>JANCMC010021608.1:6485012-6526479 GCA_024363005.1 Charaxes varanes
GTATGGTACTGAAATGAACTCACGGTCAAGTATTCATTCAGTTTTCACATTGAAGTAAACTCGAAACGGATGCGTATTCACAAGCTTTGAAATTTATTTCAATATACGTGACCTACGGTATTACATTCGAGGCAACGGTTTATTGAAAATGAACAAAAACTCTGTTGTACCTATACCGTTTTTACGTATTTGACATGCGGATATGTTCTACACTGTAATTTATAGCAACAGAGAAAAGGCATTCTGTCTTTCCTTCAGCAAAATGAATGTTAGAAGAGTTAATCTTCTTGCAACACAAGCTAGTTTGCCAATTCAAATTGTAAGATCAGATTTTATTATCGCACTTCTAGTAAAGTCAGAGCTCCATCACACTCTTTGCTTAAATAATTAAGCTCTGATTTTAAAATTTTTGAATAAAAGTTGTGCATAAATCTACAAAATGTGGAAAGATTGAATTACTTGGTGTAGGTTCACAATTTAATGTAATTTTTTCTTTCGTATACTTAATCATCCAAAAATAACGCCCCTCCCATCCCATCCTCTAAACGGAAGAAACAAATTGTACAGTCCAAACGATAATTACAGGTACACAAACGCATAGAAAACACACAAATACTACATAAGTAATACGTAGAAGGCAGCAAATGCCGCGATTGTGATGAGCAATGTCTTAATGCTAATTGAATGTGGTCCATCCCTTCGGAACGGTTGAAGTCTCCGGTTGGGCACTGGAGCCAGCTGAGAAATCAGTTAAGCCGAACTGGCTGAAATCCAGACCGTATTCATGTAACAGCGCACTGTCCGTGGACGACTTTATAGGTTCAGATTTTTCTTTCTTATCTCGGTATTTCAACGGATCGAATACCTCCAGGTCTGTTGGTGAATCGTCCAATTTTATGAGGTCAGAATCACAAGACTGAAAAAGAATTTTTACTTTAGTACGAACGATGCTATTAGCGTTCCTAACTATGCAACTTTCTCACTGTACCGATCACTGTGGAACTATGCAGACGCGACAATTGACAATCATGAAGGGACGTGATGATGACGGGTACGTTCGATCCAAAAATAATTCCGATTGAAAACAACACAAGAACTAGAATTAGTATGATGAAGGATATAAAGGTGTATAGTTAAATGTAAGCGAGCGGTTTTTAAGTTTACTTCAAAAACTGACTTACCGAAGCAACGGACGTTGGACGATAATTAAAGTAAGAAAATGCCTGTCAAAAGTAAATACTCTCTCCATTTCTTATTTCCCAAGTTAAGTACTTTGACAATGTCTGAAAAAAAACGGTCAAGTGCGAAATTCGATCGCACGGTTAGTGTTCCGACGATGAATATAATATTATCATTAACTTTTGTGTTACATAACTCAATCGCTTAAGTATATTGTAAATCTAATATACCTAAGCATACGTTATATGACAAAATGTCGTAACTTATTTTAAGTATGTACTTATATTTATTTCTTCTGTAGCCCTTTTTTGGGTTAGATTGTTACGTTAATGTTAGGCTTTGCTTAAGCGAATTTGGATATTTGTCTATAATTGAGATTTTCCCTTATCAATTCAGAAAGTAGTTTCAAATCAGCTATAGTTTAATACATATAAGCGTAATTGCTTACATAAGTACACTATTAATAAAAATGTTAAAACATTAATTTCAGGGGATAAATTGCGTAATATATTGTTCAAACTTTTGCATGAACTTGCAGCGACATGAAATTATTTTAATTGCTAGAGTAAATCGATTGATTTTAAGTACATCGTGAATACTATTGGAATATGTCGCCCAAGTTTTGAAAATAAAAAGATTCGGTATTATGCCCCAATCTAATTACTTCAGTAACAACTTGTAGGTTTTCTTTACCCACTTTACTTATTATTAAAAGTTAAGTCGCCAAATATCAAATAATTTTCGATCCATAAACAAAGAGGCGATATTAACATAAAAGTCCGAAAATCTGAGTTTCCTTTCAATTATTTTTAACAAAGACTCTAAAGACTTATTTCGCTCGCCATATTCTGAAATCCGAAGCATGGGTAAGTGCCATAATACTTCTCTTAAGGGCACTTGTGAGTTTCATTTAGATACACTACATTTTCTAAGGCGACTATCTTGAACAAATTATCGTGAACAATTATCGGCACTATAATTAATACATTACTATACTATATTATATTTATAAAAGAGCTTGTAAAAGTCTACTTGAATAAAATATCATTTGAATAATGAATGAAAAAAAAATTTGAATATATAAGCACTACTATGAAAAAGTTTGGACAATATTATTATATACGCAATTCTAAATTAACTTCCTCATTTAGAATTAGTATTAATTTATTAATAATTATTTTAAAAAATTAAGCCAAATACCCAAGTAAACCCATTTAATTGTTAATATTTTATAAAATGAATTAGATAACCTCTTATTATATGTGATCTTCAAAAAGTGGATATCTTTCTTAATTTGTTTGCAATGTCCGTTAAGAATTATGTAAAAACAATTATAACTTCAATAATAATATAAACTGAGTTTATTTGCATTTGCCTTTTAGGCCATAAATATAAGCTTACATTTTGTGTTACTGTGGAAACATTACGCCTGCGCTTAGTAACCCCCTGTAATACCCCCTTTGAATGAAAATGAGAAAATTAAAGTAAAATCAGAACGTAATCTTATCATGGGCGCAAAACTAGCATTCATAAAACACGTTGACGCTCGGGATTTAGAAACAACAAATGAGTTTGCTAATGTCACACAAATTTAGACAAAGATTCACAAGAACACAGGATTAAGAAAAGAAATCAAACCAAAACAAAACGGAGAAATGGTTTTGACAATTTTTACAATAACTAGCAACGAGTTTAGCATCTAGAAAGACTACATATGAACTATTGTACTGATCTTTCTATGTATGAAAAACAAACTTTTTTTTTACAATTATTTAACAAAGAATTCTTTCTGAGTTTATTAGATCAATAGGCTATTAAATATATACACTTTATAAGTGACGTGTTCTGATTTATTAATGTCAACTTCAATTCTAACATGTGGTCAGGTCTTTGAAATTTGAAAGCTCATTTGACTAAGTAAATATTTAAGTTGTTTTATTCAATATTGTACCTTCTTTTATTTGTTTGTTTATTTCGTACGGAACCTATCGACATTTATCTATCTTGACCGCTTTTATAGGTAAAGAAGAAGAAGAAATATGTCACTCACATTCATATTTGATTAAAATTTGAATCTCGGTACTCACAGAGAAATGTTGCAGAATTAGGAGCCTTATAACAAAAGGTTTTAGTAGTTCTTAGTGGAATGATTAAACAAAAAAAAAAGATTATATGATTTCCAGTTCAAGTATAAGTTTTATTGAGTACATAAATTATTGTACAAAAAATAAATTAAAAATTTATCATTAACATTATGACACGCAATTTATACAATTTTTTCTACAAATTAAAAAGGTAAGCACGTGTCTTCTAGAAATTAATTTGCCTCTGGCGTAGGATTAAATATAACTTTAAGCGATATGTCCAGTCGAAATCGTACGTTAAGACTGCGGATTAATTTCAAAGGGCGGTTAATGTCAAAAGTCGAGCGTGTAACCTTTACCTCTGCCCTCGAACTCGGCTGAACTCGTCTCTAACATTAACTGTAGTTAACATAAGTGCGTACATGCTTTGATTTTACAGTTGTGCAATGACTTGTATACATAATAAAACACACATAGCCGCACTCTTAGAAAGAAAGTACCTTTATATAGAATTTACGAACATTAAATAGAAAAGAAAATTTCTTAGCATCATTGGTCATTTCATAGTTGCAGATGATTGATGCATCGTGTATCTAGCGACACTTCCGTTTGTCGCTGTGCAACCCAATCCTGGATTGACACTAACGGCCATACCCCGAGCAGATTGTATATTCCGAAAGAACTACACTACTTTTTGAAAATCTGTTTAAATATTATATTATCTATAACGATGTCGATGGTGTGTCTCTTTAATAAAAATAAAAAAACCTAGATGGGTTTTTGTGACTGTTCTGCGTTTGGCCCGTTTGAAGGCAAACCGTATACATATAAACGGTTACAGGATCAGAAAGTCATCGTAAAAAACAGTGAATACGAATACAAATTTCTTAAATCGCGGCTAAAGTTTATCGATATTAAACATTTTTGTACTTATATATTCAACCTGCAATAACTATTTCACTAATATGTGAACTTTCAGTTATTTCGGTAATGTTAAGTTTTAGTACAATTTCATTGTAATATACAAACTTTGATCGTGAATTGATAACTACTTTCGTTCAATGATCATGTTTGAAGTGCGATCTTGTCAGTGATTTATGGTTTTTATAAAGAAAATGATTTCGAATAAGTTTTGACTTAACTCTTTATAAGTGTATTGAATCTTGTGTATTATATCTTTTCAATACAATTAAGTATCCTACAAATATCCATCCTGTTTACCTCCATGTTTACGTTCCAATATTTGTATAGAACTCAATTAGTATACGTTTAATTTATTATACGGCAAAATCGTCCCGTCATCGGGCCTAATAGCTTCAACTGGATTGTCTGCCAGCGACAGAAAAAGTTCTATCAAAATGCTTCACAATGCTCGTACTATTTTTTTCGACGTACTTGTTCGTAAAGTGGTCTGTGTCCGTTTTTAGCTTTATATTAAACCTATTCACATAAACATATCTTGCAGATAAATATTATATTTTATCTGATGATTTGTTTCTAATGACCACACACATATGTGACTAAATTTTTTAAAAGATTAAAACAGATCTTCAAAGCGGTTGCCATAAGAGATGTAGCGAAAAACATAAATAAATAAAATAAGAAGCCTTTTATTTCTTGCACTTTACGTATACCTCCTAGTTATAAGTTTACAAGTGTTTGTACTTAATGTTAGTAGCTGTTTAAGGTTAGTATATAATTAACTTATAATTAGTGTTAGTATTATTGCTTATTAATTATTATTTTTTCTTTGTGCAAGAACCCCTTATAAGCAGGTAAAGGCATCCTCCAGAGATATCCACTTGTCTCTATCCTTGGCTAGTTGTAACCAGTGGCGGCCATCTTGATTATTTCATCATCCCATCTCGTGTAGGGCCGCCCCTTGTACCTTTTTCCTTTAGGACCTTTCTAGGATGTTTCTAGCATGTGGATATCTATTTTTTATATATTTTTAAATGTTTTTATTTTTATACTAATATTTAAAAAATGTATTTAGAATAAGTGTATTTAATAAACGATACACCCAGTTTAATTAATATTTAAATTGTGTTAAAAACTCTAGTTACAAGATAACTTTTGAATTATATAAGCTTATTAACTAATAATTTTAAGGAACTGTGGAGGTAAATATGTTTAAAGATTTCCACATTTTACATTTGTTTAAGGTAGTATTTTTTTAACAAATATTTAATATTTTTAGGTGTTATTACATATTTTAAATCGTAGGGTAGTTCGTTAATTAAGCGCGGTACTAGGTATCGAGTGATTGAATATGCTATTCGTAATAGGCGTTACAAACTAGGGATGTTACGGAACCGATATAATGGATCCGAATGTTCTATATTCGGTTTATCGGAATAGGGGTCGAAAATAAAATTGAAATCGAAACCGAAAATAAATTCATACACTTTATTCATTATTAGCAGTAAAAAGTGGCTGTTCATCTGGGTATTAAAAATAATCTTATAGATTCTAGTAAATTAAATCAAATGGAGCGACACCATAAGAAGCAAGTAATATTTAAGAAAACATAACCTTTGCTGTTTTTTCTTCATCCAATCTATTTCTTAAAAGCCAACTTTGACCAGCCAGCATAATGAACCACCCTCTCGTTTGCCCCTTATAATATATAAAAATGAGATTCCTTGGTCTGTAGTCCTAACCTCCGAAAGTTTGGGCTTGAGCTTCACTTCAGAGATAAATCTATTTATAATATTAAATGTTTTGTTTTCGTATAAATATATTTAAAAATGTAATTGAAAATCATGGACTCGCTAAACTCTATCTGAGGGTCCGTCTCATATACTTAAGTGTCTTGCAAAAATTGATGCCGCTTCTTTATAGCTGTAAAGCCACATCCATCATCTATATATCTGTAGGCTGGTTATAATAATACAAGCTATAAAGCACGGGTTATGGGCGGAGCGTAACCAGTAACCGAAACAACCCGGCTAAGGTTAATTTTGCACCTGTACACATTTATGTTTGTTTTATATCGACAAACCATTCTACCCAATCACCTTATGTAATACAGACAAGCTGTTTCCCGGGCTTTCTTATGACAGAGACGAATTTTTTAGCCTTGCATTGATTTACTGTGCCGATAATTAAATGGGTATATCGCGTTGGATGAAGGAACCGCGACATGCAACCCACGTTCTGGGTTTAGGGATACCTTTAACGGTTTGATATGTGTAGGTACGTATTATGTATTATTTACATAGAAAAACACTTTTTTTCAAGGTTTAGCTGGGTCTAGGTGCGTCCGCCGTGCGATCCCCGTCAGTGTTACATTGCATAGAGACAAGTCTTTGCGGTTCACAAAACATGTAACACCCCAGGCTATCAAGTTCCCTACAGATTTGAATATTTCCGTACAGTCGTTCAAAATTAATATGCTGGCATCTCTTATATATTTAACGAAATTACTAATAATGTAGAATAATATTTATTTTATTTTTATTAACAGGAAAACTTACAGCTAATAATAATAATCGAATGTGACTGTACATAGGAACGACAGTTAAAGGTTTTTACACGTAATGTTTGAATTAATTGTAAAATATATGTCAATTATATCTATAAAAAACTGGCTTCAGGAAGAATATAAGATACAACATTTGTGTCTAACAAAGATTAAGTGTATACTTTATATAATAAAATTTGTTAAATTTTAGATTAAGCTTATATATGTAATTAGTCACTTTAAGTACTCTACGTATGCAGTTGTTGTCGTTATATAGTTTACTAGCTGTGCCCGCGGCTTCGTCCGCGTACAATTAGGTGAAAAATATTGACTCAATTTTAGCGTGATGATAAATAACCTATAATCATCCTTGATAAATGCGCTTTCCAACTTTGAAAGAATTTTTCAAATTGGATCAGTGGTTCCTAAGATTAGCGCGTTCAAGCAAACAAACAAACAAACTCTTCAGCGTAATAAATAATAAATATATAGAACTATATGACACACGGGCGTGTCTGTTCCTAAGGTAGACAATTAATTAATGTCTGTAACAGCCACCTGCTATACACAAACATTTTTTTTTGAAATGTATAAATATATACATATAAATATACATCTAGACTCGATTCCTACAATCGAACCCACGACCCCCGGAGCGGAAGGCACTGCCACTGCGCCAACGGGCCAGTCAGAGATTTATATATTAGTATAAGATAAGATATGAGATTAGATGCGATACAAGATTATATTTGACGGTCAATACCCTCAAATATAATCTTGTATCGCATATACATTCATGTATAATTATAGTATAAAAATCAACAATATAAAAATTCACTTTCATAATTACAATTTAATCACTTATTTACTTATTTCTTACATCTCACGATTTTGCAAAGCTCACTTACAATTAAAACTTACTTAGCTCACTGTACCTCTTTGAAGCGGATGGCGCTGATGCAAAATTGATAGCCTGTTAGATGGCCCATACCAGACTGTGTACTTCTAAATTATTTCTATTCGTCTTGTCATTGATACTTATTGTATAATAACTTACAAGACCAGCATTAAGTCGTCACTTAGTTTGAAAACAGTTAGTACATCTTTTAAAGTAGTTCAAATCTATGGTCTTAGAAAGTTTTGTTGCGTGCGCGACTTCGAACAGTTTGTTTAGGGAGTCGATTGTAAATTATAGATTTAGAGGCATTTTGGAGGCGTACCTTATTTTCCATCCCGACTAATTGATACAGAAGACCTAGCAGGAACATTCTCGATAGTTATACTTTTTCTACTTTTTTATGTTTATGGGCAAACAAACAGGCGGTTCATCTAAGTGTCTACCGACACCCTTGAACATCTGCACGACCAGGACGGTTGCCGGTGCGTTGCCGGCCAAGCCCAAGTCTCGCAAAGCGAACCAAACGCGACAACAATACCATCACTTGACGTGACAGCATTGTCGCCACTTAACGCCGATCTTATGTGAGAAAGAGGGCATCTTTTCTCCCTCAATATTAAATTACAGTGAACTAAAATACTATTTTTTAAGCGCTTGATTATCAACACGCAGTGATTTTTACTTTTATTATTGAAAAGAAACATTAAAAGTTCTTGCAGCATTCGCTCAATAACAACTTTATGCTTAATTCGAGAAGAAATTACAGAAGTTTGAGCATGCCTAAAGCATTGAGCATTCCTTATAAAGTATATTTACATCTATGATATTATACATCGATGATGTTTTCTTTTATTCCGATACCTCATCTGTCATTAGAGCAGTGCGTTTGTTTGGCCTACCCACAGCGTATATAGACAAATTACATCTACTTACCATTAAAAATTAAAAAAAAAGGATATTTTAATAAAGAGAAAACCGTCTTCTAAAAACACCAAGGAACTAAAAAGCATAAAATAATTACTAGTTTCTTGCGATTGATTAGGAGACACCAAAAAGGTTCCCCGCTCAACCGATGCAGATGGTACCGACTTCGACACATGAGTAGATCTACTAATTAATTGTAAGAAAGTACTAATTATTTTTTGCTTTTTAGTTCCTTGGTATTTTTCAAAACAATGAAGTGTATATTCA
Source organism: Charaxes varanes (assembly GCA_024363005.1). Lineage (NCBI taxonomy): Eukaryota > Metazoa > Arthropoda > Insecta > Lepidoptera > Nymphalidae > Charaxes > Charaxes varanes. The sequence goes on from JANCMC010021608.1 coordinate 6,493,831, forward strand.
AATTGCTTAATTTAATTAATTAAAGCGTCAATTTATGAAGTTATTAACAAAATATCACACATAGGAAAACGTTCTCAATTTTTTTTCATAAAATATAAAATTATTTTGGTACAAAACAAAATAATTAGTCTTCCAAAGCTTTGTTATATTCGAGTGGAAGTGAAATAAAATGTGTCAACGCAATAATTGGTTCAAAGGAAACCGTTTTAATGGTTTGTAATTTATTAGCCATAAAAACGGGGTTCATTATTAAATAATATGAAAAAATAATTTTATTATACGACGACAAGGGTGTTTTATAGAATTATTTCTCTCTCCATAAATTCATTACAATTTTACTGCCCCATAGTAGAGCGAGCGTGACTCTAGGTAATAATGAAGTAGAGAATTTATAAATCAAGAAGTTTAATCTTACCCTTAAAAAGTTATAATTTACTTTGAAGAATTAATAAGATATCAGTCACAACATTTTTATAATTACATACATATGGATAATACACCCAGACTTGAGGTGGGAATCGAACCCACGACCCCCGGAGCAGAAGGCAGAGTCACGCGCAACGTGCCAGCCAGATAATTTCATGAATTGTACTAATCCATAACCATGGATTAATTAACACAAAATTGCTACGTACGTTATAAATCTAGTCTTATCGACTATTATTATCGACAAAATATTTACCACCTCAACAACCCTTTGAACGGATTTAATGTAATGTTGTTATTTTAAAACTTGATGGTGAAACTGAAAAACAAAGCTTTAGAATTTCATAACTTAGACTTGTATATACGTGTAAACTTGGAACTCTACTAGCTATTTCAGGGAAGATTTAAAAGAAAAGAAATGAATGAATAGTTAGAATATTATTTAGAAAAAAAACTAAAAAATTTGTTCGATACTTTAAAACACCTCAAATAGATGACGTTTGTACAAGACCTTTTAACTGATGTAAAATTGTTATTTCTTCAATCCGTACCTATTGGATTCGTGGATTCAATATGGTTTGTACGAGGATTATAATTTAAAATGGAATAAAGCATCCTTTGAATTTTATTTACCAGAGAAAAAAATATTGCCAGTATTATTTTGTTTATAAGTATAAAAAAATATATGAAAATTCATAAAAACGGCCGTCGTATGAAATATGCAAAACGCTTACGTTGGCACGCTCTAATTCCTCCCGTAACACCGGATCTACACAACTCTTTGTGGCATAATGTGTAATTCTCGTGATGTTTTTGTTTAAAAAATCCGTAATGAAGTGTTCGCGTTGAAAAAAAAACCACTATTATATTTATGAATTAAATTTATGTAGAAAAAATGTTCAAGAGCGTGTCAAGACACGCTTATATAGAAGGGCTCCGTATCTGATACGTTATAAACGTATTTGTTAAATAACTTCAAAAGTTGTAGTATGATTTCGTTCAGAATAATTTTCCTAATGAGTGTTTAGCATGTTCTTTAATTTACGTCCGTGTGTCATATAGTCCTATATATTTATATGTTATTTAAAATTCTGATTAAAAATAGAACTTGGTGCTTACAAACTTATGGAATCATTAATTGAAAGATATATTTTTAATATCCCAATAAATAAACATTAATTTATTTAAAAAGAAAAGATTTATTCTAATTAGTATTCTTTAATAGGATATTTTAGCGTGAAAATTTGACTGTATTTTTTATGTTTTTAGTCTTGTCAGACCTTTCAACTGGGTGAACCGATTTTGATGATCCTGTTTTTATTTGAAAGCTGGTGCTTCCCGTGTGGTTCCATTTCAATTTGGTCCAGTTCCGATACTTTGAGGTTGTTATTTTTTTATAGAAACAAAAATTATATAATAATAAATACGTAAAGTAGTATTGCAAAGGAACTCTTCAAAATGGACGTCCTCAATAATTCTCCAAATCGATGTTTTCTTGTAACGTAACGTAAAGTAATTACCTAAGTTTTGGAATATCAACTCTGTAAATATACGCAATCAAAAGATATGACGATCTATGTCGCATTCCCTATACCAGTACATTCGAAATGAAAATCAAAACCTAGAGGGTACTTCCCGATGTTCTAGAACCATGAAATTTCACAAGAAGTTAAATTATGTAATAAAAATATAGGCAAAAATCCGAAAAGTATAAATTTAATGTTGCATCAATGTTTATTTGTTAATCTGTCTGTTTGTACGTCAAGGGTCTTTTTCTAAGGAACGCGTTGAATTATAAAGTTGAAATTTGTAGTAAATATTGAGGTCTACGGCCTCTTAAGACTGTGAAAAAATCTATCCTTTATGTATTCGCAATGAAAAGATATGGCTTTTAAAGTCACATTTCCCATACATTTGCAAAGACACTCGATAAAGAATACTGTATTGATCTTATCCATTTAAATACGTTAGATACGTTGCATATTTTATGTAGATCAAAATTGTCTTTTACAGCATATTATTAAAATTTTAACACTTTTGATACTTTGGAAGGATATCTATTTTATTTAGTAATCTGTGTGTGTGGATATGGCACGATCACGTTTGAAACAGTCAACTTATCACGTTAACGTTTCTTTATTTGCTTCAGAATTACGGCACGCAGTTACCTATTAAAAATAGGTGTGTAATTCTATATCGTTTATTTACAATTACCGAGAAACTAAATTTTTGCTTGATTTAGTATATAGCGGAATATTACCGAACGATTAAGTATTGAGTTTCTTCTAAGAGATGGCGTTTAACACTTATGACGGCCTGCATAGCTAGTAGTATTTCGAAAATATGAAGCGTGCCCTTTTGATTTTCAAAACTATTCACTAATCTTTGGAATATTAACTTTTGTATCCTGAAAATTGCGAAGCCCCTATCAGGATAAATTGGCACTTTCTTTATGTTCGAGAAACGATAGCATTAACCTTAAATAATGTCACACTTGGATATAATATAACTGCGAAACTGAGAATATTGGTGTTTCTTGTACGAGTTGAAAAGAAGTTTCTTTCTATTTACCTTAGCTTTTAAGTTTATGGTCAGTTCTTTCTTATTCTTTATTTCAGATTCTTTTTCTTTATTTCTTTTCCCGTCATCGTTGTATTTCCGAATGTTTTTTGAATCAATTATCTTTAAATTACTTCTATCTTTTTTCTTCTAGTAGGTCATTGTCTTTTAATAGATGTTGCTGAGTACGTCACGTACGTCGTTCTTTTTCCTGTCATTGATTTAATGTTTCTTACTTGGGATAAGTTTCTTATTTTAATATACTAAATTGACTTACTCTTGTCAATAAAATTGTTTCAACACCAGTTTTATGAAAAAGCAAACTAATGTTCGATACGTTTATAGTCACGAAATTTTCTAGAACATATTCCACAAATTCCTATTAACGTAGCAGTCTATCCTAATAGACTTGGAATAGTTTACCAACATGAAATGAAGTGGGAGGAGGGGACGGGCCAATGAAGAGATTAGATAGTGAATTAAAACTAATGGAGGAGTAGAAGACAGACCTAACAGCTTAAATACCTATAATTTACAGAATTAAAATAAGATGTCCTATACTTTTGTTTGTGTTATTTTATAGTTTTTATTTATTTTTATTAAAATTTACTACTTTTTAAAATTTGGTTTGGTTTGTTTTGGTTTTAGATTTTTTTTTTTTAATTTTAAAAACAAAGATTTGGTGGTTATTTGTTCTGAATTTTTATTATAACCAAAAGTAACTAAGTAAAGAGAATTTAATTCTTTGCTAGATTACACCATAATATTTATATATATATTTAATTTAATTTATGTCACAAAAAATGTTTAAAATTAACACAAAATAATCTCAACCTTATGACAGTTCTTATAAACAAATCTCGAATTCATGACACAAAACAAATTATATTTTGTTTTTTTTTTTTAACTTAAATAATAGAAAATTCCTATCATGTCGACTGTGATGAATTCCTACAAACAATTTGAGCTATGTTTGGCTCCGACATTATTACAATTACGTCAATTTATAAGGAAATGAAAATTTTTCTTTGTGATTTATAAACAACTGCCATTTTAACTGGATAGCGATTGTTGCTAAATCTGAAGTATTTTTTCTGTCGAAAATTGTCAATTATATTTTCTACCAATTTTTTTCACCGAGACGTTTCTCGAAAGTACTTATTTCATTTTGATAACATTTTACAAGATCTCTGATGATGGATATATAAGTGTGACAGCAAAACGTGAAAGTTAATACGTGAAGCGAAACGTTTCGGTACCGTTTTAGGAAAATGGCGCGGACTGGGTAGTATAAAACTTGGCACAACTACAGTAATTTATATAGAGGATGGTGTGTGCATGCTAATATTTTCATGAAATTTGCATTATTTATACATTAAATTATTAAAATAAAACCTCACGCACACCAATCCCAAACGTTTACACACACATATATACATTTTATTATACCACCTTTGTTGCCAAAACCTTTCCACGAAGTGACGGCTGTCTAAATGGATTCTTTTATTATGTATTTTCTCAACACCGCTATACAATTTGTATTTTAAGAAGATTATATATATATTGACTGGCCCGTTGGCGCAGTGGGCAGCGACCCTGCCTTCTGCTCCGGGGGTCGTGGGTTCGATTCCAATCTCGAGTCTGGGTGTATTATCTATATGTATATATTTATATATTCCTATAATATTTTTTTTGTATAACAGGCGTCTGTTACCTATAACACAGGCATAAACTTGTCCACCTCAGGTATAGACGTCCGTGTGTCATATAGTCCTGTATATATTTATTTATTTTTCAAAAGTCAAAGGTCATGTATCTAGGAGTTCTCTGGTATTACACTTGTCCATGGGCGTTGTGTAGTCACTCAGGTCAAGCGAAGGCTTTTGTTGTATACAAAAAGTATTTTTATACATACGGGAAACGAAAATTTTCGGTAAGAAAATTATGCTTACAGAGAATTATGAAATTTGGTACAACTATAGTTTAAGTAGAGGACTGTGTGTAAATGCTAATATTTAACTAAAATATGCATTATATATATATTTTTTTTAAATAAAACCTCACGCACACCAATGCCATGTATACATTTTACTATAAGATGATGTCATGACGACCGTATGTTAAGTGTCAAATGTAACAATGTCTACGTACAAAGAAATAATTTTTTTTATATGGTTTCACATAAGTATATGGTACGCAAATATAAAGATTTGTGGGAGAATTTATACCAGCTGGTGACCTCTTGAATATATATATTATATATAACTAGCTGTTCCCGTGACTTCGTCCGCGTAAAATAAGATAAAAATATAGATTCAATTTTAGCCTTATGATATAAAGCCTATAGTCCTCGTCGATAAATGAGCTATCTAACACTAAAAGAATATTTCAAAACGGACCAGTAGTAGTTCCTGAGATTAGCGTGTTCAAGTAAACAAAGAAACAAACAAACTTTTCCGATTTATTATTATTAATATATAGAATTGGTATAAATTTTCAATACACTTTTATTCTTAATATTTTTGTGAGGTCGTAATATTTGTCCGTTTTTATTATATTATAATCTTTAGGGATATTGGGTTCTCATGGAACAGTACGAAAAGTACTAGCTTTTATTCTCTTCGAGAACAGGAATAAGTCAGGTCTAGATGACGAAACAACAACAGTAATTGCAAAGCAGGTTTCAAGTGTAGGACGGTGCCCACCCATCCGTGAAGAACTACTATGGCTTCTATTCTATGAACTTTCGATTCATTTACATAATTACTACACAAGTCGAGGCTAATCATCCGTATACGAGTCGCCTGGAGGTTAAAGGGGCATCAACACCCACTAGCAGATGTTCAGATTGTCGCTACTTCTATAATGCCTATTTCCACTAACCTGTCTTCTGCTAGCACTCTTGTACATATGGTAATGCTGACTATAGGAGTTCCAAAGTATGGGTACGACATCTGTATGTATTTACATACACCTAGAGTTCACTAACTTATCTGACAAACGTAATGATCAATGAATATATTCAGGACTATATGACTCACGGACGTCTGTTTCTAAGATAGACAACTTAATGCCTGTGTTATAAGTAACAGACTTCGCGGCAGACCAAGAATGAAATGCAGGAATTACTTGGAACGTTATAATAGAGATTGGGAACGTATAGCCTTAGAACTTTACGGAAAGGGGGTAGGGAGACCTTTGCTCTGCAATGAAAAATAAGCTCTAAATCAGTGTTTCCAAAATGGAATAAAAAACTGTTGTCCACGTCCCACAGGGGGGGATTTAAAAATGAACTCGACACGTCTTTAACTTTTACTTTCGCTTTGGGTTATTTAACTTTGACAAAAAAGGCAAATTCTTAGAGAAAATGCTGTTAATAATTATTAGGTATAATTTCATTTGACGTTACCAAAATATCAGCTTCCGAAAACTTATCATTTATACTTCTTAAGAGAACAAAACAATATTTAAAGGTTAAAAATTATGTATGTAGGGCATAAAAATTTTAGAATTGTTAAAGTGGGGCATGACCTAAAAAAGGTTGGGAAACACTGCTCTAAATAATAATAATAAATAATATTATTTATTTTATTTTCCAAACAAGTCCCACGAAGCGGCCATAACTCAGTACAGCGGCACAGATTAATAAGGTGCCATATAAAATATGTCAATACATAATTCACTAAGCGCGATCAGAATTTCCAAATTGAGCCATAATGTATAATCCGCTATAAATAAACTCTAAAAACTGATTTTCCTAAGAAGTGAAACGGCCAACGGCAATCTAGGTCACAAGTTGAATACTAGATCTAGCTCGCATTGTGTCACTGCCATTTGTGCTATGTTGTACCGCTGTGGTACCTCGGCAGGCTATGCGATTATATTGCTTTATTCTATAGAGATTTATTACACTTATTAAATTATATATTATACTTGAGGACGTTGCGCCTTAATCAGTGGCCGGCGTTTGAGTCGATTTCTAGGTCAGTTTTTACCACGACCGGGTCATAGATGGGTGACCCATTCTTACACTGATTTTTCAAATGTCCGCCCTGTTCCGCGTTTCGGAAGGCACGTAAAAAGGTGAGTCCCGATTAATTTCATTGAATGGATATTGTAGAGATTGTGGGGGTTCCGGGGATGACGTCAAACGGCAATAGTCATCTTAACTCACCCACAGCCACATCCTTTGCACTTTAGCGGACCCTGGTACTATACCAGGATAACGCTAGGTAGGACAAGATTAGAGGTATGCGTATGACTGATTAGTCTCCTATATATATACCTCCATACTTAACGCCTAAGCTGCTGAACAAATTTTGATAGATTTCAGTATAGAAATAGATTGAATCTTAGCGCTGAACATAGGCTACTTTTTGTCGCGGAAATAAAATTTGAAAGGGTGAAAGGTTTGTATGAAAATCGAATAATATCGCGCCGAATAAAGACACGGGATGAAGTGTTTTTATATGTCTGAGGGCAAATGGGCACGTTCTTAAACGTGAATTAATTTTTTTACGGATTTCTTTAACCGTGCGGTCTGGAGTCGTTAAAACAGCTTTGTAAGAAGGAGATAATAAATAGCTTATTTAAACATTGTTATAAATGTACGTGTTTGGACGCTAATATATGCAACTGACTGGTTGATAATGCTTTTAACATTACGTCCACTTTTTGTAGTTTTTTTTTTCTGTACATTCTCGTAATAGTTGTGCAATAAAGAGAATTAAGACAAGAAATGTTTCTTTGAAGATTTATTTCTTTCCGTACTTCCACATAAAATGATATTTGATTTCAGTATATTTTCTGGTGTAAGTTGTATATTAATACGCGAAGCGAAAACTTTAGGAACCTCTACGAAAATAGCGCGGACGGGGGAGTATGAAATTTAGCAAAGTTGTAGTTCATATAGAGAAAAGGATGCAAAGGCTAATTTTATTCTATAATATGCATTATTAATGTATTAAATTATTAAAATAAAACCACACGCACACCAATGCCAAACGATTTACACTATTTACATGTATCGGATGAAATCAAAGCGTAATTGTGACAACCTTATGTTATATTAAATGTCAAATTTTATTTGTCTGTGAATAGAACAATATATAAATGTAAGTTGCAGTAACTCCAATTTCCCAGCTTTAAAGTAGAGCGTTAAAAACAATAAATTATAATAACAGTCACTTTTTAATTCTAATTACTATTATTAATGTCTTATCAATTACTTAATATTCTAAATACATTTTTAAATATTAGTAGACAAATATAAACATTAAAAATATATAAAAAATAGATGTCCGCCGGCAGCGGGGCAAGATCTCAAGCCACCGGTGGTTAGGGCTCCAGAGAAACTTGTTATTTTTCTTGTCGATAAACGTTAAGATCTTTGTTTCACTTACTTTCTTTAGCGGGGATTTTTAATTATGTTGTTCTTACAAAGGAATATTTGTTATAATTTCCAATAGACTTACTAAGCGGCTTGTTTCTTTCTTATAATATTCTTTTGCTTCATTGAGAACATTGAATGCTGATTTATTTGATATATTTGATATATATAGTACTTCAAGGAAACTTGGTAACTAATGAGGCTTTGTAATTCGGAACTTCATAAATTATTTTGTACCTTTATGAATTATTTTCCTTAAATTTATTTCAATATTTATATTAACATCGACATTGACATTCACGTTAATATTTAATTAGAGGTAGCGCCATGCTTGTAGCCGAATTAGGCCGGCGCGTCCGGGTACCAGTACCTCTTTCTCAGATGAGATCGGCGTGAAGTGGCGGCAATGCTGTCACGTCTAGTGATGGTGTTGTTGTCGCGTTTCGTTCGGTTTGTGACTTACTCAATAATTGAAGATATAAAACACATTTTTTTAGTTATATTTGTATCAAAAATTCATAATTCTTAGACTAAACTTTATATTATTAGATTTGTGTTATAATCGTTAAATTTTAGAGTTTTAGACGCGTCAAAACACGCTTTTATTGTTTGAATAATTTACATGCCAGCCATTGTATTCGACTGAGTTTCAATAAAAATTTAACCGCAGTCTCAACGTGCTCAGTGAGAATCTGAGTTGTTATTTTATGTTGATCCGTAAGGCCAAGTTATTTTAAGTGTAATGACTACAATCATTTATATTAAACACTGGCCCAGATCAAGTTACATTTTTGGATGATTCAATTTTAATCCTATTGAAAAAAAGCCACCTATACTATAATTTTAAGCATTCAGTACACAAACTTCTGACAGATTTTCGTAATGAACATTCATCTTAAAGTTTCCAAAATGTTTTTACACAAGACGAGATGCTATTGTATATTGATCCAAACCCAGGTCTAACAAAGGCTTCCATGAGAAAACGTTGCCTTGCTAGGTTTGGTGAAAATTGGTCCAGCAGTTTAAAGAGTATCAGCTCATTTCTAATATGTAGTGTATTTTTAGCATAAAAGTAAATTCATGCTTTTGTTTAAAAGGTTTTTTAGTCGTGTGTTTAAGCCTATGTTTGAAGAAGATTGGTTTAGCCGTTAACTAGTTGGTGGTGGAAAAAGAACTAAATAAACGATAGGAAGCGAATATATACCAGTGGGTTATCAAAAGAAAAACATCATATATAGACAAAATACATCTACTTTCACAAAAAATTTAGAAATAAATTATTTTCAAATAAAAATAAAACCGCCTTCAAAAACAAAAAATGGGAGGAACTAAAAAGCAAAAAATTAATAGTACTTTCATACGATTTAGTAGACACTTACTGATGTGCTGAAGTCGGTGCCATCTGCATCAATTTAGCGAAGAACCTATTTGGCTTGGTACCGACTTCATATTATATATTATAAAACATATAAATGCATTATAAGAGCACCATTTTATAGTATTACAGTAAATATATCTGTAAATGTCCATCTATTATTATTTCTTAAAGTATTGAAATATTTTAATTATTCTCTATCGTTGAGAACTATAATTACAATGATTAAGTATAATTGCTGGTAAATGTATAATGATACTTTATAATTTTTTTTTTTTGCTAATACGTTTCTTGTTAGTGATTAATATCTGTATAAATGAATTTCTATTTCCCTTGGTTTACAGCATTATCAACGCAAATTCGATAATTGTGCATATTAAATTGTTTCTAATGGAACAGGGAAGGGGGAGGGCGCGGTAATAATATTATAGTATAATAGAATGTAGTAACCAGTAAGTAACCCAATATTCGGACAGGAATATCTCTGCTGGGTCTGCTAATAAGTAATAAATATGCACTAGCCATTTTTTGCCACAGCATAGGCGTTTTATCCGTTTCCATTCATCAGTGTTGAGCCCAAAGTTTGTCACCAACTAATAAAAGATTAGGTTAAAAATAATTATAATCAAGTAAACAAAAAAAAAACAACATTAAATTCGCAAAAGTAAATCTCAAAAAAAAAAAAAAAACGAAAATATGATCAATAAAGTCTACCTTATTATAATTCACAATAATTATAGCAAAAATAATAAAAATATTATCAGATAGAAAGAAGAAATTTAATTAGAAGAAAATGTAATTAATTATAAAGTGTGATTAGATAAATAAAAAGATTGATAATATAGATAGACAAATATGCGTAGATAATTGGCCAATGTGAATGACTACAACTTAAAAGATATAATTAAAATGAAGTGTTTCTTTTTTTCTTTAAAACGGCAAGTATATGGGGAATGATTCTATATACCAAGAACAAGCTGGCCTTTAAAGAACACATAGTATTTGTGGTACCACCAGAGCACAATGGTGTAACGGGATGGCATCCGGTACTCTGCCATCGTCAATTTTTAACCTTTAAAATAGCAACAGGTCAGTATTTCGATTGAATTTTTGGATGTTTCTAGATTATCTCGAATATTTATTAATTTATTTTGATGAATCGCCAAAGTAGTCCCGCCATATCAATTAAAATTGAAGAAATAATCTCTCTAAAAGAGTTAAATTCATTTATATAATTTATGGGATATCGTTTGAAAGATATCTGTCATAGTTTTAACAACATCTAAGAAATCGCTGAAACACAATTTTCCAGCTGGTATTCTTTGTTTTTACATTGATAGATTTAAAGAAAACATTTTTTTTTTTTTTTCATTTTAAAACCTTGGTAGTCGAATTCTGATTTATATTATGTCTGTAAAATTTCTTTCTTATAATGAATAAATTAAATTCGTGTAAATCAGCCAAGATTCATAGAAAATTTTATATTTCCTTCTTCCGCCCACATGTGCACCTGGCATTAGCAATTCCTAATTAACATTGGAAACTGAGCTCTGTCACTAGGTAAGTTATTCCAGCATTTGGTTGCGGTATATTTAAAACCACCTCGGAAACAAGCGGTATTGTGGGCATACATTTGTAATTTATACTTATATTACTTATATTTATTAAGTTCTTCTTCATATTGTATTTATGTTTGTACATTTTAGGGAAAGGTATCAAAACTCTGAAATGTTTGATTAATAAAACATTTTTAAATATTAAATGAAGCTGAATATATTAATAGGTATGAACATTAATAATTAGTTGATTCTAAAACAGATACGCGGTGCGTTTTAAAACCATTTAGAATTTACTGGAAAGGGGATTAAACGATTAGATGTTTATGCTTAGTTGACCGCATGTTAATATAAAACATTCATAATATTTGCCATTAATTGCAACATTTCAGATACCCTTTGAATAGGATTTTAGGTCTAACATAGTTAAATAGATTGTTTAAATTGGAATCTTTAATTAAATTAAAAATATGAAAGCAAAAATAGCCGAATAATGTGGTCGCAGCCAGAGCAACTTAACTTAGCGATCGACTCAAATGCCGACCACTGATTAGGCCACGACCTCCTCAAAAGACGCTAAGACGCACTTCTCTTTTTGGTCTTCTTTCTTTCTCCGCCTGTATTCTTGCAATACAAAAATAATTATATATATATAAACTATACATGCGTATACATAAATATATTCAGTATTATATTTGGTCTTTAAAGGTAATTAAGGAAGGAAAATCATTCTTTGCTACATAAATCATTAAAGGTTACAGGTATAGTCATTCAGTGTAACATCAGTCATTCGTGGCAACAACAAAAGCGCCACGAATGATGTTGCTTATAATGACAAAATTAGACTAAACTTCTCGTAACTTGTTTGTAGGCAGTCAGCTTACAAGTAGCTATTTTTTTTAAGATAAGAGTCGCCATAGTAGTTTCAAATGGCTTCATTATAAACAACAAAATATTACACATTATTGACATTAATTTGATGAGGCAAATGAACCGAAAGCTTAGGCCAATCGTGCCTCTCTATCGCTTGTTTCGCGCTCTCGCTTGCATGCTCGGCTCAGGGGGAACGTGACACTTTTTCGCGCGTACAGCCTATAATATATTAGGGATAATTTTCCATTACTATATTTTAATAAATAAATAAAGTAGCATAAAAGAAATACAGAAATAGAGGAATACAGAAGGAAAAAGATTAATAAAGATAGATTTATTCAGTTAACTATACAAATTATTACATAAGAGCTCGTAACTCAGGAAGGTAAAATGATTTCGTCCTGTAAGGTAGGCATAAATGTCATTTCAGGAGTGCAGACTATAATATAGTTTACGTTTGAATAAGGGCGGCGCGTCGTCTCGCCCGATTTGAATCTAATTTGGCCCCATCCTGGGACGATCGCCTTATTGACGAGACCGTTCATTTATATTGATACTTCTAAAGTTTCTAGTGGAATGGAAATTGATCAATTTCTGCAGAAATTCCATTTATAGCGTAAAGGGAAAATTGTTTAATAATTGAGTCACATTAATCTTTAATATGACTTTGCCAAATTTCGAGGTACGAAACAGTTGTTTTCTTAACACTGAGCAAATAAACAGACATTGCACCTGATGGTATGTGACTAGCAACGTCCATTACCAAATTCGTAGATATTGTATTGCTGGCATTTAATGTGTATACCTCTGTCTTGCAAATCCATAGAAAAGTTGTTTTGGTTGCAAAAAACCTGCAATTTATTTCGGTATGTTATTTTTGAATCAATTTTCTACGTGTATCGTCAATTGGAGGGTAGAAGGCTGTGCTATTGATTAGTAGACCATCTCAATCAGTACAAACCAAGCTCATTACGAGCGAAACAAACATGCCATAATTGCATACATTTTTTTTGTTACTCATATTAGAGAGAGACGATTCGGAAACATTGGAGCTGGCGACTGTATCTACAGAGGTGATATAAATATAATTATGATTTTGATTGTGATTGGCTAATTTGTTTAATATACATGCAGGGTACATCTTTAAACAGTGGTTTACAACTACTGTCCAAGAAATGCGCCCTACCGTTATGATATGTATATATATATTTTATATAATAATTTATATATACTTTCAGTGCTTACTTTCATGAATAAACTCATAAACAACTAGATCGATGGTTGAGAAACTTCCTCAATAATTTAGATTGAAACTTGAATTTATTAAGGTAAATAGGAACCAAAAATTTAGTGCTTCGTTTATGGTCAATTTTCGGATACGACCACTCCACGCATCTAATTTTAATTAGGGGAGATATAAGAAAAATAAGAAACAAAAAATAATCATTATATTCCTAGAAAATCAACATGAAGGCGAAAACAATCACGTGTCAATATTGAATACAAAGGCACAGTCACTGAAAGTCTCTTAAAAGCGGTGTACATTTTTAACGAACAAAATAAATTCGTTCCATTCGCATATGAAAATTTCCGTACAGCAATATTGTTATTCCAAAAGGCACCGCTCAGTAGTGTCTGTATCACAGACGGATCGTTCTCCGAGATTCAATTTTAAAAATTTGTTCCTCTCACCAAATCGCACCCGGAATATAAATAGCGTCAAGAGTTATGGATGTTGGAACATGTACAGAACTGAATTTCAATATTTTCAGCTTTGCTTGAATATATACAGTTGATATTTTATTATATTATATTGTCATTCGCATTTTTAAGTATTCATTAAACTAGTAAGTTTGGTAGTGAATTTAGGCAATGAAAAACAACTTAAATCAAAAAAATCATAGCTATATCGTTATCTGAAGAGGTCTTGGCCTAATAAGTAGTCGGTATTTGAGTCGATCGCTACGTTAAGTTGCACTTGCTGTGACCGGGAGGTAGATGGTACACATTCCGGCACTGATTTTTATTTTATATCCGATCTCCTCCATGTTTCGGAAGGCACGTGAAACAGTGGAACCAGATTATTGTTACTTTGTGATATTAGACGTGAGGTTTCGTGAAGAGATTGTGGGGGTTCCGAGGATGATATAAGATGGCAATCGGTTATTTTAACTCGCCCCACAGTCACGTCATCTACAATCTAAGCGAACCCTGGTATTTAACCTGGATAACTTTGATATACTTTGTTTGTCTAGTACACAATTAAAATGTGTGAGACTACTGTGATACAGTTAACCTTATTCTTCTTCCTCGTTCCTCATTGCTGAAGATCGTGACCATGAACAAGCAGTCTCATAAGGTACGATCATATGTAGAGTGGACGGCACGCTGCATTCTTCCATCCACTGCCTTCTTTGTGATGTCAGACCAACGTGTAGGCGCTCTCCGGGGACCACGTTTGCCATCCACGTTCCATAGAATAATCAGCCTCTCCAGCAAGTGGGGTCCGAAGAAGCTGAGGCTTCTTTGCAAATTGTGGAGAGCCGCGTTGAGATATTGAGTGGTTTTAAGAAGGACTACTTGTTTTTATGGCAGCCCAAGGAAGGCGTAGCAGCCTTCGCCAATACTAAGTAGCGGCCGACACATAACAAGATGGCAATGATGTCGAGTGGAAAAGTTTACACCAAATCAAACTAGATGGCGCTGTACGGATGACGACGATCGCAGAACAAACACTGAAAATCTCCATACAAACTAACTGACGCTAGCGAAGTTTCTACTTACGCTTACTATATATAGGCCTTCCGACGAAAACTGTCGGCGATGCGCGGCCACCCCGGGCAATTCCTACTAGCCCGGACACGAAGATCTTCCTTTGCAGTGTGGACCTTCGTTCCCACCTTTCATTCCTCGCCGAAAATCTTTCCACCTTGGTGTGCCTTCCCACAATCAAATCTCAAATGCGTCGATTTTGTTGCAATCGCAGGCCTCTATCTTCCAAGTTTCGGCCCAATATAAAATTATAGAAAAAAAACACGTTACAAACTAAGCGAACTTTATTTGTCTGTCGAAAACCCTTGCCATATCTAGTACAATTAACCTAACGATGATTAAAAATTATCCATTTATATAACTGTCTGATAGTGATCTCGCTGATAACTGTCTGATAGTGAACTCGCTGATAACTGTCTCATAGTGAACGCGCTGATAACTGTCTGATAGCGAACTCGCTGATAACTGTCTGATAGTCAACTCGCTGATAACTATCCGATGGTGAACTCGCTGATAACTCTCTGATAGTGAACTCGCTGATAACTGTCCGATAGTGAACTTGCTGAGTTGCCAGGTGCTCGAAATTCGCCCACAAACCTTTTTGCGTACAACTACACATTGTTCTGTTCACAAAAAAATCAATTTGATAATTAATATATCATATGCTAGTCCAGACTACGCTTTGACATCATCCAATATCCAATAATTTAATATATTAATATTGCATTCCCTCCTTTCTTCCTTCAGCCTGAATTCTATCCCCTATTATTAGAAATAAGGAATGAGTACTAATCGTTACTGCTTTGTGCAGCGGTAATAGAGTGCAAATTGACTCTTTGACGCTAGGTACATATCTACATTGCTTAGACAACAGTGAGTGCTTGTAATTCAATATGAACTTTATAGAATAGGAATAAAGTTCAAATGGACTATACATTTTACTTAGAAAACGTTTGTATGGGAAAAATCAAAGGGCTCTGTTTAGGTTTTTCCCGGCAATTATTCGAATTTTTCTAGCCGTAAAAACTATCCTTGAACTTCAACGAACATTTAAAAAAAAGAATTGATAAAATTGGTTAAGGCTTTGTTGAGTTATGCCCTTACCAACATAATTTGCGAACCATATTTACATATATAGATGTAATTAACAAGGTGAAAAAAGGTAACGAGAGATGTTAAAATTATCCATTGAAAAGTATGTCAAAATAAGTGTTATGTCCGTGCGATAGTAAAATATGAGGTATCTTTCATCGCTGGTGTATGAAAATGCTTCTTTCACCGTAAGAAAACACGATGCATATCGTTTACAAACATTTGCATATGGTAATAGAGAGCACTCTGCCGCTCTCAATAGAGTGTGCAATTTGAAGTCTTTCAGAAACGTTTAACGGTATCATTTCTCATACAGTATCGTTCAACATTGCTAACTAAAAACTATTTTTCTAAAAACATGCGCGGAAATAGTGTCATTAGATTCGAATCCGTAAAAATAATACGCAAAGTTTGCCATTTACAGATAATCAAATTTAATACCGGAGCCAGACATAGTTCAAAGTGTTTTTACATTTTTGACCTTGAAGTCTACAAAGTTCTACAAAACTTTGTGAAGTTACTCAAAAAACCCCGACCACACTACATGATCATTCAAATCAAGCTTCATATGTCTGACTCCAGCATAAGAAAAAAACGCGCCCGCAAAGTTTTATGAAATTGCATTATAGTCGCTTTTTTTCAAATTTCGAACTTAGAACGCGCCTGCAATGTTGTATGAAATTTCATTTTTGTCGTGCTTTTAAAATTCAAACAGGAGACACAACTTATCTTCAAAAAAATTGATTTAGAAAATGGCGGCACTATTTCACTATATTTATATCCAAGAGTTAAAATAAAAAAATAATAGTAAAAATGAACACGTCATTTTACTATTTTTTAAATTTACTTTTTGGGCTGTATGACTGTGTTACCATTGCCGTATGAAACCTGAAGAAATATAATATGACTTTTAATATTAATTACATTAAAAATAATTTTACCATACAATTTTGATTAATTTCCTTGCATTTTTTCTGAGAAAAGCCCTACGTAAGTCTAGACAGTAACAACAATTGCGTATCTCGGATTTTTTAAAGTCGTCGCCTAAGGCTCGGACTTCAAACCCTACTCGTCCGGCAATTGGTCATCTTCTGCACCTCGGCAACAATGACCTATTTTATCGAACTGCTGCCTAATTGACTTCATCATCAAGAAATAAGTCAACGAATTTAATATGGTATTGACCTTGAGTAACCCGAGCGGAGTCAATGGCCGGAAACATTATCGTTCAGAAATCAGTTCACACTAAACACACATACATCTGCACCATATCATTTTTAGACCAAAGGAAGAATTTACAAACCTAAGTAAGACCTATAGTAAGAAAGAAAAAAATTATCTAAATATGTTTTTTTAATACAAATTTATGCCCACATAACGATACTAAGTCATGCCAAAGGCAATAAATTGATGAAGAATTTTGTTGGTATGTGTCAAAAGTTCATATATCTATATACACCAGTGTTCCCTGAAATGTTGTATAGTGTGTGCAAGTAAAATTCAATTTATCAAAATAAACTGTGCTGCAACTTAAAAAGCTCATGATAATAAAATAAGACTCTACAATAATCCTTTGGGTATTTTTTTTAAATAAACAAGTTGGTTAATTTAAATCTAAAACTATGTTTGTTCAATTTTGTTGAATAGTAAATGTGGTTAAAAATAAACATAAATGATTAAATAAAAATCTTCTTATATAAAAGACAACACAGTAATACATAGTGTGATGATTAATTCAAAGACTTTAAAGCTGAGAAATGTATACAAAACTAGCCCACTAATAATTAACTTGTATATAGCATCACAATGAAACGCTAGTACTATATAAATTTACTCAACCAGGAATCGAATCGGGAACCTCTTGCTTACTACTTATTCTTTTGTACCTTACTAATGTATCAGATGAGTAAATTAACAATAAAACTTGATCAGCTGAAGACATAAAATGCGATAAAAATTCCAGATAAATAAATTGGCGACGTCAGTATTGTGTATCCAATGATTATGATCCGAACGACGGATACTGTTCTCAAACATGCCTTGAATACCTACAACCTGCAATCACATTAAATCTTGTCTAAGAGCATGACCACACGAAGAGATTTATGCGCTGTTAGAAATTCTGATTGAAGAGGAGACTAATATCACTGTTTTTGTAGTATCCATTTTGCTTTCTGATGCTGAGACACTAGTTTATATTTAAATGATCTTTGTTAGGTACAAACAACTACAAATGTACAATAGCGTTGAAAAATGAACTCTAATCGTAACTAATTAAGTTTTTAAATGTATTTTCTATATGCTTCTGGTGTATCTTTGTAAATAAATAAAAATAAAAAAATCAAAGTTTTCTGCTTATTGCATAAAGAATAAACATATTATTTAGTTATGACTTCCCGTCAAATTTAAATATAACTAATTAAGTTTTCGTTAAACTATACTTTACAAAATGTATTCCCTAATTGTTTAAAGTAAAAATAGTCATTTTTACACGATAAGTTTTCAATTACAGCCTCTTTTGAATTTCGAAAACAGAATTCAGTGACAAAAATCAAACAAAATATCGTTTGTGTAGAAAAGTTTACTGAAATCGGTTTTCCCGCACATCTAGGGTTGGAGGCACGCCAAGTCGCATTTCGGGTTGCAGCATTACACCGATTTTCCCTCGTATTCATTCGCGGATTAAAGCAAAGTAGTTTAGTTTCTCATACTGAAAGAATTTTTCAAATTGGACCATTATTTAATGAGATTAGCGCGTTAAAGTAAATAAACAAACTCTTCAGCAACATATTAGTATAGATATAGATAAGTGAGACAGTATATTAAAGCGGAAGGTCACGTAATCTCGAAAACCGAGTGATTTCCAATAACTAAATTTGGCTGGGAGGTAGTTTAAAGTTAGTAGACATCCGTTAAGAAAAGATTTTTCTCGCAAGTTTACGCGTAGGAAGTCGCGGTAAACAGCTAGCTTTTTATCAAAGATTTTTTTTTAAATTAAAACCAACGTTCCCTTATGTAAGTTTCCAATAAATGGAGGAGTTCCTAATAAATATCATATCCTAGTGAAACGAACATAAATCACTGTGATACGAAACCCTCGCATATACTGATTGCGTTGCAGCTGGACCGCATGACGATGATGTGCGAGGCAAGAAATTCCTACCAAGTCGCGTAGTCGTTTATTTTGGACACGAGGTGGTAACGATGAAATTTCAAGTTTTGACTCATAATAACTGACTATATACAGTACTTTTAAATTTAAGCAAATTTATACCATATGCGGGTATTCGCCAGGCATAGCGTCGCGCCCTCCTATAGCGAAATTAGGTCTAGGAAGGCCTAGTCGTCGGCGTCGCTCCAGTGAACCTAAAAATATACAACATTTTTTTCAAAATTCATCAGCTCATTACCATCAGTTTGGTTTGGGTATTGGTATTAATATAAAAGAAACTGTAAACAGTCCTGCCTTGGTAAAAGCTTAGCTATAAAAATTAAATAAATATTGCATCATTAACAATACGTAATTACAATTTGGCAGTAGTTTCCAAAATATTTTTTGTCGCTTTAACATCTGTTCTTAAGTAGGATACATTTTGCTTTAAGTGAATTAAATATAATCACTTTTAATTTAAGGATATTTGGTCAAAAATAAAGTACCTATTTTTATTACATAATTATAACGAGAATTGAGTACCGGGTACCCTCCTTAAGTCATTCTAAGTGTCTCATGAGTCATCCTGTACATCGAAGTTTTTACACGCACACCAATTTTTTCTGAAAATATTCTATTGTCTATGTTCGTCAGGTGTAATGTAGGATTCTAATGAGGAAAGAATTATTCAATAAGCGTTTAGTAATTTTTAATACTTTTCAGAAAGTAATGCAAACAATGAAATATTTCCTCTTTATAATATTATTTAAAAAATGCAAAAATTTGCAGCTTTTTCTTATATAAGATATTCTTTTTTTTAAATAAAATTATAGTTTAAAAGTTACAGTTGATAGGTTTATTTTTGTACACGGAGGAAGAAAATATATCAAATGTCTCCGCAACAACTTCAGTAAAGTTCTAGCGGTTGCGGCGACACCTGGCAATTTTGAGCGTCAATGAAGAAATTATGGTGAAAAAATGGGGGCGCTAAAAAAATATTTATTCTTAAAGTGGGCAGTAGACAAAATAAGTTTGGGAACCACTGAACTAGACTCTACAAGATATAAATTAAAGGTACAATATATATTATAATCTACTAAAACAAATGCAAGAGTTAATTAACTAATATTAAAGAATACTTACTAATACGAATAATTTAAAATAAAAAACCGGAAAAACGCAGGCTATAGATGAATATTATAATATTTTTAAATGTACTTGATGAAATGTATTTCAATATCGAATATAATGAACATTAAAACCTATTACTAAAGTCCAAAAACTTACCATTAATTTAGTCTAAATTCTCTCACCAAAAACCACGAAACTATTTTAAATCCACTGTACACTATAATATTAAATAGCCACTTAAGTCATAAGTTCCTAAAACATTTCTGATACTTAGTTCTCAGCAATTGTACACAGCCATACTCCGAAAAGTTACGTCGTAACGCCGGAGAGCTAGTATTTGCAGACAAACAGATGGGGCTTAAAGGTCCGAAGAAATGTAAGCTGCCTGTCTTTATTATGAGAAGAATAAAAATAAATAAATGCTGAAAATTAGTCTAGAGAATTTCATAAATGATAATAACACATTTTGAGTAACATCCATTTCTGCATAATTAATAACTAATATTGCTTTTAATTTATGTATATAAAAGTGAAAGGTAATTAACTCAAAATGTGGAAAACTGTGGGACACAAAGATAAATCCGCGTAGAACTAATTTTTATAGGACCGGATTAACAAGATCTAGGGGCAAATTTAATTTTACACACACAAATTTGTGGGAACATTGTCATGTTATGTATGTGGCAAAGGTTATTTGTATGTTTAAGTATGAACTATATTTTTAACCGACTCTAGTATACATTGTTTAAATCTGGAATTCACTATAAAACTTTCTTCCACACATATCCATAGCTCTTAGGAAGCTCTCATACTTTCAGGAAGATTACAACCTGATTGTAAAAACGTCACATATTTAATACAGCGTTAGCTGTCTATTACAGTTATTCACGACACTCAAAGATGGGCCGAGTGAGAATTGTTTTTATTTTTTTGATTTACGAGGATGCGGAATTTTAAATGTTCCTCAGTGGGTCAAAGTCACCGTCTGTAAGCTCTCGAACAAGGTCCTGGAATGCCAACTGTTCCCTTATTTAAGGTCAAAATATGAGGTGAACAGCATTGAACATTTATGTGCGAACCAAAACTTTGTGGTATCCATATTTAAAATTAATCCGTATGCCAATTTAAATCCAGACTTTTGTTTTATCTATCTATTAATTGTAGAACTTTCGGTATCATATTACGAAAATTGCGCGGACTGAGGAGTACGAAATATGGTACAAATATAGTTTAATAGTTGATACCCGCGACTGCGTGCACGTAAAATTAGGTGAAAATTTCTAGCTAGATAAATATATACAGGCCTATATGACACACGGGGTGGATATAATTATATTTCGGTTAGCGATAAGAACCAAAGGAAATAATCTACATAGTTGCCAGGGCTCGGGATACCGTGAAATACCGGTCTGCTAAAGCTATTCACGCATATGACCAAGGAATAGTTTCATATGTGAAGGAATTTATATATGCTATATATTTATATGTAAAACTAGATAAAACCCACGCCATAAACACAGAATTCAACGTAGACAACGTTAAATTCAATGATTTTGTGCAATATCAAGGAATATCTAAAAAATATGACTAAAATCTGTCCAGCCGTTTTCAAGTTATAGCAGGACCGGGGGAAAAATAGATTATACTGTACTGTACTCCGTGACTTCGTTTGCGGGATTTCATTGATTTTGTTAAATTTTAAGGAATAAAACAGACAGACAAAATCTTGTGTCTTTTAATAGGACATTTTAATTTTATTTATATAGGTGCAGACGTATATAGACTTAAAAGAAGGGCTGTCATGTCCATAAAGACAAACTGGCCTTCTGGTCGTGCAGATGTCCATGGGCGCCGGTAGGCACTTCGGTGCCTGCTGCCTGCTCGTCTGCCCCCGTATAACATAAATAAAAAAAAACGCCAATATCAGTTACTAAATCATTTATCTGCATATTATGTTTCCGTACGTTTATATTTAATAGAGTTAAACGCTGTTGTTTCTTCATGGTGTAATTTTGTTAAATGTTAAATGCCAATAGAGTTATTGCTGTTATTTATGTATTATAATAGCTTTTAACTGCACTACTATTATTGTCTTCTATAACCATTATTTAATTAAGTATTTAAAAGAGATGGAACAAAACAAGATTTCTCATTCGTAATGTGGAGCTACATTATTGCTGGCTAGCTAGGAAAAATTTCCATCCTATAAAATTTATTTGTGTGTGGCAGGAACAAAAAATACTTCTCATTAAATATGCCAATAAAAACGATGGAAATTCTTTGTAATCCTTTAAACCAAGAGCTGCACTTTATGAATAACCTTTGGGGAGTCTTTACTCTAACACTACAGCAACCGGCACTGATTTTCTTTTGTGTTTTAAAAGAAGTTTCGCTTCGAAATCAATACATATCGGAGATGTAATCTAGACAGATTATTTGTAATTCGGGCTACAATATGTTTGCACAGATGTTTCCTAGTTTTTATTAGTGAATATTCAAAGCAATCTAATTTTTACTGTTTGACATATGTTTCCGCAAAGTAAGCGCTTATATTATATTATTATTTTCAACAGTACTATTACAAAAATATGCATTCATACACAAACACTAAGATAAGTAACCTTGTATGAAAAAAAGACATTTACATACAGAGCACAAAAATGCAGATAACTAGGGCATACAGAGAAACGGATATAGTATAATACATCTTTATGGCTACTATGTACCGGAGAGGACCTTTCTTTTTATCTGTGCGAGTAACTGATCACATCCACTGCTAGTTGTTGTCAGTCTCCTTATACCGTCTGCTACAGTAGTATTTGCAACCTTTTTCTCTTTTCCATATACCTTTATATCCTTTTAATCCCTTCCTTTACTCCTATTTATTTATGTACTTAGAGGTCACGCCATGATCGCATTTCTGCGGTTACCAGTACCTCTTTCTTATCGTGATTGGCGAGAAGTGACAGCAATGCTGTCACGTCAAGTGATGGTATTGTTGTTGCGTTTCGTTCGGTTCGTTAGAGTTCCTGATGGCCTAAACCGCTCTTTAAGGCCGGCAACGCAGATGCGGTTATGTAGATGTCGATGGGAGGCGGTTCATCTAACTAACTACATAGGTAAACTGTCTCCTCGTTTGCCCTTTGTAATGTAAAAAAAATCTTAAACTAGCAATTAATGTGGATGGTCAAACAGAAGAGTACGGGAGGGGAATATGTTACTTAATAAAAAGATCATCAACTTTATATAGCCCTTCCTAGAATTCAACGTTATTACCTTATGTAAATGTAAATGTCTTGGGTCCAAATAAATGTTCGTAAATATAAATCTATATTCACGCAACATTCTCGGAGAATCATGATATCATCCCATTGTTGAGCTCAAAAACATTACCGCGACTTCCATGAACAAGAACGTGTACCCATGTACGAATTAGGGCTATTGCTCAGTTGGGTTTTTTAACATTCCGTACACAGAATGTGTACGGTTTACAAGTTTTGAATTGTAGAATCTACGTACTGGAAAAGTTTTTTTTTTTTTTAGTTTATTTTATCTATCAAAATTGTAGAACAAAAATAATTCCATTAAAACATAATTTTACGTAAGACACATATTATTGGATATCTATTTTATATATCTTGCATGTTACCTCTCATTCGCACGGGAGTAAAAAAAGCGTTGCGTTAAATCTCGGCGTTGGCTTTTTTTAGTGTCTTCGATACGATAATATAACGTATAGGTATACATATACCGTTGAAAATAGGACTAGGCTCGATAAAAAAGCGTCGCGTTATAAAAACGCCATTGGTATGAACACAAACTAGGGAATTCATATGTCGTATTTGAACGCTTTTTTTGACGCGCTGTAAAAAAACTCTCGTGCGAATGACGGCTAAGACTTCTATTTAATATAAATATATTAAATTAAAATATTATATTAAATTAAAATATTCTTCTTGCTGTAAAAGTTTCTTCCCCGGAACGGCTTAACCGAACTTTATGAAAGTTTTTGTAGGTTTGGTTATTTTTTAAACCCTTAAGTGATAAGGGTGGCCCGTGCGGACGTAGTCGCGGGGTACAGATAGTTTCGTATAATATAGAAAGTAATACATAATAATTAAGCAATACACGTTTGGCATACCATTTTTTAAACAAGTACCAAAATTAGTATAAACCGATCATACCTAATACGTACACACAAATAAACGCGAATAATTCCTTTTGATTGGGATTTCTAAATATCTGCCTTTTAAATATACATTGTGTTCTTATAAAGTGGTTGTGCTCAATAAAAGGCAAAATTAATGTGTCAAATATTTAAATTTTCTTGGAACGAACTCTAATGTTCTCTAATTTGATGCTAAGATTTATAAAACTGCAATATACCTACTCTCTAATCAGGCTCGCGACACTGATCTGGATCGTGGTAATTTGGCACCCTTATCAATGTACGATAGAGTACCAGTTAACACCATGTATAAAGCTCAGAGTAAGTGATTGTTTACCTCGGTCCATTTACCTTCAATGTTATACAGTTCGTCCGGAGAAGTGAACCATGCACTTACATAATTTTATTTTTAAGTGCCACACTACGCAATGAGAGTTCGTATTGGAAAGAAAAGTCCTGGAAATGTTTTATATAGTCAAAAAATGATTAGTATATTTTTTACTAATTGTTTAATGTTACAAGTGGGCAAACGAGCAGAAAGGCAGCAAAGTGACTCCCATAGACATCTGCAAGACAAGAAGGCAAGCACATACGTTGTCGGCCTATAATGACGAGTTTAGGTCGCCGGGAAGACTCACAAACCGATCGAAATGCGACAACAATACCATCACTTTACGTGACAGCATTGCCGCCACTTCACGCCGATCTTATGTAAGAAAGAGGGACTGGTATCCGGACTCGCCGGCGCATTTCGGCTACAGGCATGGCGCTATCTCTAATTAACTGTTTTTTGCTAAGCTAAGTGTTATTAATAGTAATTTAGCATAAATGTGAGGAAATTATTAGTAATATTGTATTTGTTTTAGGTGACACTAATCCGGCTTATGATTGTACATGAGCAACAGCCCTAGTATGAATATTTACAAAAGGTACAGAATTGTGACAAACATTGACTACAAGACTCAACGTACAAATGTGACTCTTATTACTGAATGTCAAAGGCGTATATGGCATATATTTAAGTAGCCGAGGAGATGGATTTTCATTAAAACAGTGGCATTTTCCCATGACCGTTATATTCTGATGTCACGTTAACAAACGGTTCTGTTGAAAGGTGTGCATACATTAACCCGTGCGCGATAAGTTTAACTCGATATACGTATGCTTATGTAGGGTACAGTTAGACAATGTGACTGGACTATCACAAAACTATATCCGAATTAATCGTGATCTCACTAAATCCTTGTTTGTACTTTAAACTGCTAGCAGTATTTAAAGTGAAGTTAGAAGAAAGGACAAAACTGTATCCAACTAGTTAGAAGTTTTAAGTAGAATAAAGCTTTTACTAACGCAGGTTGACTTTCCATTTAAAATAGACGTAAGGTGTCACCAAATAGAATTATCATGCTTAATAAATTCTATTCCAATTACTACTTCCCAGCGTTATCCCGGTTAAATACCAGGGTCGTCTTAGATTTCAGAGGATTTGGCTGTGGGGCGAGTTAAGATGACCGATTGCCATCTGACGTCGTCCTCGGAACCCCCACGATCTCTAGGGATGAGGACGACAATATCTGTAACCTCTCATTTCCGAGATGATATCGCAAAGTTTGCGGTACGATGTCTTTTACACCCTATATATAAAAATCAATTGTTGACTAGACATAGGGCTTGCATAGACTAGCAAAAACTAAAAAAATGGCTGTACACTTTTGAATTTCGTTTGTTTTGTTGTATTCCTCTTATGTCGGGGAAGGTTTAAAAGAACCAAAAGAAAGGGAAAAGTCAATAGATTATTATTTAAAAAATACAAAAAAAATTCAGATTTGGACTGACTTCAAATTGATGACGTTTGTACTAGACTCTTTGACTAAGGTGATATGTTAAATTATTCTTTGTTCACATGTACAGGTAGTGTGTGTATGGAAAAGGCATAATGGAGATTGGTTAATAGCAGACCAGCCATTACTTGAGCAAGACAACATCTGTCAGGTCAGCGCGTAATATATAATTATTATAAAATTCTTTTATATACTTACAGGAACACCAAGTTTTATTTTCAACTCGAATTTTACTTCTGAATATCTTAGTTTGTGAACAGACGGATGAACAATAATTTACTTTAAACCCCTTTTTGTAATTTGTGGATTTTAAACAAAAAAAATTACGCCAATATTTTATATAAAACATTTAACATATTTTACTAAAACATTGATCATCTTCTCACTGTTAGTGACATTCAATTCAAATTAAGTTGTAACACTTTATTCTGATATTGGTGTCATTCGTTTAATTGAAATAATTTTCCATATTAAAAGTGAATTATATCCATATTTAGTATTTAAGAATGACGAAGCGTTATTTTCACTTAGAATTAACCTTAACCTTTATAAAACAATCTATTACTCACGGGTGTAATAATAATTAGTAATAATTGCCTAATTGTCACCCTACTCACACGTCCTTGCTCGCCTTTCACCCCTGACAACGCGCCACTATTAACCTTTGTTCTTGTCAACCAACTTTATTATTATTGTTTCCCAACGAATTAGTAAAGGAAATTAAATAAGAATTATTGAATAGATTAATAATCTGAAAGATAAATAGTTGTATGGCGGAGTCCAGACTGTATTATATAGCGTAAATATATTCTAGTTGTATAATATTCTAAGAAAAATATTAACAGTAATTGACTCATTTTTTATATACATATATAATAAGATAGCTGATCGAAATTCGGTGACAAATCATAAGATTTTCATACCATATGCTTGTTTAACACTACAATTTTTTTTTATTAAAACAATCTTAGATATACTTTTTTTTGGTTTGTCTAATATTACCTTTTTCCCCCTCCTACTAAGATTAAATTAAAAGTTAAATTATTGTACAATGACATTGTTATATTTGACAACTAACATACAGTCGTCATGACTACGCTTTGACAGCAGCTTATAATAAATTGTAAACATGTGTGTATAAATCGTTCAGCATTGGTGTGCGTGTGGTTATACTTTAATAATTATAAATATTTTAATGCGATTCTAAATCAAATCGAATTTTCTTTTATTTGTGAAAACACAATAATTTAAGTTGACAGACATTATTTCATTGTATTATAATGTTTGAACGCTATCGCAGTGTACAAAAATGATTATATTAAAAAATAAAATAGATTACAAGTACAAATCACTTAATTAAATTAAATTAACAATAAAAATACTATATCATTGCATTCTATGGCTATCACATTTAATAAAGTAAATAAAAAATAAGTCAATACATTATTACCACAGTCAAAGATATTTTTTTAAAGAGTTTATCCGAGTTCAAATGTTGATAATATTAGGACATACAAAAATATTGCAAAAAGCTTCCTGATATCTAGAATGCTTCTTAAAGGCTAGGAGATTTTTTTTTGTGTGTTCGATCCTTGAGTATGGAAAATCGGAATATATATTGCGTTTTTCATTATCACAGCCTTTTTCTCTTTTTTTAACGTTTGAAACTCGGTACGGGTTCCTGTCCGCCACAAGAAACGTCAAATTAAGGTTTGTCCTTCCATTTTACGCGACTTACAAGGCCGTAATGTCGAGGATTCGATACGTGCGAGTTCTGATTTCATTCGTGCTAGCAATATTTAGTTACTAAGTTGTGTAAAACGGTGCAGCATTAATTGTTCAAATTCAAAAATAATTTATTTCGGAAAATAATATTCCATGAATGTCAGTACAAATTTGCGAGCTAGTTTCATTTGAAGTTAGGTTGGGCCCTCTGAACTTAGCCGATTTCTGTCGTGCAGTCGATGCTAGTTTACCCCATATTATATTGTGTATCTATTGGGGGGAAGGGTGTCTAAAAAGGTTTGGATCCGGTGGTCATGAAATAAAAGTAGACTAGAATGTAAATTAAAAAAGTATATGAATCATTCAAGGTCATATTGACAATTATTGCAATTAACAAGATAACAATACATACAGATCGATTCACACATGAACAACTTGATGAGGTCACCGTAAACATGCTATAAGATGCCCAATACTTTTGCACTGGGATATGAATGTATGGATAAGTTTATATCAGAAGTACACACTTTTGGTTCTGACTCAATTGACTTTGACTATGAACACGCTAAACATTTACTTGTAGGAGCTTTAATCGTGAGTGAGATTAGAGCTGCAGTCTATGAAGAAACAGGTGACTTATATCTTCTCTAACTTTATGACTAAAATGTTCAATTAAAACTTGTATTCACTCATTTTCAGATATTAAGTATTTGCTCCACTATTTCTAGGATAGTAATGTTTTTTAATTGCTTTTATAATTTGGCATAATGAAGTAATAGCTAATATATTTGAATTTTAAGGGAACTGTTAGATTCATTTTCAAATTAAATAATGTGAAGGAAACAACACAATTTTCAGTTCTATCTATTTTTAATTTTTTTTAATACAGTGGTACCTCGACATACGAGTTTAATTCGTTCCGCAACCTTGCTCGTATCTTGAATTACTCGTATCTCGAATATTACATGGCACGTCAGTCAAAAGTTCTAGTACGAGCGTGATCTGTTTGAAATATTCTGAAGTATCAAAGAATTATAGTATTTTAAATTAATCTTTCGATTTTTCCTTGCTTTCTATTCCTTCAAACTTTGAAGGAAGCCTATAAAACAAACAGAATTTAAATCAATCGTCTTGATCAAAGTTTTCAAGTTTTATCAAGACGATTGATGTATATATAGTAGATTAAGATAACGACGTTATGTGACAGAGAACTAAACTGATCACCATAACTCAGGGGACTTTATAAAGCCTAGGTCAATTACATACTTCACACCCAATAGATTTTTAAAAGAAAACATTTTATAACGTAATTTAGCGCTAAAAATCCAACATTTTTTTATAAATTTTAACCAGTGTCAATTTTACAAGTAATACGAATCTAATGTCACTTAAGCCAAAATAAAAAGAAGCTCTTTAGGCAAAAATTTGTCAAAGACATTTATTTTCCTTCTTCGAAACAATTTACAATAAGTTGCACTTGTGTTTCCATGGCACTGTACGGGGATTTTAATGAATTTAAAAGTTTCCTTAAGTTCTTGACACATATTGTCGTACTGTATATCTGATATACAAACGTGCTATATATCAAAGTTCCTAAAAACTAAGTGTTTAAGGGAACTAACTTCAGCATTACTCATCACATTGTATAAAATATTTTAATTTCACAAGATAAGACGATAAAATTTCACGCCTTGTAATATATTACTAATCAGCTATAAATGGATTTCTCAGGTGAATAATTCGGAGGCGTAAATGAATTTTAAACGAAGATCAAGTTATGACGTAATCTTGTAAACAGAACCGAATATTTTCTTATCAAAATTTTCCAATACTTTATTCAAGGCGATATATGTCGCATGCTTAATAGTAAACCCTCTATTTTGGTTTCAATTAATATAAATAAGGAGTAAGAACTCTATCTTTTAAGTCGAAATTAAATGCAAATATTGCGGCATTTACAACGCTCTGTATTGAATCAAAGGTGGGCCTTGTGCTGTCTTCCGCCATTTGAATGAATCTACAAGTAAAAAAGTAAATTAGCAATTCAAAATAGGTTCCACCTAATTGTAAGAATAATTAAACATTTAAATAAAGCAAAAATAAACACTCTTGTGTACAATAACTTAGGTGAAATTAAATTATTCTAAATTTATGCATTTAACTAATTGTTCATGAAATATATTAATTTAGATAGATTTTATAGATCTAGCATCGGGCATTTCACTAATAAAAATTAAATTTGGGAAAATCCACACCTATCATTGTTTGCTTATGGTAATGCTGATGTCTGGATGTCTTTATACAGTAACATTAGATAACCTGAATGCTCAATAGTCTTTCAAATGTCTCTTCTATCTGGTGTTAGACCTGGATGGTCTAGTACCATGGTCCGCTTAAATTGCAGAGGATGTTGCTGTGGAGCGAGTTAAGATTTATTAGAGGTACTGTTACATTTGGTACAATTGAGTTAAGACCCTTATTCCTGTGCTAGTTAAAAGAAACTGTGATACAGGAAAAGTGCGTTCCACTAAATTAATACGCTAAATATAAGTTTGTAGTTAACAAATTATTAATAAAGAATATATAGTAAGTAAGTAGAATTGTTATAATTTATATAATAAAAATAGGTACTTAATTTGTGATCAAATTTTCTTAAAATCACATAAAGTGTGGCCTCATGTTCTTTGGTTAATTCGCTGTTCGAAAAAGTTAGTTCGTAAGTGCATTTCCCAGTGTAAAAAAACTGGTCACTTATAAAAAAGATTTATTGACAGCTGTCAGTCGGAATTAAACTTACTTTTTTTTTTAAAATTAGTATTGATATAGATTAATTAAAGTATAGATGTGTATATACTTATTACGTATACACTATTAAACAATAAAATATTCTTTTTTTTAAGCTAAGCTTTTATAAGCTGTATATAAAAGACTAAAGCATTGTACGTGAATTTTACACTTAGAATTTCGACATACTTTCACAAGGACTGTTAGTTTCACTTGTTCGTCGGTTCAGATGCCATATTATGCATACTCTAATCACGTCTTTGTTCACTCCTCCGATCGTCGACTGAGCAATATAAATGAAAGGGCAAACGGGCAGGCGGTTCACCTGTGACTGCAGACACTCATATAACTCCATTACCAGAAAGGTGGTTTTTCCGTAAAGCTATATCAATTCCGTTCAAGTTCGTCCACTGTAGCAATTACTGGGCTAAATTGGGAAGTTATTGAGTTTTCAGTGAGTTATTTGTTTTCGCGTCGCTTATTAGTGTTAGACGGTAACAGTAGCCGGTGGCGCGCGGTGTGTTATGGTTAGAGCCACTTCCGCTATACGATGTACGATGCGTGAACCAGCCGCGAACGTACAGAGTTGAATGTTTTTCGAGCCTTTCCTCTTAATTCCCGTTACGTTAAATTCACTTATAGGCTATATTTTTTCAATTTTTTAATTTGTTTTCAATTTTTACTTTCTATAATGAATAATAAGTAAATATATAGAACCACTTAGTTAATGGGTGATAGATGGGTGACCCATTGTAACACTGGTTTATAATTGATATCCGACCTCCTCCGTGTTTTGGAAGGCATGTACAACAGTGGGACCCGATTAATGTCACTTTGTGATATTAGTCGTAAGGTTGCAGAGATCGTGAGGGTTCCGAGGATAACGTCAGATGGCAATCGGTTATCTTAACACGCCCCACAGCCACATACTCTACAATCTAAGCGAACCCAGGTATTTAACCGGGATAACGCTAGAAAGAAGAAGAAGAAGATATAAAACCATTTTATTACATAAAATAGAAAACTTTTAAGTAAACAAAATACTACAATGTAATCAATTTACCATCAATTATAAAGATAAGTAATGCGTTTTCTATACGAAATAATAAGCATACACAATATTGACATTCCATCATTTTACTATCAATTTCACGTATTCGCCGTGATATTTCGATATCGGTGAACATTATACGTACGGCGAGATAACTCGTGTTTATCTGCACTGCTCACACCCAAATTGCTAACAAGCAGTACAACAAATAACTTCTTTCGTTCCTTATTGATACTTGATCAATTACATTTTAATAAAAATAGAAATTTATAAATTATGATAAGAATATAAAAATAACAACATTATAAATCTACATTAATCTGATTCGAGGAACCAACTGAAATTAACTTATTCCAGTGCAAATTCACACGTAAAATCGAATGATAACATTATTAATAAGTAATCACGAATTCGTATTTTTTTGGAAGTTTTTTTTTTTAATGAGGCCAGAAAAGGAAAGCTCTAAAATAGCAGAATTATACAAGAATATACTGTTATATAATCAAAAACCCGCGGTGGTCTAAACTTCATACTAGGCTCTCAAACACCGTGGGAAGAAATTTAGCCCCAGCAATAAAGGGGTGCAAAAACCATACACAGGCACCGGTCCCCGTAACAAGTGCATAGGGGCGCGACAAGTGCACCAATCGCCACTTCACACCGAACCCCAACTAGCACACTTCAAAACAACACTAGATCAAACGTATTCAAAAGTTCCAACTTGATAAGAAACGTATGTTTAGCTCGAAAATATTT
>JANCMC010021608.1:6526579-6553614 GCA_024363005.1 Charaxes varanes
CTTCAAAACAACACTAGATCAAACGTATTCAAAAGTTCCAACTTGATAAGAAACGTATGTTTAGCTCGAAAATATTTACAAGGGTTGCCCATTTAAAGACAAAAAGCCATAAATATTCATTATATGATTTTAGACTAAAATTGGTTTTGCACATAAACGTTAACATAAAATATCGCAAAGGTTTTTTTTTTCTCAACCAAAGTTAGCTACGAGTACTATACAACATTATTTCTAAATATTACCGAATTGATACGTCCTACGAAAGGTGCCCAAAAAAGAGCTTACTAACTTCTTAAAAGCTGGAAAAGCATCTGCGAGTCTTCTGGTATTGTGTCTGTAATCACCTATAGTCAGGTGTATCATCTGCTCTTTTGTCATATTTAAAAAAAAAAAACTAACGCACTCTAGATAGCAAAGGTAAACATTGTAAAAACTTGTCGACCCCGTGCAGCAAGGGCACTATTACGAGAGCCGGTTTGAACAGAGATAAGGCGCGAGATGTCTTCGGCAGCGGCTGTAGAGCGTGCCGTCAGCGCTGCATCAATTAGTGTTGCATGACATTCTATAACTGTAAATTGCATAACCTACATGGATGGGAGTTTTCACACAGGGGCCTTGTTCTCATGCCCGTTTCGCACCGGTTACATCGAGCATACGAATCGTAGACATCAAGTTTCAAGATTCCCGTAACTCGTGTGACATGAACACACCATTACTCGTATATGAATAGCGTGCAGAGTTTGCGTGTGTGTGCGAGCGGTTGACTATCAAAAGAATAATGCATAGAATCAATTCCAGAAAAAAGTTAATGTCCGTTTAAAAGTGTTCTCAGACTTGTTTTTTTAAATTTTATACCGCAATTGTAAGCTCATGTCTAAAAGAATAAATGAAATTAAAACCGCATGAACCCACATAAGTAGAGAGCACACACGGTACGCCGGGGCGGGCCGCTAGTACACTTATAATACAAATGGAATGCAAAGGTAGGCACTGAGCTAAAGGTAAGATATGACTCATAATGAAGGCACGCGAGCCGTTTCCAACGACAAACTACTAACCTATACCCGCTCTAAATCGTTTCCAAAATTATTCCTAATGAAAACATTGACACTTGTAATGATTCTCATTCAATGGGCATTGAAAATAAGTCCCTAAATATATTTATATATTTCTTTTTTTCCCTTACCGCGACTGTTAATTTTTTAAAGCTTGTTTTATGAGTGTAAACGACAATAGCTCAGCAGGGTCGGGGTTATAACAGCTATCTTAATGCTATTTTTATTATTGATATCATTATATTATAATAATGCAGAGAGTCTTCTAAGAGATGACCATTTGTCAGCATCTACGTCTTTTCACAAAGTTCTACATTTAAAGATCGTTCGAATTCGAGCCGCGAATGAACCACGTCGAGTTTCCGAGCTCTATGTAGGTTTAGATGCGATTCTAAAATCGGTGAGATGCGGAAATAGTCATCTTCTTTCGCCCACTTTTTGTTTTCTCAAAATGTCGCTATCTGCCTTTTTCATGCGGTTCCCTCAGCCTGAAAGTCTAAGCCGTTTGCCTAAATTGTTGATCCTTACAAAATTCCTCCTATACATCAGTAAGCGGAAGTCAGGTCAATACAGGGCGTAAATATAAAAAGAAATGTAACATATAAAAAGTTGGCGATAAGGCAAAAAACGGTTCACGTGTCACGACAACAGTCAGATTAGAATTCAGCGAATTCGAAAGCCAAGTACTGTTACCATATCTACTTCTTTTATGCCTTGATAGCATTGGGTATTAGTTAACTTTTTGTTATTTCATAAAAGATAGGTAGATAGATACTTTTTACAGCGATGACTAATTGGCAGGTTAGAATTTTTGTTTATAAACCTCCCCCTATATAGAGTAATACTGTCTTTTGAATCTGGCCTGTATAAAATATATATTGTATCTAAAGTACTGTGAGTACTGTTATTCTTCTTTTTGGAATTATATATAAACAAAAAAGAAATATTTTTAGAAGTCATTGGAGTACCAACATATTGTACGTATTTTTATAAGGTCATTTAATAATATATGTTTGACGTAATAACGTCTTATAAATCGATGAACGCCGGCTGCACGCACTAAAAAGCACGACTCATTGTCACGTTCAGTTTGAGCCGGTGGGGCTTGAACCGGGTACCTTGCGGATTTCAGTCAACCTTATACCGCTGACCTATTGAGACTCTAAAATATTTCAGCATTAATAAAATAAATGAGAAATAGAGTGGTCTTCAAGTATAGGTATATTTATATATTTCTACTATATATATATATTTGTGTATAACAGACGTCCGTGTCTCATACAGTCCCGTAT
Organism: Charaxes varanes; assembly: GCA_024363005.1. Lineage (NCBI taxonomy): Eukaryota > Metazoa > Arthropoda > Insecta > Lepidoptera > Nymphalidae > Charaxes > Charaxes varanes. The sequence goes on from JANCMC010021608.1 coordinate 6,528,927, forward strand.
CTAGGTGCTTATTCACTTTATACAGATAAATAAAATAGGAATGACGGTTTGCAGAGTCGAAATAAAATTTAGCGTGTGAATACCAACTTTCCTGTGGCCAAGGTTATTCAGCTTAAACGTGCAATAATGCCATATAAGTTAGATTAAAAAGTAAAAAGGCTTTAAAAAAAACATTTATGTTAAGGACTATTATTACTAGTGCAATTCAATAAATGTACATAATCTATATATATAAAAATGAATCGCAAAATGTGTTGGCAAGCGCATAACTCAACAACGCCTGGACCAATTTAACCAATTCGTATGACGTTACCGTATATCATAACTGCGTTCCTATAAGCGATCGAAACTTTTTAAAGTACTCTTTCAGATATTCGATATTTGACGACTGCGATCGTTAAGGGCACGGCGGAAACGGCAAGTAAACGCTTAGAGGTACGCACTGTTAACATAAAGTGACGTCATGATAACTTCGACTGTTTTCGAGTGAATTTTAATTCTTAAATTTAGGTTTTTTTTTTGTTATAAGAACGTTAATGTCTGCAAAAATATTAATTTTTTTGGCAATAAAAGATACTTGAAAACATTATACAACAATTTTTTAAAAATGCCTATTCATATAGGTTTATCCAAAGTATTAGATGTAGAAACTTAAAATTGTCCTATAAGGACATGTTACAAACTCATTAGGAATAATATTATTTTCTGCGAAATTAGACTGCAACTTTGGAAGCTATTTAACAAATAACTTTATCGCGTATCAGATACGGAACTCTTCTATATAAACGTGTCTTGAAACTTGAATAATTACAACAGCTTTCTTTGATAAAATTAATTGCTGATGACACAGATGAAACCAATTAATATATAAATAATGTTAACTACCAAATACGAGGTGAATGATCTTCCAAATAAACATTCGTAATTTTATCATTGTAACTTACAGTTATATCAAATGGACAAAAAACTGTATTGTTTTTGACATTAACACAATATTACAAAAATTAAAATAATCTGTGCCTCGAAAAAAAATTATATTTTACTAGGCTATGCCACAAAGTCTTAAATTTAAAAAAATACAAATGATATCATCATTTACTTTGTTTCAGATATATAGATTAACTTGTTTAGTGAGAATTGTTAAACACAAGAATTAAACATAGTATTATTCGTTATTTATCAAAAAATGAAAGAACCTCGAAGAGTATTATGGGATTATGTTTGTCTTTGATCTCAATTTTCTCTCTTAATCTATAAATTTAACATTTACGTAAAGATAATAAGATACAATGAGGCGACCGCGGACCAGGCCCTCTCGTCGCCCAGCATGGAGACGACCACGCTGGGGAGCGAGAGGAACCTAACCTAACCTAACCGAACCATATTAGGGAATATATAATAGATATGATAAATTGCTGTAATAAAAACATCACCCAATATGGCATCAAATAAAATCTAGATGACTTGTAAAATGACAAATATAGGTTTAACATAAAAAATATTTAATTTAATAAAAGATTTAAAACTTGGTGGTGATGCTTTAATAAAATTATGATCTATTTATAACGAGTACGTACCAGGAAATATCGACATATCAAAATTAACTATCGTGATACGTACTCATTATAAATAAATCATAATTTGGTTTAATGGGCAATGATACCAATAATTCTATAAATATTTCAAAGTTTACCATTTTATTTTTCTTTGTGTCACTATTTATATCAGTCACGTATGCCCATAACGCTTCCTGCGATGTTTTGCATATTTCCAGACTTAATTTGTCAAATTGCGAGAGCCCTTAGGTCTCTTTAAACTGGCCCAATCGAAAGAAAACCGTTGTTAGCGGATGTCTACAAACCATAAACCACCTTCTTGCTAAATTTCATCTTTGTATGTCTCGCGGTTTTCGAAATTTTATGTTAGGTGACCTTTCGCTTTTATATACTCGTATATAGATAAACAATATATGTATTATCAAATTTTCATTTCATTTTAAATGCAACTACGGCCTTTAATTTAAAAATTTAAATTTTTATATGAATATCATATTAGGTCGAGATTAACTTTGACCTGCAAGTGTAAAAACTAATTTCGCCGCACTCGGTGGATTTTTCGTGACACTTGTGGTCAAAAACGAACTATCACTGTCACGTCCCGCAAGTAGGCTTTGAAAATTGGACAGCCAACTGACGTTTGCACAGCTCAATTAATGCGCTTCAACTGCCGATTCAAGTTTTTACTCTATGTATTTTTTGTATTGTTTTTGGTATTTGCCTTATTGAAGTCCACAAAGTTCTAAAAAACATTTTGATGGTACACAAAGGCCCCGGCCACACTACAGGATCATTGCAATGATCATTCAAATGAAGCTATGTCTGGCTCCGGCATAAAATGTACCGTCAGTGCTGACTAAAATGACAATTTGTGATTCCACGTTACAATTATAAATAAGAAGTAACTTTGAACTAAGACAATAAATATGTATTTTTTTTTAATCCGAATCTATATATGATATATAAAGCTGAAGAGTTTGTTTCTTTGAAGACGCTAACTCAGGATCTACTGGTGCGATTTGAAAGATTATTTCTGTGTTAGAAAGCCCATTTATCGAATAAGGCTATAGGCTATACACCATCACGCTAAAATTGAATTTTTTAAACTATATTTACGCGGATGAAGTTTGGGCACAGCTAGTATAAAATAACGTTCTTCTTTTATTGAAGAAAGTGCTGGCTTCACTTCATAAATAAATCCTTAATAAGAAATTGAAGAATAAATAGTTCTATATACAGAATGGCATAGTTATCTTTATTTAACTATATCAAAATCGGTACACAAACTATTATTTCATGTAACATACTCATAAAAGAAGCAGTTAAAGCCACCTTTACCCATAGCATAAGTTATGTTATGTTTTACGAGGCATTTTTCTTCGCTCCAGTTTACATTTGGTACTTATTAAGCATATGTGTATATTTTAGTAGCGGTCGTTAATTACCGAATAATTGAGACGGAAACTTACCTCGGCTTGTGTCAAACGAGTCGGAACGAAAAGTTCAAAGACATGAAAGCCGGCAAATTAGAAGGGTAAGCATAGCGATTACAACTGACTTTATAAGACTGTCAAAAAATGGTCAATGAAATATTTTTTTTTATTTTAGTCATGTTAGTAATGCTTTTTAGTTAAATAAATAAATATATACAGGACTATATGACACACGGACGTCTGTTCCTAAGGTAAACAACTTAATGCCTGTGTTATAGGTAAATATTTTTTTATAATATGCAATATTAATACATTAAATTATTAAAATAAAACCACACGCACACCAATACCAGACAATTTACACCATTTACACACACACATGTATTGGATGATGTCAAAGCGTAATCGTGACAACCGTATTTTATGTTAATTGTCATTTTTTTTTTCTTTAAATAGAACAATATAAAGTCTGTGGGCGAATTTTGACCAGTCGGCAATCTCTAGTGCACATAAATTTCAATTTAATCAAATAGTCGTATTTCCACTTTAGAATCAGACATTTCAATTTTATTCATTCGTATAAATAAATATATGAATGCAAGCTAAAGGAAAATTAAGCATATAGCATATAAACTAATTTTCTCATTGAAGGATTCTTTACCAAAACAGTCTTGCCAAGATTTTCGCATCCCTATCTGCAGAAGAGATTGAAGGTCCGTTGGTTATCTTGCCTCAGATGTGACTAGTCGTAAAGTGCTCTTTAGTGCTTGTGGTACACGTTACTCCTTAGAGTAACGTGTACATATAGAAGGGCTTAAGTCCCTGTTTTAGAAGTTAGTGTGTTTAGACTAATCCTTGGAGGTGATTATCCTAAAACATGTGGCAGTTACAGCCGTATATAAAATATTTTTTTAATTTGAATTTAGATTGCTGGTTAAATTAACCGCTTTGCCGACATTGCCTCGCTCTGCACAGACTCTACAGACTATTCTTAGCGCATGAGTCACTTAAGGTTTAAAAATTCGGTCAACCTGTAGTGTAAAGTGTTGAATTGACCCCGACATTTTTATAGATCTTAATTAAATGCTATTTAATTAAAAGCAGGTACCTAATACGGCTAAAACGTTAATTGATCGGATCTTTTATAAAATACTTTATGTTAATTTTATTATCAACCCTTTTTTACATTCCAAAAGAGGAATAAATAGAGTTATTAAATATTATTCTGTTATTAATTATATTTATCAAATAAATAATTTTAAAATTTATTTATTCATAGAAACCTTCAACCCCCATTTCACCCCTTCCGAATTTCAATTTCGCGTCAAAAAGTAGCCTATGTTCATTCCCAAGGTCCTATCTGTTTCTATACTAAATTTCATCAAAATCGGTACAGCGGTTTAGGCGTGAAAACAGACAGAGTTACTTTCACGGTTATTATATTTGTCTTCATCCGCGTTCGACGCTTTTTATCCTTTTGTACGGATCCCTCATAAACTTAAATAGTGTTTGGCTTCTCTGTTTATACCATAGCTATATACTAGTGAAAGTATTATCAAAATCGGTCCAGCCGTTTCAAAAACCAGCCTTAAAATGCAACTTTGTTAAATTGGTTTGCTGTTATAGTCTTAATGTTAAACACAATTGTTTTATTTCTAACTAACGGCCCACTCCGGCTTCGTATTTACCTTTTTCGAATTCTTCATACGGATCCCTAACTTTTTTGCCTAAAATATTCTATCGTCTTTGTTCATCAGGGATAATGTAAGCAGCATCAAAAATCAAATTAGCCTTGATGATAGCCAACCTCCGCAGAGGAGAGGGCACTTAAAGAAGAAGAAGAAAACAATGTTTCGCTCTTACCCAAATTGGATACATGATGTTTGAGACACCGTCTTTAATCTGGAGCCAGGGGAAGTGCATCACACTCTGGTAGTCATACGCGAAGCCGGCGGAAGCAGTCGGTGGAAGAGTATCCTTCATCTCATCTTTTATTTCTGTTTCAAGCACATTTTAGATAAAACAATGTATTAAAGACAATAAACTCCAAAAACCGATATTCATTTAGGTATATCTGGTTCGCGTAACTCAAATTTGAAAGCACTTATATAAGTAAGTCATAGAGATGTTATATTTTTTAAGTTATGATAATTTGGTGATATAAAATTCACCCATGATAAAGTTTTGACAGCTCTCAGCTTGAACTTGCAGTGTTATTCGTATTCATTGTTATGCGAACGGTTAAGATGTACTCTCTTAAGACAGATCTTAACAATGACTAACATCAGGAGTATCTTTAAAACAAGAGTAAATCTAAAAATCTTTAAGCCTGCTTCATATACAAGTGCTGGTCAATATATCAATGAAAAAATTTTACCGGGCCCTTGCGAGTCAGTTTCACGTACTAAGGGTTCCGTACTATTAAGTAATACTTTACCGGGTTCTTTTAAGATTTATACTTCTCATAAGATTACTTTTAGTTTGACAAAGTCCGCATAATTTTGTTGTGGTGTAACTACAAATTCGATGTTTTTCCTATACTTTAAGATTAATTAAACCATATAGGTTTTGGTTCTCTTTGCCAATGTATGGGAAATGTGACATTAACGGGCCTTTCTTTTGAAGGTTTCCATATTCATAGAGGGTTGGTCTTTCCACAGATCCTAGGGACCGTAATCTTCTGTAGTTGGCATTAATTTCAACTTAGTACCGGAGGTACTAAAGTACGCGTTCCTGAGAAAAAGGTTTTTTACATACAGACAGACGGATTACAAAGAGATCCACTAAGCCTCTAAGGATTTCCCTTTATCCTTTGGCGGTACGAAACCCTGAAAATGTAAAACTGGTAACAATATACCTTTGGTGAGATTATTCCACACGATGTGCAAGAAAGAGTCTCTGTCGTGCATGTTGTGTTGATGTTCCAAGCCCAGCAAGTGCACCATGTAGTGTAGGAGATCGTTGACGGAGTTGAAACATCCTGCGTCTATTGGTAACTCCTGTACGTGGAAAGAAGGAATGATGGAAGTAATAAGTGTTTGCCCTTTACATTTATAACATAATTTATAGGTCATAAATTACGTCACACTTTAATGTGTAATCATCAAAATGTGATCCTGTGTGACAACAGGCAGAGGTCAAAAGCTGTACATAATAAATTAAAAGAATCTGTTATTTTCTTGATTATGTGACATCATACCGAGCGGGAGAGGGTATCGATAATGTGACCACCTGCGACTAGAACGGGAGGAGTTAAAGTAAACAATTTGGATGACGTAACTTATGCTTACTCCTTATGAGGTTCAAGAAGACCCTGTGCATTATGAGCCCTAAATTTTGTTGTCCCTAATTTTGCCACTCTAGACAAATGCTTAGCTGGCCTCTCCTTTGCTGATCTTTCAGTCAATGCGTTTTATTTATGAAACGGTTGATAAATAAAGCAAATAAATTATTTTAGACTAGATAAATCCTAAAATTTTATACTACTTGTGTTACTTTCCTAGTGGAAAATGGTTGAATATGAAAATAAAATCGGATACAGATCTAATAATTAAAATATTGGAATACTGCTTGGTTATCTTGCTTACCTTGTTACCATTCGGTCGTCCAGGTAGTGGACATTCACAGCTAGATTTGGAAGATCGACTCAGTATTACCACATTGGTAGCATGTCGTCTAGCTGGTGATCTGGGCAACACGGGGTGGCCTGTGCCAATTAGAAGTTATTAATAATATTTGTTAGTTAAAGCTGACTTTGAATTTAATACCTTGTTATTTATTGTTGTTGAAGCTTTTTCCGAGGAATTTTTACGGACTTTTAACACTAGACAACGCGCTAAAACTCAACTCAAAAACTAAAACACACATTTTAAATTACATAGACACATAGTAGTCTTAACACATTATTGTAGAGCAACTGTTCACAGTATTTAGTAAACAAAATGCGCAGTCTAACAGTATACTTGCCTTTTACAAATTTGCTATGGCGTTCCTTTATAGCTTTTACTTTTTTTCTGCTTTTACCACTTCTGAGATCAGTCTCATCGTTTTTATCAAGAATATAGATTTTATGCTGCGCTGTGGCACGTCCAATTTCTCGAGGTGGACCAGGTGGTCGAGGTGTTACCTTTAATGTCATTTTTAATTTGGATGAAGTCCCAGTTAGATAAATCCCTGTCATAAAGTCATCCTCATCTGGTTGAGGTGGTGTAATTTCATTAGGTGTAAACCTGTTTTTATTTTCTTCATCATTATCCGGTTTCACTGTAGTATTTTCGTCAGATTTAATATTATTATCTTCTTCATCGTTATCTGGTTTCACTGTTGTACTTTCATTAGATTTAACATTATTATTTTCTTTTTCATCATCTGTATTTGTTTTTGGAACTTCTTCAGATTTAATACCGTTACCACTTTTATCCACATCTGGCCTGGCTTCTGTAATTTCTTCTTCATCTTTATCGTCGTCTTCCTCGGTTATATCACGGAATTCAACGCATGTCTCTTTTTCAATGTGGTTAAATACAGCTTTTATGTTTTCCTTTTCCTCGGCAGCTAAAATGAGAAATACGACATAAATATAATACTTATCAAGCCCATTTCACTATTAAGAATATCTATCTCCGTACATTATTGACGATTTTTATATGTGTTGTACTGTAACTTATTTTTCTTTAAATACATTTTAGATCAACAATGTGCGATAACTAATAATCCAAGGCATCGACATAGGAGTATGATTAATATTTAATACTAGCTGTATCCTGCGACTTCGTCCGCGAGAATACAGTAAGTTTGTTATATTCTGAGAGGTCTTAACGTATAGTGCAGAAACCTTAATTATTTTTCTAAGACTAATGTAACCTATATTATTATTTGTAACATTGGCTTTTTGCCAGACGCCAGCAAAAGAGGTAAGCGACCAATAGATAACGCTATGTTTTAATATGCAATAGTAAGCCAACATTCGGGCAGGGCAACGTTTGCCTGGTCCGCTAGTAATTTTATAAGTTTTCAATTTTAACAATATTACGTCACATGATAAAAAAAGGGTAAAGTTTTCACCAAATATGACAATGTGTTACAAGGGGCAGGGAGGGCAGGGGTAAAAAAACTATGTGACGTCACATGTTGAAATTAAATTTATATGTATCATTAACATACTACATAAAATATTTAAAAAATCCTGCTGTTTTCTTTATTATGTGATGTCACACCAAGGAGGAGGCTGTGTTGTAATGTGGCAACCTGTGGCAAGGACGGGAGAGGGTTTAAAAAACTGTAAAATTCGTTTGACGTAATTTATGTTTCAATCCTTAATATTATTATAGCTTTTACTATGCATATAGTACCTAAATCTACAAAGGGTCTAGCATGAACATTCTGGACAGTATTACTTACTTTTGAAACGAAACGCTAAATAAAACATTAACGCTACCGTTTTCAAAAATTTAGTTGCTTAATATGAAATCAGAACTCATACGTATCGAATCTTCGACGTTAAAGCCATGCAAGTCGTGTAAAATGTAAGTACGGATCTACATTTAACGTTTTGTTTCGAACGTAATAGTACGTAGCTGCCGCTGAATAACGAGATGCTAATAAATTAGTAATTACTGTTGCTCCTCAAAAAGATATTTGTCCTCATGGTAAAACATATCCTATAAAAGCTGGTCAGTTTATGATTAATCGTGCGATATGTTAAATAATAAAGTAAAAAAACAAGAAAAATAAAAAAAGTCAGTAGTCATTTATCTCCTGCTCGTGTGCCTCTTGTCACATAGAAAAAAGTTACATTCCTCTCTTCCTTGTTACTATCCCTACCACTTTCTTGTTACTAGTTCCAGTTATCCCCGAAAAATGGCTGATTAGCGCCATCTGTTGACGTTTAATATTTGGAAGATAAAAGTTAACTTTTAAGCCACCAAAGCTAAGTAGTTTTTTTTTTAAATACCAGGAATAGGTTTTGGTTGTTCCCGTTTCCCCTCCTACTTAGACCAGTTTATCTCAGGAGATTTTTATCATAATGGTTTTTCCTTTTTACAAAAAAATCGAAATTAAGCTGAAACCGTTCTAAAGAAGCATCTAATTATATCAAATAAGTTATTTCGTTTTTGATAAAAAAAATAATCCCTATAACCGTAATTGTATGGCCACCTGCCAGCAAATCTCAGGCAACATTATGTGGGGCGGCTGCCACGCTCGCGAACCAGGCCACATTGCTACGACCTGCCGAGTTGGCAGCAGCTGAAGCCAGAGTTACCTCTCTCCTTTCCAATGTGGAAGCCTTAAAGTCAGCAATCAAACCAGCAGAACCTGAAGTTGAAGAGAAGGTAAAAGTTCTTATAAAAACATTCTAACTATTGAAAGGTTAAAGAGCTTTTGTTTCTACCACAGAATTATATATTAGTAAAATGATATTGCAATAAAGTCCGTTTAGCAAAAGTTTATTTTTATGTAATAGTTAAAATTAATTTCAATAATCTTGCATCTAATAATTCTGAAAAAAAGGCAAAGTAAACTTCTGTTTTATATTATAATATGATAAAAAAATTTCAGGTGAAGGAACTGTACAGACTATTAGTACAAATAGATGGTATATCACATTCTGAAATTTTAGAACGAATGGAAGCTCTAGAGGCACTTCACAATCAAGGTAATCAAAAAATTTGAATTTAATACCAAATACTGAGGTCTATAATCCCTTGAATCTGTGAAAATATCAACTCTCTAAATGTACGCAATCAAAAGATATGACCATTTATGTCGCATTCCCTATATCAGTACATTCGAAACGGAAATCAAAACCTATAGGGTACTACCCGATGTCCCAGAACCACGAAATTTGGCAAGAAGTTAAATCTTCTAACACAAATATAGGAAAAAATCCGAAAACTGTAAGTTTATTCTTGCATAAATGTCTGTTTGTACGTCAAGGCCCTTTTTCTGAGGAACGCGTCGAAATATAAAGTTAAAATTTGTAGTAAATATTGAGATCTACGGTCTCTTAAGGTTGTGAAAAAATTTATCCTCTAAGTATTCGCAATGAAAAGATATGGCTCTTAATGTCACATTTCCCACACATAAGCAAAGACACTTGATAAAGAATACCGTATTAATCCTTATCCATTTAAATACGTTAAATACGTTGTACATTTCTAGTTAATACATTAATAATCTGTATCAAATACCAATCTATTGGTTTATTACGCGGCGTTCTCAGCGTATTCGTTCCTTTCCAATTCACTGCGCTCGAGACAGAGTTAGCAATCGAGATATTTGTGCACTAACAAATCACCACAAATTGGAACGCAATTTTTGCTGCTTTTCTTTATGCTGCATGTCACAGCTAGGTAAATCTCCTATGTTAACTGTCCGTTATCTGAGGGCCTAGTACGAACATTCTCGATAGACTTACTTAATTTTATGTTCTTATACGAATGTCGAATGAAACATTATTGCTACCGTGTTACACAACTTAGTTACTAAATACTTCTAGCGCAAATGAAATCAGAACTCGCACCTATCGAAGCCTCAATGTTACGGCCATATAAGTCGTGTAAAATGGAAGCACGAATCTTCATTTGACGTTTCGTTTCGAACCTAAAAGTAAGTAAAACTATCGAAAATGTTCGTGCTAGGCCATTTGAATATATACTGGTCGATATTTTCGTGATAACGTTAAATTGTATACTCTTTATAAACGACTAGCTGTTACCCGCGACGTCGTCCGCATATAATTAAACTTGCAGGAATACTGAGACCCCTTTAATATGCTCTTATCAAAAACGGTCGTTCTTAGTAGATTTCTGCTAACTATAAACTACCACATCTTTGTCAAATATGATCATTTAATTTTTCATTCATTCAATTATTATAATAAATCATATCAACCCTTGTAAATATTTTTTCCTAATGACCGCGAAGCAATCTCTAAACGTTTTTCTATTTTTTATAAACTTTCTTCTCTTAGAATAAAAATTCTATTACATTTAGCAAAACCATAGTTTGATTTTTGGTTAAGCTTACCTATCATTTTTTTCTTCTTCAGCAACTAGAAAACTTGTATTAGGCTATCTTACGATATCCATTTCGACTTTCTATCAATAAGCAAAGTCTATATAAGGTCTGACGAAATTATTTAACATTCTCCTGTGGCCGTGGAAATCAAAATTTTAAATAAATTCAAGTGCACTTTTGTAAATTAAAGTATTTCAAACAAAAATACCTCGGGGGCACTATGTTGAACATCAAGAGCGAATAATGGCTACTCAAGTGTACGTTAGAATGCACACATCGCCATCTCTTATCGTATTTTGCAACTATTAAATGTTCCATTTTTAAATAGATGTACAATAACAATTAACGCATTGAGTGCATAGACTTCTATTAGCTATTATGTTATTTTTTTTTTATGATTTCAACTAGCTGGTTTACGCTATCTATACAACGCTCTAACTATTTTTATGATGTTTTTTTTTTATCAGTGTTGTACATTTTATGTTATTATAAGCAAACAAACAAACTCTTCAGCTTTATATTTTAGTATAGATTACTACGCGGAAATTCGTATGCGATTTTTTAATTGCACATTCATAATGAAACGCTGAACGAATTGAAACTTGACACTAATTGGACTCGTATTAAAATGTAGTAGCGCCTTTATGGGCTTCCATGTTAGGCTATAAAAGAATTACGTTGATATTAAATAATGATATTTATAAAATCAGATCTTGATATGACCCATTTTATATCGATGTCAGCGGTGAGCGGCGATAATAATTTTTATTTGAGCAATAAGACGAAATATTTTAAAAGCATTTTCGCGGCCATTTGATGGGGCATAATGTCTTTTATAGTTTATTTATATGATAACGAGTTTTACGTCTTGATATTTTGATATACGTTATTTTTACCGACTTTAAAAAGGGTGTATATTAATGCAGGGATTTTTTTTTCTGTATCTACATAAATATATAAAAATAAATTATAAGTATCAGACTATCCACAATAAACGTATTCTACTTTAATATTTTCTGTAAAATATTGGATGTAAAGCCGTGAGAAAGTCATTGGTTATTTTCCTAACACCTTCTTCTTAGCAAATATTACGGCCATATTACTAAGCTAGAATAATCTCCAGCCAGTGTCATATAGCGTAAAGATATTCTAGTTGTATAATATTCTAATAAAAATGTTAACAGTGATTGATTCTCTTTATATTTGTATGTATTTAATAGGCTCTTAAGCTACTGGACTGATTTGAAAAATTCTATCACCACTCGAATCCTACATTATCCCTGGCGAACATAGGCGATGGAAAAAATCAAAAATATTAGGAATGTGTATGAAAACTTCAATAATGTAAATAGCCATGCGAAGCCGGGGAGGGCGGGATGGTTCAAAATAAAGAGCATTTTTCCCCAAAACAACACCTTATTTGAGTTCATGCTTCACCGCTCTCTCCTGTCTCCAAATGATGTTTGCTTTAGTGAGTTAACAATTTATTGACACTTTATCTTGCCAATTTGGGGACTAGAAGACCCTTCGTTATTAAAGGAGTAATCGAAATGTCTATTTGCGATCCATATTTACTTATTATATATTACAATGTTTGTAACTTTCTCGTTGTAGAAAAACTTTTACATCTAAATGATTAAATTAAATATAATATAACTTAACAATACTTACATGCATCTAAACACATACAGTTTTATACACACATCCACATATACACACACAGATACACATACACGACACACATACAAATGCTTTCATAGTTTTAATTTAAATTCTTATCAATAATTTTAACACCTTTCTGTAACGAATTCAATAGATAAATCGACTTGCTTATATAAGATGAGCGGAGATTTCCTAACACAAGTAAAGTTTTACTTAAAAGGAATTCTCCAGCTGTACTTTGCTGTAATTGATAAATCTAAGTTTCTGAAAAAAATCAATTTTTATTTTTTATTTTTTTTATCTTGCCATATTAAAAAAACCTGTTCATCATCTTTGTACGTACCGCGGATTTCGAGATTACGTAATTGGTGAACTTTTGCTTTTATATAGATGTGTGCTTATAGCTTTGCCCGCAACGCCCCTCATGTTAACAGCTGTTATATTTAAAAACTATTGCTAATATTCTGTTTGAAGCAAAGACAAAGTCAAAATCGTCTATTCATATAGACTTTTTTTATAAGCAATTATGAACGTCATATGTAATTTTAATCCATTAGTAATTTGGTGATAATATTTACAACTTAAAAGCTAAGTTTAAAAGGGTTCCTCGCGCCCTGCACTGAGAAGAGCCCGAAACAAACTCAGTCGAGTAATTTTTTGTTATCGCCATTAATATAATTAAGATTTGGTTAGCCCAATTTATACCCACGCATTAACATCATTAAAATAATCCTTTACATTATAATAGGTTTCTGAGTGAGTTTACGATTTTATAAAAGGTTTAAATTTATTAAAAGATATCTCCCGAATGCCATAGGGGACTTTGTTATAGAAACGTGTACAGTTACACTTAAATGTGGAGTTAATTTTACGAAGCCTAGTTACTAGTTGTTCTTTATTTCTAAGAATTCTAAAACTGCTTTAAAACAAAAAAGTTATAAATCAATAGATGAATTCGCTAAAATGACTCAAGTTAAACGTCCCTTCGGTGCATGCTGCCTGCTCGTTTGCCCCCTTGTAACATAAAAAAAAAAACTAGGAAGAAGAAGTGACCGTTCTCTTTTATATAGGTAATAGGTTTTTTTCTGTGGTAGATGACTTTGGACTAAACAATGAGGTTGCATCATAGGTGTAACTATTGTTTAAATTTAATCTAGAGAGAAATTAACATAGTCCTAATTAAATCAATTCTTAAAGCCTTTATGATCATGATTTAATATGGTAGAAATGTATGGAGGCACAGCTTCAGACTAAGATATGTATTAGCGAATTCAACAGTATAAAGCCAGCACCAGATACAGCTTCAAATATTTGAACACTTGTTTGATTGCACTGAATCAAACTACTGTTGAAGCTAAATCTGGCGCCAACTTAACAGTAAATTAAGAAGATGTAAATGCAAATAATAAGTACGTACATACAATCATAGGCAGAGATGAAAATCATCATCACAGTTCATCATCACCAGGGATCATATTCTAAAAAGAAGAAAATGGAAATGATAAGTACGTACATACAAACATAGGCAGTGATGAAGGCTATCATCACAGCAATATCAGGGATCATATTCTTAGGTCGTTAGGTCGTTTTCTTCTGACGAATATGAGATTGAATGTAACAAAAACCAACGAAACTGTGTGCATTCTGTGCTGATCTCACACAGTTATGAATTTGTCTGCAGACAGAGGAACTATCAACTTCCGATCTCGATGCCACAGTTTCCAGAATAGGACGTCAGAAAACTGTAAAATATGATAAAGAATCATATTTAGAGAAGAGAATTCTAAAAGAAGCTGAACATAACGAGATTACTTATGCCAGAGCCAGACAAAGCTTCATTTGAATGATCATTTCAATAATCATGTAGTGTGGCCGGGGACTTTGTGTAACTGCGCAAAGTTTTGTAGAACTTTGTAGACTTTAAGAACAGAAATGTACAAACACTGTGAGCTATGTCTGGCTCCGGCATAACATGTTACAGAAGCAACTACACTCGCGTGCAATTAAATCGAATCGAGACGTATTTTAGCATAAAAGATTGAGTTTGCAGAAAATGGCTTTGCTTTGTCGCATTTATTTGAAAATTACTGTATTATGAGAAAAATAACATATTTTAAAATAATAAAAAAACTTTTATGAAAATAGAAAAAGCCGTTAACCGTCAAAAATAAAATTTTGTGCCAATGTACGGTTTGGACTTGGTTCGATGTAATAGCACATGAGTATACATGTTATTTTTGTAATATGGAGTAATCTGAATAAAGAAGTGGTCAATGTTAACGTATTTTAATGCGGAGGATTCTGTAGAAAATAGCACTATTCGCTTAGTTTTTTATTACTGACGGTTAAATAGTGTTGCCTTTAAGGGAAGGTGGGGTGAATAGGATAAGCCATGCATAGAGCCCTACCTCACCGAGACGCCATGGCGACGTTGCCGGCTACGTAGCGATGGATACCTGCGGTAACCAAATCGAGTAGCCGCTACGCTTCTAATTTGGCGACGTCACCAAACCGTCGCCAAGTGAGTTACCTGTCCTAAATTTTAATATGATATTTTTAGATACGTAACCGGCGACGTCGCCATGGCGTCTCGGTAAGGAAGTGCTCTAAATGATTTTTTTTTTGTTTCAAACAGTGTATTGCCCAGACTAAGTTAATTCTAAAAATTGTCAGACAATTCCAAAAGTGTCCGTATCAAAACTCGATTCAAAACAAGGCTCTGACGACCGTGTTTCTTGTGACCATTTTCGGCCACGTTTTCCGTCTATAAAACATAGTAAGTGGTTTAAATTATCACACGTAGCATATTAATGAGCGACACAAGGTCTCTTTGATAAATCTGCGTCTACTTACTTTTATATACAAGCTACTTATATATTCTACAATGTAAATATAGTCGGGATTTCTGCACACGCTCTCCTTTAATGCGGTTTTAGATAGCGGCGGTATTACTAGATGATATGGCGGTTTTATTTATCAGTGACAGACATCACAGACTGACGAGTAACAGATGAATTTCTCGTTTTCCTTATTGTCATTTGTGAACAACTGTTTCTCTTGGTGGATGAGCTAGGCGTAGAGTAATACGGGCTTGCGCCTAGTGCTCTTGCCACAACTTGTACTGAAATTATTTATAATTTTTGTTAATAAACAAACAAACAACTAACTATTGTTAGTTGTTTGTATACAATGCTGTGATTTCAGAATAAAGTTCACAGTTTACAAAGATATCGTGGAATTTCAATCTGGCAGGCCCGTTGGCGCAGTGGGCAGTGACCCTACCTTATGCTCCGGGGGTCGTGGGTTCGATTCCCACCTCGAATCTGGGTGTATTATCCATATGTATGTATTTATATTTTTCAAAAAATATATATTTGTGTATAACAGGCGGCTGTTACCTATAACACAGGCGTTAATTTGTCTACCTTAGGAACAGACGTCCGTGTGTCATATAGTCCTGTATACATTTATTTATTATTTATTTAATCGCTGAAACACACTTTATCACGTCAAACTTAAGTTTATTTGAAGCATAATTATTTAACATACTGCATTATTAATGTAGTTTTAAGTTTCAGCCAATAAGTATGTGACAGATATGTGTTAGCAATTCTGCTAAGTGATGTATTGCTATATAAAATACGGTAGGCGTCTGTAGGAAAAGTGTAGAGACAGGTGGTTTTATTTATGCTAGAGATCGCTGATTGTTCGAAATTCGGCCGTAAATCTATAG
Source organism: Charaxes varanes (assembly GCA_024363005.1). NCBI lineage: Eukaryota > Metazoa > Arthropoda > Insecta > Lepidoptera > Nymphalidae > Charaxes > Charaxes varanes. The sequence continues at coordinate 6,545,330 of JANCMC010021608.1, forward strand.
AATTGCATCACATATGCTTATTTAAAGCCATATATAAAATTTTAATTTCTTGTACAACGACTTTGTTATATTTGACAATTAATATACAGTTACAGTCGTCATGACTAATCTTTGATCCAATCTTAAAGTAAATTGTATACTTGTGTGTGTAAATTGATTTGCATTGGTATGCGTGAGGTTATATTTTAATAATTTAATGTATTAGTAATTCATCTATACTTCTATAACTATACTCTATACTAATATATAAAGCAGAAGAGTTTGTTTGTTTGCTTGAATACGCTTATCTCACGAACAACTGGTTCAAATTGAAAAATTCTTTCAGTGTTAGATTGTACATTAATTGAGTAAGGTAATGGACAATATATCGTCACGCTAAAATTGTATCTCTTTTTTTTTACCCAATTTTACGCGGACGAAAGGCTAGTATTTTATAAAAATATTAGCATTCTCTCACCCTTCTCTATAAAAACTATACTAATGTCAAATTTCATAATCCTCCGTCCGCGCAATTTTCTTAAATTGGTACCTAAAGTTTTCAATTCACCTTTTAATATAAACAATACGGGGCAATCAGGACTGTTTATCTGAGCGATTACCGATCTACATGCACTACTAGATGGCTCGCAGATGTGTTGCCGGCCTTTTAGAAACGGGTATGATCCTTGCTTGAAACTCATAAAGGAATAACTTTTTTTGATTTCCGTTACATACATGATATATACTATATTTAGGAATACGATGGATTTGAAAATTTAAAAATTCTTGAAAATTGGCTTGGTAAAAATATTTCATTTAATTCAAAGATTTTATGTATGTGTATAACAAGGGACAAACGGGCAGGCGGTTCCCTCGAGTCACTATCGACGCCTATGGACAACTGCAACACCAGAGGGCTCACAGACGCGTTACCGGCCTTTGAGAAATGAGTATGCTCTTTTCTTGAAGTTCTCCTAGTCATATCGGTTTGGAAGTACCGAAACTGGTAATTGATTCCACAGGGGAATTGTGCGAGGTAGGAAGATTCTTGAGATGGACACTTTATTAATAAAATAATTACTGACAAGAATTAAGTTTCTATATACATATATTTTTTCATTTGTTCTATATTTGAAAACCCAGAAAAAAAGAAAGAGCTAAAAAGAGTTTTTATCACGATAATTTGTATTACATTCATCCTGTTTGAGTTAGCTGTAAAAATGGCCGTGCGATGACTATTAAATGTAAATATGAATATCTACTTATTGTGTCTTATATTTCATTAAAAACAATCCACTTTTCTTTCGATTTATTAGTTTGCGGATTGACACTGATCTACGAATATATTGGATTATAGTCATAGATAATTACAAAATTAATTACATTTATAAATTATTTACATCTTGATTGTCTCTAATTCTTGTACCATATGAATTTTACTAGTAATTTTATTTAATGCAATCAGTAAGTTAGGAATGAAAGAAAAGAAAGAGTAAGACCTCATTCACACGAGAGTTAAAAAAGCTTTGCGATAAATTTAGGCGTGGGCACGTTTTTAGCATCGTCGATACAAAAATATAGCGTATATATATTGCCTTGAGAATAGGACATCGATCGACAAAAAGCGTCTTGGTCTGTTCCTATATTGGATAAATCATTTTTTGTTGTGTTCATTACCGTTAGGATAAGGTTGGTATAATTGAAACCATTTTGTCCGTCTGCCTGTTTGTTACGGGTAAATTTGATGAGACTGGATCGATATTGATGGGACAATCACTGGTAGGATATACAGGGAAAATACAGATTACTTTTAGCAAAATAATTATGGTACCGCAAAAATCAACTAAATCAATTAATTCACGCAGACGAAGTCATGTGTATCAGCTAGTTGTTAATAAATAGTAGTATTAAATATATACTTAGTAATACTTCAAAGGCCGGCAGCTCATTTGCGAGCCTCCAGTCCATGGGCGTCGATAGTCACTTAAGTGAACGCCAACCCGTTCGCTCCATTTTGTATAAAAAAAATATAAAATTTTACCAAACTAGGTGGGCTCTTAAAAATTGCTAAATTAGAAACAGTCTTCCTTATATTTAATTTACTTCTTCATTTCGTAGAATTAGCTATGGTTCCTTCCTCTGCAACGCGATGGACCCGGCACCCGCACGGTGAATCCATGGAATGCTAAGAAATTCGTCTTGACGACGAACGACGCATATTAAGTTGCTCTGCTAGTTGCACAAACCTTAAAAGTAATTCCCAACTGTATGCTATAATCTATTTGACAGTTACAAAACGCGTATTAAGTTGTACTGGTAGTTGCAAAAATCTTAAAAGTAATTTTCAACTGTATCCTATAATCGATTTGATAGTTATGAGAAGCATATGAAGTTACTCTACTAGTTGCATAAACCTTAAAAGTAATTTCCACTGTATGCTATAATCTATTTGACAGTTATAAAACACATATTAAGTTGCACTGGTAGTTGCAAAAATCTTAAAAGTAATTTCCAACTGTATGCTATAATCGATTTGATAGTCATGAGAAGCATATTAAGTTGCTCTACTAGTTGCATAAACCTTAAAAGTAATTTCTAACTGTATGCTATAATCTATTTCTTATAGGATCACTTCGTTGTCCGTCTGTCTGTCTGTCTGTCAAGACCCTTTTTCTCAGGAATGGGAAGACCTAAAACTTTGAAATTAATACCAAATACTGAAATCTGCGGTCCCTTGAAGTTGTGAATAAAATCAACCCTCCAAGTGAACACAATCAAAAGATATGGGCGTTTATGTCACTTTTTTGTACACATTTGAATGGATTCTTTTTAACTGTTCAGAGTACTGTACTAGACACATTAGTATTTCTTTCATGAGCTCGGGATTTGTGTCTTCGATTATATCTTTTAGTCTTAGTTGTAAATTGACTAAGTACCTACAGTCCAATGTAGAGTAACACTCTAACACATAAACATTAAAATTGTTTTTTTTTATAACCCTAACACGTTTTTACGCGGAATTTTAATCCTTGCATTACACAGCAAAGCTGTTATTAATAAGAACCTCGGTCACAGATAATACAGGTTACTTATCGAGAACAATAGGAATAAAAAACAGGCATTAAGTTGTCTACCTTAGGAACAGACGTCCGTGTGTCATATAGTCCTGTATATATTTATTTATTTATCTTTTAAGGTTGGCTCAGTGTAATCTTTTTTACGCTAATCACATTTGTTCTAAAATAATGCATTATTTGTGAAGGTCTTTTAATAAACATAATATTAATCCTGATCCAAAAACTATTTTTAAACCTCTAAGTGATAATTCGTCTGCGTGTGCCACTCACGCAGACGAAGTCGTGGGGAACAGCTAGTAAAAATGTTAACTGTAATTGACTCTCTTTAGAGTCACAACTGCCTTGCTGAGTTCGAGAGCAGTTTCTCAGTGGAAACGTAAATGAGCGATTCTAACCAAGGAACTATTCTCGTCTTAGCTATTTTTACAGAGCAGTGATTTATGTCGCAAGCGTATATATATAAATATATACAGGACTATATGACACACGGACGTCTGTTCCTAAGGTAGACAACTTAATGCCTGTGTTATAGTTCTTTTGTTAAAAGCAGCTTATAGTATTATACATAAAATTTATCTCCCAGTGAAAGTTCCGTCAAAATATGAACTAAAGGATCGAGTTTTTCTATGTTAGAAAAGATATGGCTCTTGAAATATCCTCTTGGAGGCAGCCTTCTTTATTCTTCTGCACTACTTGGCTCTACATTAGCTTTAGATTTCTTCGAATTAGCGTCTTTAGATCTTTTTTCCACCACTTGGCTAGAAATTAGTTTTAGATTTCTTCGAATTAGCGTCTTTAGATCTTATTCTCCACCACTAGACTAGAAATTAGCTTTAGATTTTATCGAATTAGCATCTTTATCATTTAGATTTTACTAGCTATTTCCCGCGACTTTGTCCGCGTAAAATTAAACTTGCAAGACCTTCTTATTCTCGCTCTATCGAAAATTCAGTATTTAGCGGATGTCTACTAACAATAAACTACCTCGTCAAATTTTTACACTATACGTCTCGTGGTCTTCGAAATTTTTCATCTTTTTACGTCTTGTGGTTTTCGAAATTTCGTTATGACGACCTTTCGGCATTTCAGTCAACATCGCAGTATCCCTCACTGGGATCTATTCCACGATGATTGGCATCATATATTATTGGGCATATTGGTATATGCTGAGAGCTTAAATTGATAGATTATAGATATTTTTATTTTTTATATTTCATTTTTATTATTTACGATACTTTCTTTACATTTTGTATTTTAATAATAACTTCTCTATTGTGTATTATTTTAAATTCTAAGAATTACGTTTTGATTTTATTCTCTACGATTTTTTATTTTTAATTATATTTTTTTTAAATAATATACATAGTTTAAGATTGACATCATGTAGTGTAATTGGCATTGTTCCATTCTATTTGATGTAAAAAAATAAATAATAAAATAAGAAATAATAAATGCTCTATTGTAGCATTCATAACTCGGTAACTTTATAAAAAAAATATCTGCCTCCCCCGACGGAATACCAACAATTTTTGGAGGTTTTAATTATATAAAAGGCTAGAGGAACCCTTTGTTAACCTAGCTTCTTTTTTAATCAGCCTATAATGTCCCACTGCTGGGCAAACGCCTCTCCACTCTCAGACCACTCTCCTAGATTATAAGTCGTAAATTTTATCACAAAATCAATAAATAATGATTAAAAAAATATATTATTATACATATGACGTCCATAAGTACAGTCGACGTAGAAAGTGCTTTACCATTTTGAATGACAGCTGCTAGTTAAAGATAATGTTCCTAAGGGTTATTTTTAGAAATTAACGTAATGCATAACAAGCAAAAATAAGCCTTTTATCTAATGGACGTGCAAACGACATTCGACCTTAGCGTGGCAAAATAATTTCTTAATCGACTATAGTCGTAAAAAGTATGAATAAAAACTTTTTTTTTTAGTTTTTTTTGAGTAGTTCATATACAATCAAATAGCTCCTATCCAGTTTTCGTAAAAACGGTTTAACCGAGGAAAGGAAGGTGTGGTTAGAAAAGGGGGAGGCCTTTGCCCAGCAGTGGGACAGTATAGGCTAATTAAAAAAAAAATAGAGGATGGTGAACAAATGCTAATATGTTTATAAAATATGCGCTATTAATATTTTAAATTATAAAAATAAACCCTTACAAATACCAATGCCAAACAAATTACACACATGTATATATTTTATTATGACATTGTGTTGAAGTATAGTCATGTTGACCATATATATTATATCTTGTTAGTTTTGTTTATAGTTTGAAATAAGCACATAGTCTGCAAATCTCTTTAAATTTCTAGTCAAATTTGGAAAAGCTGGTGATCTTTTTTTTTAAAAAAAATATGGAATTTAGTTGCTGATCTGTAATCAACAGATATATTATTTTTTCTAGCAGGGAAAGTTTTCAGCTGGGACTTATTTAACAACTTTTTATGTATCCACAACAACATATTAAAATTAATAGATTGTTGTAGGTCCTTTAATTTAAAAATAAAATGTACTTTCTGATATACAGTTAAGCATTGCAACAGCTTGTAAATGCAATTAGAAATATAATACGTAAGGTTTTTAAAAAAATAACGCTTTCCTTCAAAGTAGAAATAAAGCTTGTCCTTGAAAATAATGCGATGATAGTTTACAATGTCAAAGGTAAATCGAGCAAAGAGCATACTTTTAACACATTGATAATAATCAATTAAACCTTCTTCTGTTGCATGCAAGCCCCCTATCAATAAGAAATAAGAAAAAAAATTAAGAACTATAAATAACTTTATAATTATATTAGCAGTGCCCGCAACTTCAATTTTAGCGTGATGATATATAGCCTATAGCCTTCCTTGACAAAAGAGCAATCTAAAATTGAAACAATTCGTCAAATCGGATAAGTCATTCCTGAGATTAGCGCTTTCAAGCAAACAAACAAACTCTTCAGCTTCATATATTAGTATAGATTTTGTCTCCTAATTCGCTACGAAGACTTACAGAAGTATTTAATAAAGTAAAAGAAATATTATGTTCTGAATGTGTCTTGGCACATTATAACCCAGATGCAAAATTATATATATATATATAAAATATTGGACCATCTTCATTTAAAATTTTGATTCAGCAAATAAATGCCCGCTAAAGGACGGAACAAAAGCACTATTAACATTTTTTCTAGCGCAGCTTTTATTAGCGTATCCACCCCTCCAGAATAAAATTTTATGGGGTCAAAAAAATAGAATTAAAATAAAAAAACACTATTTTCAATCATATAGCATGATTTAGCAAATCTGTTCATATAAATAAAAATGTATCGACGAAATATACGTAAGCGCATAACTTCCGAACGACTACGCCAAATTTAATTAATTCTTTTTTGATGTGTTCGTTATTGCCAGAACAAGGTTTGTATAATTAAAACATCTTGTATATACAGACACAGACAGTCTGCTTGTTACTGTGGACTTCCAACATACTTAATTTATAGGGAATACCATAGGCTACTGTATCTACTGTTAGCAAAGTATTTTACTAGCATTATGCCAAAGTTAATAAAAAGGACACATTTGTGATTATAATAATTTTTAGTAATTAATATAACGGACACGAACAATTTACTGTTTCAATTTTATATTTCTGCATTGTAATATCTTGGACAACATATGGGAATGGTTCATCTCCTAAACCGTGACAGGCTGCACCATAAGTGCCATCAATGCTTAACGCGATTACAGCTCCCATAAAATCAGGATAATGTGTTGCTATTCTATTTATTGCAGTTCTAGCAGCTTCTGTCGGTGAGGCCCCACGTCGCATCTCTTCTACAGCTAAAAAACTGAAAAACAGTTTATTTTTATTAAATTAAATTTATGGTATTATTAAATTAAATTGGTAAAAAAATTATGGGGAGATATATAAGAAAGCCTTCCATAAGCAGAATATTTATTCTTTATTCTCAATGACGGCATGGATTATGTAAACTTTTGTTACTCAACAATCGTCTAGCTCATTCAAAAAGCTTCACTTTTAGTTAGTGTAGTCCAACGTAAATAAATTACTTACAACGTTAAGAATAGCATATTTTTTTCTAACTTTTTATTATTAAAAAAATAATGTAACATAGTTTTAGAAACCGCGTCCCCATACCGAAATTGTCCTATTTTCAGTATTAAATTATTACTATAAAGACAGAGTTTCGACAGGTGGCACTTTTTACAGCTGCCTTCCTCATTAGGAATCTCTTTTTATTAATTCTTAATTATTTATAATTTTGTGGGCATTTGCAGAAAACCTTTCTTTATTTATCTTGCAATTTTTTCGTTTTGTAATATGGTAAAAAAATTATGGAGAGACATAATTTTACTCTATAAGATTGTTCATGTGCAAGTCATCCTTTCTCACTCCTTTGCCTGTGTGTAACTGTGAATTATGAGCATGGAGTATCCTGTCACCGACTATCGGCTACTGTAAAATTCTATTCATAGTTGTTCTTATCGCCTGATATACGATTTTTAAAGACCAAGCTATTTTTCTAGGCAATTAACCCACATTATTCTTGCACACATCAACTGATACATAAGATATACTGGCAAAGACATACAACAGCTTATTGCTTAAAACAGGAACTCGCATTCATAGTATATAATGATGTGGAAATCAGTTTGATACATAAATAAACCAATTATGTTAATAACCTTGGTAAAAACCTAAGTATATCAATTACCTTGGCAGAAACCTAAGCATTATATCACCATCTCCAGTCGCAGTAGCTCCACCCACAGAATTGTCTGCATAAGCTCCAGATCCTGGGATAGGAGAGTCACCAACTCTTCTAGAATAAAAAAGCAAGCAGTCTAAAATAAGCATAGTGCTTAAATAATATTGTAACTACATTTTTCTTCATGCCTAAAAAAACAACTTTGGAGAGCGACATTATTTAAAGACATTAAAACTACAAATTAAAATGGGAATTTTACTACAATATATATACATATTGATTAAAAGTAAACTATATTGCCGGAAATAGCTTAGATTAGAGGTTTGCAAACTGTAGGCAGGCAAGGGCCACATCATTAAAATTGAAATGTATGCTGGCTACATCGTTAAAAACTGATATGTATGGCGGGCCACACTTCTAAATTAAGTATTTGGAAATAGGTGTCTATTTAAGTAGATAGATATTATAAGTGATATTGGAAAAGCTAAATTTTAACACATC
>JANCMC010021608.1:6553714-6643076 GCA_024363005.1 Charaxes varanes
ACTAGCAACATTTATTTTTATTTATATAGATAACATAAGCAAATTGTTACCATCCAAAAGTTTGGTTGACAATGATCCTGGTAGTACCATTTAAGCCAGAGTCTTTTAGAGTGTGGAGTGGTTAATGATTCTTCATGAAAACCCATTTGTTCAGCAAACTGTGTAGCCTTATCACCAACAAGGATTGAATGTTTTGTATGATCCAAGACATGTCTGGCAACAGACGCAGCATGCTTTATTCTACGGAGGCCTGCCACTGCCCCAACATTCATTGTTCTTCTGTAAACAGTAAGATAAAAAAACATAAGACACTTAAGATTAGGTGTGATAGCAGTCAAGTGCATGCCTATCTGACATAAAAAAAAAATTATAACATCTACTACATATACAGAAAAATGTGATTTTCAAGTAGCATATACTTTAGAAAAGAATATATTGAGCATTATTTTAAATTTATATACTTCCAAACTAATCTTGTAAACTGAGGGATGTACAATGATGAAATTTGCCAGAAAGGTATTTTACAGTTAGTAGACATCTTCTAAGAAAGGATCATTTGATTGGACTAGACTAAGGAATTCTAAGGGTTTGATTTTATGCGGTCGTAGTCGCGGAAAAAAGTTTGTAGAAATTGTACCACAAAGCTAATTTGATAAATTACCCATCCATAATAAGAGCATCTAATGTAGTTTCGCCATTTTCATCAGGGCTCCCACCAAAACCTACAGTTCCATCACATTGTTGTTCCTCACATATTGATGTTCCTTTTTCAATAGCATCAAGCGAGAAACCACCGCCTTTGAGAATATTCCAAGCTATAACAAATACAATAAACTAAGAAAGATCTCTATTTATAAAAAAAACTTATTAAATAAATATTACTAACCGGTTATCGTTGAATTCACAAAATTCCAAGTTGTGATTACTATTGGAGTGTTTTGTTCACTATTTACTATAATAGGTATCAATAAAAAAAATGTATAGGTCCTAAGTGTAAGCAATGACATCAAAAACATTGTTAATTTTGAAAACGTTTACGTCCTTTATTAAGAATTTTTATTTTTTATATTAGATTAACATTCTATTTTTTTTAATGATTATTTCACACATTGGTTGTTAGGTACTCCGTTGTAAATATATATTTCAAATATTTGAAATTAAGATTATTCACTTAGTGCATAGCCCGATATCTACTGACATGGAGTATCAGCGTATGGTTTAAATTGTCAGTAATCACTAATCAGTATTGAATTGTCACTTGTCAGTATGATCAATATCTATAATGCCGACCCGACCTCATACTTGTTATCAATTATCATTCTTCCCCCCTCTTTCATTTTTTACCCCTCACAATAACAATAGTAAAGGACGGAATTACGTATGTTCGATATACATCGATGCATCGACAACATTGACATTTACCATTCGATGTATCGAACTATTTCGATACATCGGTTATAGTCGATATTTTACGATATTATGATTATTCAATGCGTTTAATGGACGATTACATTTTTATGTAAGTTTTACAAAAACTGCAACTTTATCCGTTCAAGCCATCGACACAAAATTAAAATACGAACAACGGCGGTGGGGTTTGAACCGGGTACCTTGCGGATTTCAGCCCATACCTTATACCGTTGAGCTATTGAGGCTCTGGCTGATTTATCTTAGTTCGGTTCTATTAAAAATATTTTATATGAACTAAAAGAAATGTAACGAAATATTATTATTTTGTTAGCATTTAGTCTTGTCACTTATAACTGTGATCATAAATGTGAAAATAATACTTATTTCATGTGAAAAAATTGTACCTTTAATTGAAACGTGCTAAAAAATTGTTTTGATTTCGGAAAACAGTAAGAGTACCTTAGAGGAAGCAAGTTTTCTGGAGATCTCTAAAAATTATTGGTGTTTATGAATATGTTACGCTAGCTCATGAAATTACTGCCATAAGGATTGTGGTCTCAACCATTCTACAGATAGTCGTATCGTATAAATATATTTGAAATGTAATTAATGAGATAAAAAATATAACATTAGAAAATAAAATGGTAGGTAATGATTTCCTTATTTTTTAGGTATTGTTTAAATAGCAATTAGTGTGATCCGAAGTAAGAACACGAAATTTCTTCAACCGTCATGTTTAAAAAAGTATAAACTCGTTTAATGTATTTAAGTCTAAACTTTCGCAACGGATTATTCAAAACTACCCACCTTAAATGCATTAAACGAGTAGACTAGACTACTCTTAATTAAAAATATATATATATTTTAGTGATATATGACCGTGAGATTTTAGTGATATATGATGTTTATATAAAACAATATGTATTAATTTGTTTCCATGTAAGTGACTTGTTAGTCTTTAATGGAATATAAAGATCTTTGAACCCAATTTCCTTACGTTGGTAATTACAAGTTGAAATTATTACCCCTTTTTTAAATTTCTTATTTACAAAATTTATCTTTTAAGTTTCAAAGCGTTTCTGAATAGAATATCTTTTGGAATTATTCGTGTTTGTTAAATTCGTAATATAATAAATAAACAAAAAGCCCATTTATTTCAAGACGTTGTGACAAGGAATAACATCGGGTACTTTAGGTTTTAGAGAAATAATTAGGGTTTCGCACGAATAAGAAAAACCCTCAAAATATAAATAAAAAGCACTAAATTCATGTGGATGAAGTCGTGGGTTTCAGCTAGCTTTTTATATACTTTATAACATTGCGCTAAAATCTTATATGTAGAAGTTTTCTGCTTTTTCACCTTATTACTGTCTCTACATTTGATATAAAATAGTAAACTCTATTAATTAATTACTTTATAATTTCTGGTAATCCTGAATACAGGTTATAATCCTTTATACTGAGTTGCCGTTGCATTTTAATATTAACATTCCATTTTAAAAGCATTTGTATACATAAATAATTGTTTAACTCCTATTTTAACAGTGATGGTTAGTTGTGTTTTGTAAATAAACAAACTGAAATTGCAATTTGAATGTTTTCTTCTTACATCAGTACGTTTGTAACAGTTTCTATCATGATGAACGGCAATGACTTGTATATTACTAGCTGTGTCCGCGTAAAATTAGGAAAAGAATATAGATTCAATTTTAGCGTGATGATATATAGCCTTCCCCGATAAATGGCTGTCTAACACTGAAATAATTTTTCAAATCAGTAGTTGCTGAGATTAGCGCGTCCAAGCAAAAAAAAAAACAAACAAATTCGTTATCACGTAAGATTATCCAACATAAATCGACTTTACAGACAGCCTATTTTTTTTTTCAGATAAATAAAGATGAAGCTGGTAACCCTGTACGTTGCACTAATCTGTGCAGTACACAGAGTAGTGGGATACAACATTTTGAGCATACATAATGTACCCTCAATCAGTCATCACAACCTGGCCCAAGGGCTTGTATACCCTCTGCTAAAGGCTGGTCACAAGGTAAACTTTAACCCTAAGAACCTTAATAGCTCAATGGTAGAAGGGATAGACTGAAATACGAATACGCAAGGTACCAGGACCATACCCTAACACCGTTGGAGTACCATATTAACTATGTATCTTGATAACGTTTAATTTTCAATATTAGACTAATATTGTTTATTTTATAACTGTTACTTTCTTTTTTAATAAACTTGATTGATTTAGCATTCCGCTCCTATTTTGTACCGGTACCAATAAGAAAAAAGGTGGCAATAATTTGTAGGAAAGCATTGCATAATATAGACAATAAACAAAATAAAAGTGTTAATCTAATTGCAATCAATATACATAGGATCACTCGCTGGGCTACTCTTGTAATTGTCGGAAAATTTCATCAAAATTAGCACAGCTTTTATGGAATCATAGGAATCGGATCATCCATATTTTCAATGAAAAATTTATAATAATTATAATCAAGCCATAAGTGATTAATACATTTTTCAAAACAAGAGATACCTACTTAGGTAATTAAAATATATTATCGATCTAACATACATATAAAAGTGTTAATGCTTAATTGCTTATACGCGTAATTATTACATTTTAGAATATATCTATTCAGCCATTTTGAAATCTGTTTGTTTTGAATTCCTCTTATATCCAGGAAGGTTTAAATGAAAAGAAAGAAAGGAAAAATCAAATAATTATTTTAAAATACTAAAGAATGTAGATTTCGTCGCCATTTTAGAATATAACAAATAGATGTATAATCTATATTCCATATGTAAAACAAAAATTAGAAACGATTTTTTATTTATTGCAGATTTACCCATTTATTACGTTATGCCTTTTTTTTTAAATATAACAAGAGGTAAACCAGCAACCAGCATTCACCTAAGTGACTACCGAGGCCCATGGACAACTGCAACACCAGAGGGACCGCGTTGCCGGCCTTTGACAAATGAGTATGCTCTTTTCTTGAAGGTCCCTAACTGGTATCCGTTCGGAAATACCGAAGCTGGCAACTGATTCCATATAGGAATTATACGAGGTAAGTTCCTAGGGAATCGCACGGTTGTGGACTTGAGGACATCAAGGTGATGAGGGTGGGATAGTTTAACAGTTGTTGTATATTTTCGGTCATTTATTTTCAGTTTACGCCGCTAGTTTATTTTGTTGCTGATTTCTTTTAGGGTTGTAAAGGTCAGAGTGATGGTAATCGCTTTATGTAAATGGTGTTCATATTTTGGGTAAAAAATATTCAAGCGATCAATTTTAACGTCAGAAGTAGATATATAATTTTTCACCCTGATGTACTATTCCCTGCAAGAAACAGAGAACGTTGGCATCCCTACTTTATAGACAAATAAACAGACATTTAAACATTGGCTGATAGACTTTAGGTATAACGAATATTTTCATTTTCTTCCAACTAGAAGTAAAGCTTGCATTAGTCGTGCTTTAATAGCTCAGTGTAGACTTAATAACTCCTACATAATAAATTTCAGTCCCATCTTACAATTATTTTGACTCAAAATTTTAAGCATAATCTGATCCAAGGCTCATCAAAGTCCTGTTTTACGTATAAATAAGAAATACGCAATCAGTATTGTGAAATATAGACCTAAGTTGTATTAGAAATAGTGATGTAATTTTGTGCCAATAAATTATTATTATTATTATTAGGAGGTTTTGATGTACTATCATCATTGCAATAGTGCAAACCCGGGTTAAGTCGGTAGTATATAACTAAATGTAATGTATCTGTTCGTATTTTCGGAAGAAAAATCTATACATTTTTATTTTAAGGAATATTAGAAATGCTATATCATGTATATTTATAAACATAATTGTGTATACAGGAGATAGATTTAGTGTTTTTTTTTATTGAGCAATAAAGAAAATGCTTTAAAGTATGCTTAATATTTCCTTGACCTCTTCTATTAAAAGCATAAAAGAGAAAAAGAAGAATGTTTTTAACTCTCCGTAGTCCTTTTTTTATAGTAGAAGGGAGTATGAAGGGAGCCAGAATGTCCACTTGATGGAAAGTGATCACCGTCGCCCATGGAAATCTGCAACATTAAAGATGCCAATGCGCTGCTTTCATATTCATTTAAACGTAATTTAAATTTATATTGTATCGAAAATATGATCTTCACACCTGTTTGTAACGGGTTTGATGAATTGAAACAAAGTTATTTTAATGTTATATTAATATACATAACGTATATCTATATATCTCTCATATCTTATATATCTAACAGTTTGACCGCAACCCATCACGTTACTCATTCACCATACAACCACCATAAAACCTTATTGAGCGTGTAAATTTGCAATACATGACTATGACAATGAGATAAGAACTCTATGCATATTTAAATTGTATTATTTTTTCCTTTCATTGGTGTCTTTGTTATAAAGCCTATCTTGTTATATCGGTACGAGGATTCTGAAATAGACTTCTTCACGAAATAGAATCATTAGGTAGTTTTGTCTAGGAAGTTTTCAGGAGTTTTGGAAATAGGCAATTTTATAGATTTTGATGTGGTATTTCCGAATTTTTACTTTGCAATCACGTAGCTATTTGTGTCCCTCCCACTAGTTATCGGTTCTTCAAATTGCCGATTGCAACCTCAACTTGCTAATTCTGAGAATAATGACAGTCAATGAAAGTCAGACATTGGAAATCGTTAACGGTAATTCTTATTACCGATTTCCAGCACTAGTTTACTTATTTTTTAATTGACATACATACACATTTTAATTAATACAACAGGACACTTAACTATTAAATTTCTAGTTTCTTGTACGGTTTACTGATAATCCGCACTGAGAGATATTTTTTTTTAATTGTAAACCCTTATTACTTATTCTAATAGCTGGTAAACTGTTATAGTTTAAATAATATTTTAAATCCCATAATACCGGAGCCATACGTTGCTCAAAGTGTTTGTTCTTGAAGTCCACAAAGAACTACAAAACTTTGTACAGTTACACATAGTTCTAAGTTTACAAGAAACTTTTTATCGATATGAAAAAAGAAATAGGTTATTTTATTTGAACGGTCGATTCAAGTTAAATGTACAGACACCACGAGTGCATTAATTACTCAGTTAAGCAAGCTGCTAATCTACTTTTCTTGCAACTACATCGGTGTTTAGTTCTATTATTACTTAAACTTTTTTTGCTAAATATAAAGTATCAAAGTTTTACAATGGTTTAGAAAGCTCGCCTCCTTTTTTTCGGTTTTCATTTAGTCGGTTTTTATTTTCAGCCACTATCTTTATGAATTAATTTTACATGAAGCTTAATATGAGCCATTAAACCTCTATGTAATTTTTTTACGAAAATGAAAAACACTGTATTAATAAAAAACAGTGCAGTAATAAAATTTCGTACAACATTACTGCACTCTTTGGGGACTAAACAGAAAAGGCATCCTTTTTGATTAGTTATGTTGTTATTACATTGCTTATCAACGTTACTGTGTAGTTGGAAGAAAAAACAATTACACTGATACCTTAGCAATGACAGAGTTCGTGTAGTTTGCATCATACTCGTCAGTTATGGTTGTTTCTTCAGTAGGTCTAATATAAAATATTTTTAAACTATTTAAATCTTTCTACAGGTATAACTACTCATTTATTTTTATATCCCTTATATTTAGCTTTTAAATACAAGATTGTTACTAAACGAAAATTATTAGGTTCCCTTGACTTCAGAAAGATAAATCTACCCTTAACTTATATAAGGCGTAAATTTATTCCACCGAGCATACGCTATCACCCTAAAGGGATAAGCGATTCAATATGGAACGCATCGTCCAAACATGTTCATAAACAATGAAGATTTCGAAACAAAACAAAAGATAAATCTCGCAAGTTTTCAACCACATCAAACTTTCTTACAACTCTGAAAAAAGCAAAATTATTTTTACAAAGCGATTAAAAGATAAGCCTATTCTGATACTTTAAACGGTAGCTTAATCAACTACAGTCGTCTCGACGTAATCCGGTCGGTTATTATATTTTGTAACATTCACAAAACGTCCAGCTACTCGATATGTAGGATAGAATTTATTACTAAGCTTAAATTAAAAGCTTGTATTAGGAGTGGGTGCGACAATACCCCAACGGCGGTGGGGTTTGAACCGGGTATGTTGCGGATTTCAGTCCATATCTTATACCATTGAGCTATTGAGGCTCTCAAACTCAATTGGCAAGACATCTCTTTTGATACCAGTAAGATTTTGTTTCCAATTTTATGTTATTTATGTAGCTGTTTCCCGCGAGTCCAAGTAAAATTATTCTTGCAAGAGCGGTTACAGCTCCTTAATCCTATGGTCCTACCGAAATGTCCGTTTTTAGCGGATGTCTCCTAAATATAATCTAATTCCTTGCCAAATTTTATCTTTGTACGTCCCGCGGTTTTCGAGATTTCTTGTTACATTACCTTTAGCTTTTATACATATAACTACCTGTACACGCGACTTTGTCCTCGTAATATTAGTTGAAAAACAATAAATACAATTTTAGCGTGATGAAATATAGCCTATAGCCTTTCTCGAGAAATGGGATTCTAATACTTGGGCATACCCGTTACCTGTAAAATTTGCAAGTGATTAACAAACTCTCTTTTGCCTCTGTCTCTTTCTGAGACATAATTCAGACGGTTGGAAAATATATATATTCCTTTAAAGATGCTTACCATTTTTCCAGTTTGTGTCAACACTTTCAACATATCCCAACTTCTTCTTAAATCTTAAGCCCGACTAAAACAATATGACATAATAAGATTTAAATATCTTAATACAAATGTAAGTCGCTCTTCATTGAATATTATTATTTATTATCCCTTTATGACAATCACACATGTAGTAAAATCTAAATATAAATGAAATAACGCAGAACGGTTTGGCCAATCGTGTCTCTCTATCGTTCGTTTCATGCTGTTGATTGCACGCTCGGCTCATGTGTAACGTGACAATGAGTCATGCTTTTTCGTTCGTGCAGCCGGCTTCCATCTATTCGTCCAATGACTGAGAATAGTAATTTGGACTAGTTATGAACAGTTACTGCGTTACAATGAATGCGTTCACCTTTCAAATCCTCTTAACAACTCTACATATTGACTCATTGAGGAAAATCCGTCTCTAAAGCAACTACACTTATACTCATACACTCAACTTCGTCTGTCTGCTTTTTAAAATGGTGAATAAGTATACTTTTAATTGCATTCGTACCATATAATAGTTAAGGTGTTAGTGAGTAGGTCGTAGCTTAATTAGTGGCTGGCATTTGAGTCGATCACTAGGTTAAGTAGCTCTTACCGCGCCTGGACGATAGATGGGTGATCATAATCATAATAATTATTATATCTTTATTTGTAAGAATGTGGTACAAATGATGTTATAAAGTAATTAATTCCAATACATTAATTAAATGAAGGGAACCAATTTTAACGCTGGTTTTCAAATATCCGACCGCTTCTGTGTTTCGGAAGACACGTAAAACATTGAGTCCTGATTAATGTTACTGAGTGATATTAGTCGTGAGATTATGGAGATTTTAGACTGCAAAGACAAAAGTGTACAAACACCTTGAGCTATGTCTGGTTCCGTTATCACAATTGTTATTTAGACTTATTTCTGAATAAGAATCCAAACGATGTGACAATTAAAGAAAGCAAACGATGTGACGATTGCTGGCGAATAAAATATTTGACTTTCAAAGTATATACAAACTACGTTTATCATTAAGATATTTTATTATAATTCTCAGAGTTCTGCGTTAAGACCTAGGGTTCGCCCGCGTCTATATAACATAATATTTTACATAACGCTTGTTATTTAGACTGTTTTCTAAAGAAGAATCCAAACGATGTGACGATTAATGGCGAATAAAATATTTGACTTTCAAAGTATATACAAACGACGGTTATCATTGAGATATTTTATTATAATTCTCAAAGCTCCGCGTTAAGTTCTGGGGTTCGCCCGCGTCTATATAACATAATATTTTACATAACGCTTGTTATTTAGACTGTTTTCTGAAGAAGAATGCCTTCTGAAACACGGAGGATGTCGGATATAGAATATAAACAAGTGCTAGAATGGGTCACCCATCCATCTCCCGGTCGCAGCCAAAGCAACTTAACTTAACGATCGACTCAAACGCCGACCACTGATTAGGCCACGACCTCCTCCAAAAAAAAAAACAACTAAGTGTATAAAAGTAAAATAATATACATAATAATAAATGAAATAAATATGAGAATAGGTGATGATATATATAAAATAAAATAACTACATAAATAAAATAAATATTAATCATATATAAGATAAATAAATACTACATAAATACATAAATGTTTCTAACAACGATTTCGTCTATTTTCTTCTTCCTAGCATTATCCCGGTCTAATACCAGGGTCCACTTAGATTGCAGAGGATGTGGTTTTTTTTTTATTGGAGATAGGAAAGCGCTTGGCCGCAGTCACACTTAATAAAGTGTAGATGCGGTCTACGGTGGAACGCGCTTGCCTAGAATGAACCTAGCGGAATTGACCGCCGCGTAGAAGAAGCCTATACGGAACACAAAGAGTCCCAAAGTTTCTAGTCCAATAAATATCTTAAAAAAAAAGATCTGGATCTGTAAAAGATTTTATGACACGATAAGAATGATAAGACAAAACATTAATACAACAACATAGCAATGAGCACGTGTCTCATGTCCGTGGTGTGGGATTTTATATATTAGAAAAAAAAAGAAAAAATATTAAACGCATATTAACGCTGAATGTAAAACCATTATTTTGCTAACCACATGCAAGCAAAATTAATAAATGAATATATATTGGAGCAAAAGAATATTTAAAATAATAAAAAATGAAAAAATTGTCTCTAGCGACGTTAAACCCTTTATTGAGTTTGTAACTTCTTTAAATTCCGCGTCTATTTAGTTTATCTCATAAGCCTTAAAATATGAATTTATTTGTATGCCTTCAGAAACATTTATTTAAATCTTAGTTAGTTACTAGAAAATAATTTATCCGATTTGAAAAATTCTTTAATTGTTAGATAGCACATTTATCGAGGAAGCTGTAGGCTATATATCATCACGCTAACATATAAATAGAGCGTGGCACCAATGAAGAATGTTAAAATCGGGGTTTTTACCCCTTTTGAGAGTTTCCGCTGCGTGCGCTGCGTAAATGGTTAATGTTTCGCAAAAATCATGTATGACAGAATTGTTTCCCTCTAAAAGTTCTAAACAAATGTCCACGATAGCTTGTCTGTCTTTGAAGGTTTGCTCACTATAACCTTTTTTATGTTAACCAAATTTATGTTAAAATAATGCATTATTTGTGAAGGTGTTTTTATAAACATATTAATCCTTGTCCAAGAAAACTATTTCTAAAAACCCCTAAGTGATAAAAATGACCCACGCCGAAGACGTCGCGGGGTACGGCTCAATTTTCGTAATATGGTACCTTAAATTTTTCTCTTCACATATTGATTATACATACAGTAAATGAAGTCATCGGCCAAAATGTTATATCAATTTAAACTTTATTGCTATTTAATAAAGTTCATATTAAAATTACAAGCACTCACTGTTGTCTAAGCAATGTAGGTGTGTTCCTAACGTCAATTTGCACTTTATTACCGCTGCACAAAGCAGAAATGATTCGTAGTCATTCGTTATTTCTAATAATACGGCAACGGGGACGATAGGGGATAATAGAAATAAAAAAGCAAGTAGCCCAACGTCCGGGCAGGACATCGTCTGCCTGATCCGCTAGTTTATGAATAAATGAATAAATATCATATGAATTATAAATAATTATGTATTGTAGTATATCGTTGTGTATGTAGTATTTTTTACCTTATTATATCCTATAACTTCATTATATTTACTGTACCTACACCCCTTCTCTTCGCATTAATCTCCTACTATTTAAGGGTTTCTGGAAGAAATCTGTTTTAAGAGATAAGTCATACTTTGTTCACAAAATTCTCTGTTACGTATTTTATATCTGTAATGCCTTCAATGACTGGCTGGCCCGTTGGCGCAGTGGGCAGTGACCCTGCCTTGTGCTCCGGGGATCGTGGGTTTGATTCCCACCTCGAGTCTAGGTGTATTATCCATATGTATGTAATTATATATTTCTAAATACAAATATTTGTGTATAACAGGCGGCTGTAACCTATAACACAGGCATTAAGTTGTCTACCTTAAGAACAGACGTCCGTGTGTCATATAGTCCTGTATGTATTTATTTATTTATTTAATGACAAAAATGTACAAACACTTTGAGCTACGTCTGGCTCCGGCATAACCAGAAGTAGATTAAATACGGACTTCGAATCAAACGTAAGCGAATTGTTTACGCGATAAACATTAATTATATAAACATACCCTGAAATACGCGAATATTTACGTAAATTGAAGTTATCATAAAAGAAAGGCGTCCATTTTTTTTATGTCAGTCGCTTTACAACGACTTAAAATAGTTTATGCGAGAGGAAAGAAGGTTTCCAGACAAATTCTTCGCCAGTCGTTAAAGTTTCATTACACGTATGTTGGCAGTTTCATTTTGAAATATATATTTTTTTAATTTGTTTGCGAATTTATCTCCGTACTAGACTATGAGAAGACTCTTTATAATAGTTTTTTTCTTAACTGTTGAAAAGTTACGCCTTGAAATTGTTGAAAGATGACTTATGGAAGACTTTCTCGGAATACACTTTATTAGAAGATTTTCCTAATCACACACGGATGTTGTTCTAAATCTAGCGATAGCATTTTAGTTGCCTTTTATTACATCGACACCAAGAAAACAATACGATGGGAATCTCAAAATATTTATCTATAGGTAGCGTTTGCAGTCCTTTTGTTCTGCAGCCAAATTGGGCCGACGCGTCCTGGTACCAGTACCTCTTCCTCACATAAGATCTTTTTCACATGAAGTGGCGGCGATACTGTAACGTCAAGTGAGGGTATTGTTATAGTGTTTCATACGGTTTGTGAAGTCCCAGGTGGCCCAAACCCTTTTTAAAGGCCGGCAACGCATCTGCAAGCCTTACGGTGGTGTATATTTCCAGGGGTGTCAGTGGTCAATTAGGCGATGAGTCGCCAATTGTAATACGAAAAATATATATTATTATAATTTATGTAAAAAAGTAAGTATTTATAAACTTGAGGATTTTCCGCGATTTGCCTGGTATTCCATCATCACATCGTGACTTATTGGCAATGGGACCACCCCGGATATATGCTTTTTTAAATAAAATAAAAATGGCCAAAACCGTGTCAAAACACGCTTATGTAGAAGGGTTCCGTATCTGATACGCTATAAACGTTAAATAACTTCAAAAGTTGTTGTCCGACTTCGTTCATAATAATTTTCCTAATGAGTTATTATCATGTTCTATTAACATGGAAAATTTCAAGTCTCTACGTCTAATAGTTTGGAAATGCTTACGGGGGGACGACCCTACGGGCAGACAGACGGACGGATAGATCGAAATTATAAGGGTTCCTTGTAGTATTTCGGAACTCTAGAGAGGACTTTTAAAATTAGTTAACAAATGACGAAATGTCAACGATCGAAAAATCGGTACTTTTAAATTTGGATACTTTACGTGGCCCGCGTTGTACACGATCCTTATGCAAATGGTCTAAGCCGGGTACGACACAACGGTAAACACAAAGTTTATGGTAATTCGCACCGGTTCGCATATTGTCATGTTTAATGGAACTTATCAATAAATGTCGAGATTTTATTTTGCTTTACACTTAAGCGGCGTCTTGGGGATATAAAAAAGAAGGTAATATAAGGTTATGTATCGCTTTATATTATGGTTGTTTGAAGTCATGCAGTCGTAAAAGAACTTGAATATTTATCTAAATTATTGGAAAATGTATCAGGCACTGATACTGTTATGCCGGAGCCAGACATAGTTCAAAATGTTTGTACTTTTTTCTCCTTGTAGACTACAGAGTACTAAAAAACTTAGCGCAGCTACACAAAATCCCCGGCCACACCACATAATCATTGAATTGATCATTCAGATGAAGCGATGTCTGGCTCCGGCATTATACAAACCCAGCCTGAGTTGCCTTACTATTATAATGTTAATGCAAATATTATAAACATGTTGTGACGGAACGAGCCGTGGCCGACTGTCAAATTAAAAAAAAAGTTTTTCGGAGGGAATGGTAAAAGGTCAGATGAGTTTGAGCGAGAAGAAAAAGTATTCGAATTTTCGAATAAAACTTGCTTTTTCATATTTTAGGTTTTATTTCTTTAAAATATATAATAATTTATATTTATTTCTGGAACGGGACAAAATCCGGTGGCACTCTCTTATATCAGACTTACTTTGGGTGGCTGCGCCAGAGCATTCATTCATTTATATTAAGGACAAACCGCATTGGTTTCTTTAATGTTAATTTAAAAAAAAATACTTGTAATTTCTTATAAAAAAAAAATAAAAAAAAAATATATATATAATTATGTAAAAGTCACCTATTTCAAAATCTCGAAAACCGCGGGATGTAAATGATGAAATTTGACAAGTAGGTCGTTTATAGTTTGTAGACATCTGTTAATAACAGATATTTCGATAGGGCCAGATTAAGGAAGTTTTAAGTGCTATCGCAAATTTACGCAGTCGAAGTCGCAGAAAACAGCTAGTTCTTAATAATGTAATTTATAGAGTCCATCATTTTAACAAAAAAGGAAGGCATTTAATTCGGTTTCCATCAACAAACAGGGTGATTTAAGAGGAAGGGTTGTATGGGAGATATGGAGGTCGAAATTCGGCCACAAGCCTTTAAATTTGCATGTTATATGCTTATTTAAATATACAAAATTTTAATTCTTTGTAAAAAGACATATTTGACAATTATTTTTTTACCGTCTCTCTTCATGACCACGCTCTGACACACTCTTATAGTAAACTGGATACGTGTGTGTGTAAATCGTATTGCATTGGTGTGCGCGTGATTTATTTTTATAATTTAACATATTTATAATGTATATTTTAAAAAATATACTTCTCATCAGAAAAATCGAACCACTTCCGCTTTTTATGACATATATGTTAATAAATATATACATTATTCTGAAATAATCTTACAAAACATAGACTTTTAAGGTGTTTTGATTTTTCTGATAAGAAGTATATTTCTTCCTCTATATTAACTATGGTTGTGCCAAATTTTATTCTTCTCTGTCAACGCAATTTCCTAAAATGGTGACGAAAGTTTTTGCTTCACGTATGTATATTGTATATATATAATGCACTTTATTTGTAATTTAATTTTCCTTGTATTATATTGTAATTTCACGCGTTTGTGTGGCAGCACTGATAATCAGGCGTAGACAATAAAGCAGCTCCTAGAGCTGAGTCATTTATTCATCTATTCAATCATATTGAACCACCCTGGAAGGGTATTACATCAATGATAATTAATTTATAATTTCTAGTCACGTAGGGAGATCGATGCTTCTACATACATAGTTAAATTGCATTAAAATATTCTTCTAGATTGTATAAAAGGAATTTTCAATTAAATATTTTTTTAATTCTCGAATAAACATACTCAGGCCATTTATATTTCGTACATATTCTGGCAGGTGATTGTAAATTTTAATTGATTTGACATCTCACTATGCAATTTTAGCTTCGATATGGGTAAATTCAATTTATTAACTATTCTGGTAGGGAACTCTTACTGCCTTTTCTGTAGCATGTATAATTCACTTGTTTATATGTTATAAGTGATTTTTGTTTATTTGTACGCTGCCGAATAAAACATTATTTATTTATATGTATATCTAAATTGCACCCGTGCAAAGCGGGAGCGGGTCGCCAGTTTTTTTTAATTTTTTATATATAACAAGGGGCAAACGAGGAACCTATACATCGAAAAGGTCACTTTTTAATATACTATTGTAATAGTCATTATTGAATATATAATTGTATACACAAATGTGTTATATAATGACGATGTTATTTCAATTTACACGTTTATAACACTCTACTGTGAAGTTGGGAGTTTGGGGTTACAAAAATTTGCGTGGAAGGTATCGATATATTCCTAAATATACACTTTTTTAAGGATAAAGATTTAAGATTATTTTAACTTAACGAAATTGTAATTTCATTTTTTGTTATTTCTACTAATATTTATTTGTACTGTCACTATTTAACTTTCTTTCAAATTTAGTCTATTTTTTACAAACTGTTTTTTTGTATCTAGAAACAACGTCTCGGCCAAATTAATCTTTATACATCCCGCGCTTTTCGAGATTATGTTTTAGGTGATTTTTCGCCTTTACATATACAGTTCATATTTCCAGGTGTTCGAGTTTGATTGTCCAGCTGGTCTGGCATTTGATTCACGTTACGAAGTTTGTGTTTGGCCTGCTTTGTAACATTAAAAAAAAACATATGTGTGTATATATGTCTCGGTATAATATTACATATATATTACGAGTACTATGGTATAGTGCGCAGTATGGTTGCGTCACCAAGAACGAAGTAACTTTATGATCTAGTTACGAAACGCATCAACACACAATGGCGGTAGAACTTACCACTCAGATCGTATACAATACCTTATTCCTAATGCGAAATCTCTCTAAGTGGAACTCGGCTCTTTATGAATACATTACAAACGAATACATAACATTGACTGATTGGCTGTTAATCTCTGTTACGCAAACGATAGCCTTTTTTATATATAACGAAGGGCAACAATCTGTGAATAAAAAGAGAGAAAATTGGTGCAACGCAAAAGCACAGCACTGATTTTCCGTTATCTCGACGCACGTTTCGGTTTTAAAGGGCGTATTTATCCTAGGGCCAACGGGGGCCTGAAGGGTCATCTCCTCCACATGCACTTGTTCAATATTAATGCTAACTCGTCATTAAGGGCCGGCAGCGCATCTGCTGGCCGTCTGGTCGTGCAGATGTCCATGGGCGCCGGCAGGCACTTCGGTGCCTGCTGCCTGCTTGTCTGCCCCCTTGTAACATTAAAAGAAAAAAAAGTCAAGGTAGTAATCTAGGACCGTTAGAATTTATAATACTTTTAAATGATTTACCTAAAGTAGACCAAAAATCAAGGTGTCTGCTATTTGCAGATGACTTGAAACTATTTCTTAGTATAGGAAGTCCTTCGGACACCCGAGTTTTTCAAGCAGATATTAATGTTTTAGGCTGGTGTTAACAAAATAAACATTTTTAATGATACTTATGCACTTATTGTGCGAATGCGATGGGCTAGCCAGAATAAGAATGAATCTCTTCGGCATTGCCTATCCAAGGCCGGAGGACTACGGTTCCTTCAAGCTACGGGCGATCCTGGAACTACGCACCTGGATCTTTGAACACTGCAGCTGAGAGAACAAAGGGAGGGCCAATTTGATAAATTATTGCGTAAATTCTGTTGGTCATTGGGCAGCTACCTATATTCTTCTTTTTCATAGTGTTATTCCGGTCTAGTACCAGGGTTTGCTTGAATTGCAGGGGATAGGGGATCGCTGTACCTAAATTATAAAACTATCAGCCTTTTACTTAATTCCTTGTCAGGGTCAACAAAATTTTCAAATTTGTTGCTTTTTTTTGAGGTCCTATAGAAAATAGCAATTAAAAGTCTCTTATGACAATGGGGTTGTTAAAATCGCTATAAATTTTGCCTTACCTATAATTTGTTTCATATAAATCTATAATCGTTTATTACAAATAAAATTCGACCAGTCAATTTAATTTTTGCTATTACACAACATATTTCCGGTCGTACAAGTGAATACTACTATCCCAAATTAAATTTGGAGTATTGACTTTACGAATAACCTTTGTAGAGTCTATCTCCTGATGATGCTTCGGTGTCGAAGCGAAACGTGCGTTGAGAGCTATGCGTTGCCAGTCTTTATTATAACGATCCAAGTTATTCCTCCATCTCATTCTTGCTCTGCGCGAGGTCGTTTTCCATCTGTGGGGTCCATAAAGTGGAGATTTAATATTACTTTTTGTACTTATTATGTCTTGTAATAAAATGTGTTATTTTGTGTAGTTATGCTAAGGGTTTATCTTTGGAATATAACATGATTTCCTTAGAATATATTATGTTATAGAATTTTAATTATATGTTTTACCTTACCTTCAACGGACATAAGGAACCCTTATAGGTTCCTGTCGTTGTCCGTCTGTCTGTCTGTCTGTCCCTTTATCTCTGGAACGCGTAGAGCAATAAAGTTGTAATTAATACCAAATGCTGAGGTTTACGGTCCCTTGCAGCTGTAAAATAATCAACTCTCTAAGAGTACAAAATCAAAAGATATGGGAAATAATGTCGCATGTCCCATTCTAGTGCATTCGCAAAGGGAATAAAAAACCTATATACATAAACCATGTTCAGTGTTTTGTAACTGATATAATTGTAAACTGTGACTTTTAAGCTCACAGATGCGTTGTGGCTTTTAGGCAAAGAGCATACTCATTGCTAAATAGCCACAACGCATCTGCCAACTATTTGGTAGTGAAGTTATACATGGTTGTTGGATTTATATTAAGTTGAACTGCTAATTTGCCCTTTACCATACAAATGAACTTCCCACCGTCCCTACCTATTAAGACGTCTATGGAGAGTAATAATATATACTAAAAATAACTAACTGTTTTACTATCTGTTCCTCGAGTCTTCTTCCGCCTAAACTTAGGTGAAATTATTTAAAATTTTTATAAATTCAATTTTTTACCGAACTTTAATAACTTTTGGCATGTGATCAACAAACAAAAAACTTACTATGTATTTGTTAAACATATTAAAACTATTGAAACAGGACGGTGGAATACCAGAGCTCTACCATCGTACTAACTCTTTTTAAAACCTATTAATTAATTTATCGCTTATTTGTAATTACATTCTACATTATCTATATGCAGATAATAGGCGTGAGCCTTGGGCTAGGACAATATATTTCCAAAAATTGTTTCCACTGTGATTGTTGCACAAAAACGCTTTTCCAAATTGGTTCCTTCTTCATCTCGTGTAGAATCCTACATTCTACTGTCTACTGTCCGTTTGTAAATGAGATATAATGCAAGTATTTCTAAAGACTATATATAAAAATAAAAGGTACGTGAACCTGAACACGTGTTAAACAAAACTGGTTATATACTAGCTGTTCCTACGATTTCGTCCGCGTAAAATTAGGTAAAAAAAATACATTCAAATTTAGCATATAGCTTTCTTCGATAAATGGGCTTTCTAACAGTGAAAAAGTTTTTCGAACTAGTAGTTCCTGACGTTAGGGTTTTCAAGCAAACAAACAAACTTTATTTATATATACTTATATAGAATAGTATAGATTTATATACAGGAGAAGAGGGAGCGGCTTCACAAAATTCTCCTTGAGGAACACTCATTTAGGTTTTCAGAGATTGATTTACATTATGTTTTACAAGTTTTTGCCTCTTTTCCCAATACATAAAACGTATCACTTGCGAATAGGAGAAGAAAAAGAAGAAGCGTCTTAAATTGCATATAACTGAAATATTTGAAATTAAATGTATCTATATTATTCGTATATATATGGATATATATGGATTAAAAAATCATGAACTGATTTTGAAAAAATAATTTGGATTGAATGAAACGAAACTCAGTCTGCGAAAATTTTCCGAGGAATAGCTTGGAGTACCAAACCCTTCTTCGGAACTTTTAGAATTTATTTCAAATTTGAAAATATAAGGCATAAAATCATAAATAATAAATTACAAAATCTAATCTGTCTTTGTTTTTCCCATAACTTTAAATAATAATGTAAATATATATTTCAATATTGCTTTCAATATTAATAGCGTTACTACAAGGATAGCGATCAACATGTGAATCAGTTATAGTTATTTAAATATTCCTTCAGGACCATAAGATACTATTATATCTAAATATTCTTACTTTCTATTAAGAAATTTACGAATACATTAACGAACGAACTAACTAACGAATACTTCCTTTCCTTCTCATAATAAGGTGAATTAAATATAATAAATAGTTTCTAAATTTTTCTTTTAAGTCGGGTACCTCAGCATTAAACTCGTGCACACTGTATGTGTGGATGTGTACAGTGTAAGCAAGAACACTATTTGCTCTACGCTAAAGTGTATAAGGAATAAATGTATATAGTGTAGTTTAAATAAATGTTAATTCGTTTCGCATTCTAACCTCAAACTATTCCTCACCTGAAAAAGCTTTCTAAAAGTAATATTGTTCTTATTTTTAAAATAAATTAAACGCATACTTTTTATAACTAATTTCATTTCCAGGATCAATATCGGCATTCCAGAATGAAGTTCACACAAAGGACGTAAAATCCGTTTCACAATGTAAAGAAGCTAGAAGTGACTCAAAACGAAAAAAAACTAAAAGTTTTGACATTTTCATATAAGCGTTTGTTTACGTATCCTTTTATTCGAGTGTTAATTTCTAATCGACTTTGAAAAGCTTAGATGATTTCTTTACTGTATCTGAATTAAGACACTTTTACTTAAAAACAATTTTTACATCTTAAAATATTTAAAAAAGCATATCCGTAGTCTTTACTAATGCTAATTACTAATAATATATAAAGCTAAAGAGTTTGTTTGTTGGTCTGAACGCGTTAATCTCCGAGATACTACTGGTTCGATTTAAAAAATTCTTTAAGTGTTAGATATAGAAAAGGCTAGATATTATCGCTAAAATTGAATCTTCTTTTTACCATTTTTACGCGGATGAAATCGCGGACACCGCTAATAAAATATATAAAAACAATACGCCACAAGCACAGCGTGTTCTCAAATAGTCCACAAAGAGTGAGGGACCCTCTTAGTATTTGTCGTTATTGGTTAATTCAAACCTATTACTATGTATTAATTTTTCCAGAGCGGAACGAATAAAAATTGCATTTGCAATATACACGTATAATAAGCGTTAATGTGTGATAATGTATGAGGTTGTTAAAATTGTTTAAAAAAAAATGAATAATGGAAACCTAAACTATAAACAATGCCAAAGAATCAAATATTATTTGTAAGATGTAAAAAAAGTCGCAGGGATAATACGTTACGGGAATATATTTTTATAAAGATATGGCCACGTGATACTTTTTTAAAGTTTTATTACTATTCGTGTTTGTATATTAATGTTATAATATAATATACTAAGCATTGTTAGTCAGTAGTATCACCAACGGTTATACTGTGCCAATACCCCGACGTTACCCCCTCCCAAGATTGTGGTATGCGGACAAATAGCAAGAGTGAGTACCAGAACCATCAACTTGCTACGGCATAAGTTATAGGCGGTGAACGAAAGTAGAAAATTAATAGGTACTTTTTTTTCAATAGAAATTTCTCCTGAAATAATCCTGGACATCAATGATTCCCAAACGGTGGTTCACGACCCAGGAACCACCAGTCTACCAAAACATGCTTAGCAGACTACCGAATCGCAAAAAAACGCACGAAGACCTTATTAAACCTTATATTTTAAGGTTCATTCATCTTACGTTCACAAAAACATATGAAAAGATTTAACAAAGGTTTTAATTATAGTAGTCAAAAGTATGGTAGTCAAAAAAAATCTATATTTCAATTACTCACCAGTAAAATGAGTAATGCTAACCGGGTCTTTTGAAAAAAAATTTGAAAAACATTAAATTGTATAAACGATTGTATAAAATCGCTCCATACAGTAATATCTATTACGGTGACAAATTTTATACGCCTCCGTAGGCACAACTTTCTTAAATCATAAAATGTATTGAAAGTTGTTGCTTCTCATATACTCGAATCTTAAACACAGCCTACTTATTAAAAGATTATATAAATACCGTTTATCTAAACGTGTACCAGCCATTAAGCTAGGTGCGGACATCGGTGGCATTTAAATTTTATTTTTAATTGTTCTATATCTTTAAAAAGACGGGAGAGATAATTTAAATACTGATTTAAGAAAAATAAAATATCGAATGTATCATAACTTACTTTAGATTTTTTATACCTATTATATTGAGTTGGAAAATAATTAGTAGGGAACAGGATTAATGGGAATTAATAAAAGGTATTCCAAGTATATCCTGAAATCGCACTAGGATCACGATCATCAGCAATAAAGGAGCGAAAGAGAGAAATTAATGAACCATTGTTAAAACTTTTGCACTTCTTCAAGGTTTAGCTTTGATCCGATGTCTCACAACTTGCACCACAAAAAAGACAGCTAACAACCGGGCGTGAAAATAGCTGGTACGCGTAACCGGAAGAATTTGTGGAAAATTCTCTCCGGTTCGAGGAAATTGTTTCTGGTCGTACTGCCGTGAAATAATAGCTTCTTACAATGCTTATGTGGGGGTTATTCAATCGTTCACGATACCATATTGTTATAAAAAATAAATATTTATCTATATGAAAAATGTGTATATAATAAACAAACGTCTCTTTTAATTATTTATGAGTAAATACAAACGCCTGCCAGGTTACTTAACATAGACCTGCAGACTTTATTGATATAACATATAATAATTTTACTATATTCTCCTTCTTACCAACAAAATCAAAGCAATGATTTATCGTCGGATATTGGTATTTTGTTTCTCACTTTCCAATTTTTTTTAAATATTTCTACCAAACGGTTCTCCACGAAAATTTTGCATTATGATTTACAAGTTAGAAAATGCACATTCGTTGTATTGCTTATCCGTAATTGTTATGCCGGAGCCAGACATAGCTCAAAGTGTTTGCACATTCATGTCCTTGAAGACTACAAAGTTCTACGAAACTTTGCACAGCTACACAAAGTCCTCGACCACACTACCTGATCATTGAAATAAAGCTATGTCTGTCCCCGGCATTAGAAAATAAATATTGTTTGTAGAGAAGTACCTCTATGAATTCATGTACAAATGAAATTTTTAAATTGTAGGATCTTTTGATTTATCAACCTACATCGGTATTAGCAGTAGAGCGCTCTACCATTACGGAGAGCAATCTGCATCTAAGCCGCATAGGCATTGCAATAATAACGGATATTTCTCCATATTGATCTATCCGGCAGCCAGCGAAAGTGCTGCAATTACGTTTTCACCTTCGCGGGAAAAGCGTGGATAGGCTGTAGGTTTTTAAAAATTCATCTCACTTGCAGAAAGGCTTTCGTTTTACGACAAACGGGAAAATTTTCAAATAGTTTAGTGTAAATACGAACGAACTTGTAATTAAAATTCGAAGGCACATGTATTCGTTACAAACGAAGTACATTACTTAAGAAGGTTATATATCCAAAGCTATTCTATGTAAATAAAGTGAGAGGGTACAGTTCCTGAAGAGGTGTCCAGGAGAGCAAGGTCAATTAACAATGGAGATTTTATCAACAATGAAGACCAGATAACAAATATACGTACCTATATAAAGATTTAGAGCAACAATTGCGTATTTTTTTTTTTTTTTTTTATGTAACAAGGGTCAAACGAGCAGGCGGTACTCTCAAGTGACTACCGACGCCCATGGGCAACTGCAACACCAGGGGGATCGCAGATGCGTTGCCGGCCTTTGTATATCTGACGGTCGCTGTTATCTGATTACTGTGATTGGATCTCACGGAGGGCTCGTTAATGGTTGATCTGATTAAGCTATACCGGCCTTCCTCTACCACGACCTCTCTACGAATAGGTTAATATTCCATCAAACCGTAGAATCTAAATTTCTCACGCTAACTAAATGTTTTTAAACGCTCCTACTGCGAAGGTGTTTTCAAACAGCAGGTGTTTCTCTAATCGACTTTACCTTAAACTACGAAACAATGAACATTTAATAATCAAGTTACTTTTAGGCTGTTTTATCACTTTCTATTAGATAAAATGCGATAGTTCAATGCTGACCTATGCATTTGGAAAACATTCCCACTATTTGGTCAATACTCACATATATATTTATAAAAATAGACTACAAGCCTTTTGTCACCTTACCCCTCCTATACAGCTGGACCAATTTGGATAAATTATTGTGTGTATATTCCAAGGAGTTCGTAGATAATTTTCAGAGAAATTGAACCCGGTAAACCTAACTTAGGTACGTTTCTAGCTATAACTCTAGCGAAAAAATAAAAAATCAAAAAATCGGAATACTTCCAGACAAGACAACGTCTACCGATGCCGCTAGTATTACTATTTTATAAAAGTGATCATTCAATTGTTTGATATTTTGATTGATCAATAATTATTATGATTAAATTTATTAAACCAAACAAATTCTTAGTAAAATGAAGTTATAAATTAAAGTACATATAGTTTTTTAAAGTAATTATTCATATATTTAATTATAATAGAGTATCACCTTAAGATTAGTAAACATATTTAATTTTTGCTGAACTTCCGTTTTGTCTATACCTCCGATTGAGCAGAAATGTTGTAGCGCTGATCAAGAATATGATGTTGTATCTTACTCGCAATTTTTAATTTCAAGTTCAAACCTTGAAAAACATTACTTGTAGAACGTTTTACGCGTTTATTAAAAAAAAAATGGATAGGTTAGAAGATTGAGACGGGAACAAAGCTCCGGTATCCATCGAAAAATAATATGTAAAATTTTAAAAATCAATAGTTTTCTAAATAAACGCGAAAAACTTTCAAAAAGTCATGCTTTTTCAAAGTTTGACCTTGAAAATAAAATTTGGGGGTATTGAATATAAATAAGTATATGTAGGACTATATGACACACGAACGTCTGTTCCTAAAGGTGTCTGTGAGATACTAGGTAAGAGCCGTCTGTTATACACATTTTTTTGAATATATAAATACATACATATATGTAGATACTACACCCAGACTCGATGCGGGAATCGAACCTACAACGCACTGAGCGGAAGGCAGGGTCTCTGCCCACGGCGCCAATGGGCCAGTCAGTATTTTTACCATCATATTCTTGATCAGTGCTTTAAAATACATAAGTGCACCAAATTTTAGCTCAATCCGAGGTATGAGCTGAAGGAAAGTTTATCTTTTACTTTGTACTTATTTTACTATTTTTTTTTCAGATGGTGCTTCTCTTAGCGTTAATATCTGTCCTGGCTGCGGTTTCTGCAGAAAAGGAACAATCCAGATGGTCTCGACAAATAAGTTCTTATACATCAGATATAAGTGATTGGGTTCCTTTACCGGGCCCTGTTGATGGGGAAATACCGCAGATACGAAGACAAGCGATAGCAGAACCAAGAATATTGACTGAGCCTTTTCCAGAATTTGTCAAATCAACAGGATTTAGCCAAGATGGCTTCCCATCGCGAGCTTTTTATAATTCACCGGCAAACCGTCAATTATATATTCAATCAGTCCCCTCAGCTCCACAAAACTACTTATCGGATCAAGGTTTTAATCAGGGCCTAAGATTTGGTCTGACACAGCCAAATTTTCCATTGAGTCAAGGCTTTATTGCACCGCAGTTTAACTTCGATAACGTTCCGCAACTAAAACAAAAGCCTCATCATGTTTCAAATCCTATAAAATTTGACAGCTTTCCAGTTAAATCAGGCACACCTATTTCAGCACCCATAAAACAATTTTCGAATCAAGTAGCTAAAGCTAAGCCTGATCCTCCAAAATTTGTTGATGGATATCGAGTTGCAAATAGCAGTGATAGTGTTTTTGTAAAGGAAAAACCACAATCATCACAGAAAATAAAATTTGAAAATTCAGATAAATCCAAAGAAATATATGATACCGGTAAAACAAAAGTCGAAAGAGAAGAGGTTCAGTTACTGTATGTACCTGTAGAATCATTGAATAGAGGACAATTTAACTTTAGAAGTCCACTAACATCGGCACAGCTACTGAACTCAGAATTATACAGTCAAAATTCAAGACCAAGCTCTTTACCACAAAACCTGGCAGGGGATCTTCAAAGATCTGTCTTGCAACCAATGGATTTGTTCAATTCTCAAGCATTTATGACGAAATTTAATAGTCACTTACAGGGAATTGACAATAATCCTACATTTCCTATAATCACAACACCAATTCCAACCACTACTCCAACCGCTTCACCTAAACCAAAAAAACTTAAGCCACATCAACCACCCTTGGCAATTTTCTTGACAGACGATGCAAAACACAATGACCAAATAAAGGTTGGAGACGTTTTGCACTCTTTAAAAAATGCTAATACTGTGGCAGTAATCGATTCTGTTAACCCACAGAATGCTCCTAAAGTATTCATAGGCCCCTCATCATTAGTACCTCCAGAAAATTACGTGAAATTTGAACTACCTTATTTATCCAATATCGAAAATATTGACAAAAAATTAAAACAGTTGCCGTTCTTTGTAGCTCCTCTTAGTTACAATACACCACAAGGTTTTGCTAAGATCCCTTTTCCATCTCCACACGTGGGATCTGTCGTTATAAATTCTTTCATTAAAGATACTACATTCAATAGTCAAACATTACCTACTTCTAATGAATACTCAAATTCCTACTCAAACCCATTATCATATCAACAAGGTCAAAAGCCAATAACCCAAAAACCATTTATAAGTTACTACAGTACTTCAGCCCCTAAAGAAACATCCAATTTAGAACAAAATTATTATTCAATTGAACCACAATCTGTTAGTACGTTACGCCCAAATAAACAATTTGAAACGAATCCTTTACCAACTCAATCTACAGCTCATAAATCTGGAACATACTTTTTGCACAATACTGAAAATCAATACAATCCATCACAATTCGTAAATTTTCCACAGGATTTGAACTATGCATCTCCGGCAATTACGAAAGTGCAGAATATTTTTAAGCCTGAAAGCACTACTACTGCCAGAACTACAGTTAAGTCAACAACTAAATCCACTTCAACATATCCAAAGCTTGAGACACATAATCCTTACTCCATAAACCAAGCATTTCATTTTAGTACGCCTTTAGATTATCAAAACTTTTTTGATGA
Source organism: Charaxes varanes (assembly GCA_024363005.1). Classification (NCBI taxonomy): domain Eukaryota; kingdom Metazoa; phylum Arthropoda; class Insecta; order Lepidoptera; family Nymphalidae; genus Charaxes; species Charaxes varanes. Next base: position 6,580,147 of record JANCMC010021608.1, read on the forward strand.
ATATAAAGAAATAAATACAAATCAAGATATAAAACAACCTTTAGCTCCTCCTACCATTATAATTAATTCTTCACCTATCCCTAGTACAGAAAAGATACCTACAGTACAACAAACAAAAGTACCACTACAATCTCAACAGTTAGAAAACTACAAGCAAGATTACAACCCTGAAATTCAACACGTATCAGACATACACAGTTCAAGGTATCCAGTGTTTCGTACAAATGAAGACCCAACTAAAACAGAACAATTAGGTCAGACTGATTATACCAGCATCAATAGTCATGTTAAGTCTGAAGGAGGTACTAATATAAATCCCTCGCAAGAATATACCGGTAACATAGAAACACAGTCACCAATTTTAGAAGCTTACACTGAAGAAAATAATCTACGAGAAACTTCGTTAGAAAACACTCAGCCATTAAAAACATCTGATTATAATAGCGAATATGACTCTAGTTCGCAGGAATCATCATCTACAAGTAGCACTACCACAAGTAGAACTCCAATAAGATCACGAAGTCGGACTCGATATCCGAATGTCAAACACGAATCATATGAACATTCTACTCGTGCTACAATAACGAGAAGACCCCTAAGAGAAAGGAAGCCTATAAGATCTAGATATGAACAAAACAAAATTACGACCGAAACACCAATTAGAAAACCATTAGAATCTGGTGAAAGTACTACCAAACCTACAAGAACAAGGGTACGAGGACGCGTACATTATAAGCCATCAGACAACGATGATATTTACACCAGAAGAAATAGACCCAGCAGCAAAGAAAATGATTTAGCATATCAGCGAGATGTCCTTCACCAAAATTATCCAGTCACTCTTATGGAACGGACAAGTACCTTAGATATCGAAGCTATTACTGAACCATTTGAAAAAGTGGTTTCGACGAATAATCAAGAGAGTACGAAAAAAGAGGATACAGTAGACGCGTACAGTCATGATAAATTATCTTTTACTGGGCCTATAACTTTTGAATCAAAAGATCTTTCCTCTTTATATACAACTGTGATAGATTCTGTTACCGAAGTTTCTTATGTTCCTAAAACTCGCCATGAAGAACAAAGCTATCAAACAAAGAGTAATGAAAAGCCACACGATTCAATAGAATCAATTGAGGAAGCAAAAGTAGAACACTATACCATTCAAACACCAACTGATCAGGAACCATTTAATCAAGATATATCAGTTGCCACTAAATCATTTAATCCTGTAACTGAGGAAAACGCACCAGTTTATTCAAGTAACGATCAAATTGATACAACCGTACATGATGAAGCTACTTATGATCCTGGAAGTGAATTAAAATCTCAAATTGTAAATGAGGAAGTCAGCCCAGAACAAGAACCTGAAGTTAACATTATAGAAACAACACCTTCATATAATAGAGTAAGAGTGCGCCCAGGAGTTATAAGGCAATACCATCAGGCGCCTTCAACAGAATCTTCCAGAATTAAGCATGATAGAAGGAAACCACTCGACGCTATCACATATAGACCAGCTTTCGATAGACGGCGAACTACAATGCGAATAGATGAAATTGAAGCGGACTTAAAGACAAAGCAAGTTCATATACGACCAGAATACCAAGATTACAAACAGCCGGTTTACAAACCTGAACCAACGATTGAATCGGTTTCCCCGTCTTCAACAACAGAAACATCATCAAAGCATAATCAGTTTAGGCGGAGACGACCTAGTTACGGTTCTACCTCTACAGAAGGAACCGTAACGAGAAGACCTTATGAAATGAAGAATCGCTTTCGTGGGCGGCGGCCAACTGAGAAACCGACAGAAAAGTCAGAATCACCTGCAGATACTTCCACAACAACAGTAAAGAGTAACCTTTATAATAGATACAGCCATAGACCCAGATTATCAGAGAGATATAATAAAAAAGAAGAAATAGAAGATCAAACTTCCGAAGATCAGGAATCTAACCCCTCAATAAACAGGCCAAAATATGCTGCACCAGAATCTGAACACTGGTCTCCTAAGATATCTAAAGATTCTTTTAAGCCTTATAATCCAAACAATATTGTAAGTGAAAGTAAAACTGAAGTAATCAATACGAGATCACAAGCTCAAGAACTCGACATAATTACAGCAAAAAACGAGTATGACGATATTCTTATTTCTGTCACACCGGCAACTAACCACCGCCTAAACAAAAAAATTCCTGATATACCACCCACTCTTGAAGCTTTAGTTGAACACAGCAAAGTGACTAAAAGTGATTCGACCGACAATATGTCAACTTTTGAAAGTATGCTAGAAGAAGTTATGAAAAGTTTAGAAGAGCAAGATGAAAACGAATACACAAATAACGTCATGAAACACAAAGGCGGCGAAATAGGCGAGATACCACCTGAAAGAATAATTTCATCGGGTGAAATCTATTCTATCAAATCGACAACACCACTGCCGGAAGAAACAACAACCGCATTGCCTGATAATTTTTCTTCCTCTAATAAAACTGAGGTAAGATCATAACTTGATTTCATGTATTTGTATGGATTTTCATTTTTCTTAGTAGTATTTAGCAATTTCTCAAAATTAAATTCTGAAATAAGATTGTTAGCAAACCAACGATTAATCTATATTAAATATTAGTGAGAAATTATAAATGCCTTTAGACAAGTTAAGAAGTATAATTTGATTATGATGATGTATGTATTTTAACATAAAAAACTTAGCAAGTGTCCATGGTCCATGCTAACCTATTTGTTTGCTGTTTTCGATTATTCCGTTTGAACGTTTGCCCGCTTAATAAATAAAAAAAAAAAATAGTTAGGCCACGACCTCCTCAAATGTCGTATGTATGTATAGAGCTATATACAAAATTGTAATTTCTTGTACAATGATATTGTATTGAAAATTAATATATATACGGATGTCATGACCGCACTTTGACACAGTCTTATAGTTTCTTACTATAAGACTGTGTCAAAGCGCGGTCACGATACATGTGTATGTAAATAGTTGCGTATTGGTGTGCCTGAGGTTTTATTTTGATAATTTCCGCGCTATTTTCATAACATGGGAACAAAACTTTTCGCTTTACGTATAGTAGGGGAGGGATCGATGCTAATTTTGTAGCCACTAAAGCGTCGTGGGGATCGATTGAATTACGTAGATCAGGTGCAGAAACGAAAAAAAGGTTAAGGTAAGGTCATGTTGTACATGACGCCTGGAGCGTGATTTTACGGTGCGCGTGATGGTTTTAGCTACATTGCCTTGAGAAAATTGACAGATGACATTTTTGCGTAATCCCTAAAGTGTTTCCTTTACAATAAAAAAATAATAATCGCTCTCGAATATTTCACAAGCGAGGAGCGGATTTTTTTTACAACTTTGTGTCTTTTCCATTTTCTAATTTCACGCTATATTCTTTAGATAATTGAAACCTTAGCCCAAATCCTCTTAATACTTTACCTTCATCGGACGAGACCAAGTTTTCGTAAGGGTAAGTCCTACAAGGGTTCTAAAGAACCCCCTATATTAAGTTCATATTTGGTGAGGATACATTATAGGGTACAAGGATACACCCAATATAGTTCTCTGACGCAATCGAGTATCGCACAAAATCCCCTCTCGGGCTCCCCAACCAGTATTAATATATTACAGAGGTATTAAATTAAAATAATCAAGTAAACAAGCAAAAGTAACTCTCAGAACGGCTGAAGGTAAATCCTGTTTAGCGGTTTGTCAAACCAAAGAACTATAAAAATAGCTTTTGTATGACAAAAACTAACAAACATTGCAGTTTTTGCCACTGTTTCTTTCAACGCCTTAACCAATTTTATTTTGGTACCAACCAACAACCGGCACGAAGTTCGCGATAACATTTTATTGCACACTTGTACTATACTTTCTTCAATTCAAAAAACAACTGGGAATTTTAAAATATTTGCATGCGCTTTGCAGTTAAGCAATTATAATTTTTAATATGCATCTTTATGAATGCCCGAAGTGCCGAGACAAACGTTATGTGATTTAAGGGCTCTTTTTTAATGTAAAAACATATAGTTAACTTTAAAATAAATAAATAAATAAAATATTTGAAATTCCCACATTTTTGGGGCTCCGTAATACTAGAAGGAACCCTTATAACTTCACTCTGTCTATCTGCCTGACCGTCCGTCTGTCTGACTGTAAGGTGGTCCCCGCCTTAGCATTTCCAAACAATTAGACGTAGAGACTTGAAATTTTCCATGTAGATAGAACATGTTAAAAACTCATTAGGAAAATTATTTTGAACGAAATCGGATAACAACTTTTGAAGTTATTTAACAAATACGTTTATAGCGTATCAGATAAGGAATCCTTTTATGTAAGCGTGTCTTGACACGCTCTTGGCCATTTTTTAATTACAAAAGTCTATCTTATATTGGGGAGGTCGTACCTTAATCAGTTGCGGGCATTTGAGTCGATCACTAGGTTAAGTAGCTCTTATCGCGACCGACTGATAGATGGGTTAACCATCCCAACATAGGTTTTTCAAATATATCTACCCCGTGTTTCGGAAGCTGCGTAAAACAGTGGGCATCGGTGAATGACACTGAGTGATATTAGCTGTAACACGCAACTTCGCCCGCGTGAAGTGATTTTGTAAAATATTGAAAATTTTTGTTACTTTTGTCGAACCCTAATTATTTTTCTAAAAGTGAAGTAGCCCAAGTTTTTTCTTGTAACGTTAGCTACCAGCCAGTGAAAATTCCGCCGGAATCGGTCCAGCCGTTCCTAAGATTAAAACCCAGAACAGACAGACAGGCAGGCAAACAAAAATGTTTTAGTTAGTGTTTTTGTCATAGATATTGTGTGTATAGTTATAATATGTATTTAATGAAATAATTTTATTTCGACATTACAAACAGTCACTCCAATATTATTTATATATATAAAGTTATATTATACATGACTGGAAAATAATTAATTTATATGAAAATCAAAATTAATTCTTTATTTCATAATCGAAGTTTTAGTATCGACTATCGTATTTTGTATGTAACAGACATCAATTTTCAAAAATTCATTTCTGTGTACTAGCAACGCATTAAAAAAACTACTAACTCAGATAGAGTAGTTACTTAGATCTCTAGGCAGACGCCATATTTTTTTAGATTTATATCTATAGGTGAATAAAAAAATTGTACTTACCGAAATAATTAAGTATTAATCACAACCAAGTTTCATCACTAAGCACTAAAATACGATAATATTAAGATGTATCTGTTCGTTCCAACAGCATTCAAAACTAGCTTAATTTAAAAAAAAACTTATTCTAATTTCAATATAAGAATCCAATTTCTATTCTGTGTCACTAAAGCGTTCGAAATTCGAATTGCAAATCCCGCGCTTAATTCGCGGGTCGCGTTGCAGTATCGTGCGGTGGTCGTGCTAACTGGCCAGTGATTGCCTGCGCCGGCATACATTCTTGGCCGTTTCCAAACGCTTCTACGGGTGTCATATTGATGGCTTGTCAACACGTCTGATGGATGTTTACGAAACGGCTCCTTAGCCGGTGCTCGAGAGTTTTTAATCGAATTTCTAATTCTAAAAATACTTGTGAGGTTTCAATAAACAGGCATTCATAAATTATATTACACTAATTATAAAAAAAATTTAACTCGCCCCCGTCCCTGTCACAGGTTGACAAATAGTCGAAATCCCCAAACCTCCTTCATGTGACATTAAGTTTTTCAATTTTATGCATGTATTATAAATAATTAAATGGAAACAGCCATTTAATTTCCTGTTAACATTCTTAATTTTAAGATGTGATATCTCTAAGCTTACGACCCCTTCTATTTCCGAGTCCGAAAAAACTCTGAATTCCGCGATCTTTTTGCCGAGCCCAATATTATTGGGGAGGCTAAAGCACATCGTCTGCATTAGTTAGGCCAAGTTCGCGGTGTCATGATTGCATATCTTGGACTACGTATTGGTCAACGACCAGTTAGGGGACCCAGGTATCGCCGGCAGGACATAGTTGGATCGGTTCTGCGGGAGCTTTGGACGGGAAAAGAAGTTAGACTAGGATATTCACACCTACTTAAAAACTTTTTAAGGGCAATTCTATTACCACACTATGCCTATATACTCTAAGGCTCTAAAGCCTCATCAGTTCAAAGTTGGAAGGGATGGGCTGAAATCCTTCAGGTACCCGGTCCAAACCTACTCCTAACACAAGCGTTTAATTTAAGCATACAATTAGCAGGAACGGGAATATTAAGTGTACTTAGAAATTGTTCCTTATATATTTTTGTTTTAATATCCAGAAATAGCACTAATTTACAATCACTTTCAGGTAACATTCTACTTCTAGAAGACGAGACCCCACCAGCTGTGGAGGATGAGGAATATGCACATTACGACACGAAAAAATTACACGTGTTCCCACAATTCGATGACACAAATACCTCGGATTCGATCTGCAGTCAGATCTCCGACTCTGGAGAGCCCCAACTCGTTTTGATAGACTTCGAGTACTGCGCTTATAACCACCGTGGGTTCGACATCGCGAACCACTTCCAAGAATGGGCCATCGACTATACCAATCCGGAGCATCCTTTCTACTCATCGGAAAGTCAGTGTAGTGCTGTGCTTTGGTGGCGGATTCGGTGGTATAGCTTTCGGGTTGCAGCATTACACCGACCTTTCCTCGTATTTATTCGTGGATTAAAGCAAAGTAGTTTAGTTTCATGTCATAGATTTCCGCAAACTAACGGATGACGGAACCTGATTCTATCAGATATTATTACGTTGTCTATAAACGTTTTAATTATTTATAACAAACGATTTAATCAGCCGGAGCTATTTGCACTCGGCGTTGTATTTAAACATCATTAATTTAATTCATTACCGCAATTAAATTAGTGACGGTAATCCATTCATTTTAATGCACTCCATTCGAGCTCGTATAATTGCAAAAATGACTGATCATAGATTGTTTATTGCTCACTAGCCAATGCTCGCGACTATGTACCGAGAAAAGTGTTTTTTAAACCGCGTTTTTAAATAAAATATTCATTTTTGCAATTGGAATGACCAACGCTGTCGCGTCTTGATGTCGAGTAGTAACAGTTCTGTGGAAAAAACCTTTGGACTGAGAAGCTCAATCCAATGGCACTTAATGCCTGTGTTACAGGTAACAGCCGCCTGTTATACACAAATACTTTTTTTACAGACTCCCCTACTATACGGTTTACAGGTTTCTTACTTCATTTGGCTTCCATGTCATATATGAAACATTATTAACGGTTTTAATGAAACCCAGCCTTTGCAGCGTAAAAGGTGTCCCGAGCTGCAAATGATACATGAAAATGGTGCAGTCCTCGCCACAAGTCACCAGTAGTGTACGAGTCTCATTTATTGTTATTTGAGTCAACGATTTTGAGTGGGGCTTCAGTAACTGAAATATAAGTTTTATTTAATACATTTTTATATTTTATTTTTGTTATAAGATACGCCAACAGCAATTTGTACACATAATCTCTTTCTCACATGAGATCGGCGTGAAGTGGCGGCAATGCTGTCACGTCAAGTGATGGTATTGTTGTCGCGTTTCACTGATTCCGAAAAGTCGAGCGACGAGCAGAAATTCTTTTAAAAAATAGTTGTTGTGTCCCACTGCTGGGCAAAGGCCTCCCCAGTTAATATTAAAAATTCTCTAGATACTAGTGGGTTATATCCCACATTCAATTCTATTAGTTCGTCTAATCTAATAACATGCATACAGTTTAATAACGTTACAAATTGGAGTTACCGCGGGGGTCTAAGGGTTAAATGCCACTAAACATCTCAATTTCTCCTTAACAACTGTTGTTGTGGGGTCGGAGATGTTCGTAGTTATTATAAGTACACTTTAAAAGTATTGTTAACGAGTTATTTGTAAGCATTTTAATGAACTTTAGAGAAAAAGCTTCTCACGACCATTAAGTCTTGAAAGATGGAGTGCTCATAGATTACAGTGTTTATTGTTTTTTTTAACTATCATTGTTCCAAGTTGAAATTATGATTTTTCTTTTTGATAATTTTTACTTATGTTCTTTAAATAATTGTATGTATAACAGGCGTCTGTTACCTATAACACAGGCATTAAGTTGTCTACCTTAGGAACAGACGTCCGAGTGTCATATACTCCTATATATTTATTTATTTATATATTTAATATAGCTGTTTCCTGCAACTTTGTCTGAGTAAAATTAATCTTACCCCCAGACCTCCTTAATCCAGCCCTGTCGAAAAGTCCGTTCTTATCGAATGTCTACTAAATATTAACTACCTCCCAGCCAAATTTCATCTTTGTATGTCGCGCGGTTTTCAAAATTTTGCGTTAGGTGACCTTTCGCCTGACATAAAATTATTCTCCAGTCTGAAATTGCATAATATTTTAAATATTTTGATCCAAATTTTTTTTTTCATATTTTTTTATATAGTAACATCTAGTCTAATGAATTTAGCCTAAAAACTAATAGAATACACAAATAAGTCATGAACTCTTGAAATAAGTACTAGTGTGTCTAGAAAAATATTCCGAACAACGCATCAAAATTATCTAGCATGGGAAATGCGTCATAAACGGCCGTATCTTTTGATTACTTGATTTGAGAGAGTGTTGATTTTCTTACAGCTTCAAGGATGTGGCTTATTTAGTATTTATTTTAACTTTATACTAATTCATTTCAACTTTTAAGAGTCTTAAAGACAGACAACGACGTGATCCTATAAGGGTACCTTTCTATCCTTTTACGTACGGAACCCTAAGAAACACTGAAAGGTATAAAAACTAAAGTGCACCCGATTATAGTTTGGAAATGGCCTCTCTGAGTTATATTGTTAAATAAAAATCTGGATAAATAATCTCGATCATTGATAAATAATTAATACTGTTCAAGTACTATAAAATTATTATTTTTTTAATGATTTCTGTCTAAAAAAAAACCTACTAGTATTCACAATTTGCCAAAAACTTATTCCTTTTTTAGAAGCTAATATCTAAAATGCTTGTTGTAGGCGATCAAACCCGGATTCGATCAGCTATAACATTAAAATAAACAAAATAGATTTTGTAACATTTGGACGCCTCAAAGAGACAATCCAGAAGCTTCCTTCCTACAAGCGATAATGGTACAAAAGGAGTCTCACTGAGAAAAATAAATGTGTTAAACTAAAACTAAACTAAATATGTACTTTAGATAAAAAAACAAGTTTTGTTACGCCTTGAAATAACAATAAAAAAATGTCTTCCACACTTAAGGCTTGGTTAAGATATCTAGATTGTCTAAAAACACGACGTTCTTATGACAAATAATAGACATTTTCGGATGTGCACGAAAAAACTAACAATTACGTAAAAAAACCAAAACAGCCAACTTTTTTTCACACATCTATGTAATTTAATGGCGTTACGGGGAATAGTTCAAAATAAATTCAAAATACAGATAACAAAAATTCAGTGAACGCAAAACATCATAAATAAAAAGATGAAGGTAGTTTAAAAATCGTACAAAGTAATGCTCATAAATTGACGTATAATTAAGAACGTCCTTCCTCTGCAACGCGATGGACCCGGCACCCGCACGGTGAATCCATGGAATGCTAAGAAATTCGTCTCGTCTCTTATATGACGATAGATCAGGGTTTGCACTAATTTTCTTATGTACTGCAATCTACCCTTTTTATCGTAAACTTTTGAGGCCTACTAGAAGTTCTTACTCTCATAATAGATTTTTACATTATGTTTAATAAAAGCTACTAGCAGACCACGTATTGCTATTGTTAAGTAATTTGGCAAGGATTTAAAAGATGAAAAAGTTCATTAATCAGAACAAAAATATCTATCCTATCTCTTAAATTGTTTGTTTATGTTTTATGTTGAAAGTTAAATTAATACAGTGTGTAAAAATTTTTGAAAATACAGATTTTTATTATATTTTCTATCATTTATTTAAATATCTTACTCATACATACATTTTTAAATATTATTATAAAAATAAAAACATTTAAAAATATATAAAAAAATAGATCTCCGCCGGCAGCGTTTATAGCGAAGCAGATACGAAACCCTTCTATATAAGTTGGTCATTTTAGTTTTTACAAATAAGAATGCCTTCTCTAACTGTATATCGGGCTCTTATTCTTAGGAACGCGTAGAGATGGCTTACTGAGCGAGTCCGACTCGCACTTGTCCGGATTATTTTTATATAAAACTACCCGCGTCTTAAAATTCCTTAATCTGGCCCTATCGAACAATTCGTTGTTACGGGAGGTCTTCTAATTATAAATTTCTTCTTTGTACGTCTCGCGTTTTTCGAGGTATCGTCAAGATGACCCTTCACTTTTATATGTTTGTACCTACCGGTAGTAAAATAACGTGTAACACTCGATATTTCTTTACAGATAACGTGTTAGACTTTTTTACATTCTTTTTTAAATGACGGTTATAAATTATTATTTTACGCCTGAAATTATTGCAAACCTTGTGTTTAAAGCAATTTTGCTTTAAATTAAATGCAATTTTGCTTTAAATTAAATGTTCACGAATAAGTTATTTCCGCGATATTTTCATTCTATGAAACTGTTTTTGAATAGTACGAATGGGTGCAAACGCGTGCACTATTTGTAGTATGTCACGTAATTTTTATTTTAAAGGATAAATGTAAAGAAATTTTACAAATCAAATATCTTCCGTGGGGTCTCCGTTTAAGAAACGTAAGACTTGTCTTTTTGTAAATTTATTGAGTCTGATGATATCCTAGTCCATGTTTTTAACGTGCTGATTTTGAGCTGTTTATTTGATTGTGTTCTGGTCCGGCATGCCCGAGCCACAGTAAAGTTAAATTATTGAACGATTCTGTTGATCGTGACCAATGGAAAATTAGCGTACAGATGACTAAGACTTCACAATTTTTACACTTTTCCCAGAATGTTGTTTTGTGCTTGTCATAGAGAAACAATGGTGGTATAAAAGAAGAACAGTTTCGCCTTCTGTTGTATTTTTAAATGTCACAGTCTCACACTTTTTTTAGTGTAAAAACAAGTAAACGTAAGGCAACTAGGTAAATAATGAGTACCGAGGTAAATAATTTAATTAAGACAAACTGTTACCAGATTCTTTGTCCGATACAACGATTTAGTTAACGACTATCTGTGCCGGGCCCTTATTTCTTAAATAGATATTTAAAAAGAAAAGGTCATCCAAAAAGAAATTTCGAAAACCGAGGAACGTACAATTATGAAGTTTGTCAAGGAAGTAGTTTATAGTTAGTAGACAGCCGCTAAGAAACAATTTTTGGATAAGATCAGATTATGGAGGTATAAGAGCTCTCGTAATTCCACGCGGACAAATTCGTAGCAAACAGCTACTTTAAAATAAACGTACCATATATATTTACATATACATATATAGTTTGATTTGATTTCATATATAATATTGGCTATTCTCTGGTGAAAGTGTCGTCGAAATCGGTCTAGCCATTTCATTGGTATTTCACTGTGCACCTAGCGTTATGAATGTTATTATTATGACGAAACGCTTTTTTTACCATCATCTCCTGTAATTTCCACGTATTGCTTTCTGTTGGTCAGATAACTATCAAACCATCTCAGTGTATTTGCATCAAAACCGTAGTATGATAGCTTTGAAAGTAACAGTGGCACATTTATACTATCAAACGCACGAGAATAATCTAAAAGAACCAGTAAGGTACACATTCCTTGATCTTGAGCCGTCAATATATTGTCTGTTACATCCAAAAGTGCTGTAGTAGTGCTTTTACCAGCTCTAAAGCCAGATTGGAAGTCTGGTAGCATATTGTTATCCTCAAGATATTTTGAGACTTGTTTATACACGACTTTCTCTAAAATTTTGGATACACAAGACAATATACTGATTGGCCGTAGATCTTTAAAAGACGATGGGTTAGTAGTTTTAGGAATGGGACGGACCACTGCCATTCTCCAAGAATCAGGAAAAGTGGAAGTGGCAATCGACATGTTTACGATAGATGTAATTAGGTCAAGACTCTGGGGAAGCGTCATCAGTAACATGTCGAGTGTCATTCCATCATTACCCTCAGCATTTGAATGTAGGTTCTTAATAATTTTAAATATTTCTGCACTATTAACTATACTAAGAGACAACGTATTAAAATTAAATTTATCGTATTCAAAGAAAGTAAGTTGAGAAAGTGGGACATTTTTACTTGATGGAATATTCAAAAAGTGCTGATTTATTTTATCTGGATCAGCAATATGAGCCGGTAAATAGTTATTTTTCTTGGGTATTATCACATCTTTTAGGTTTTTCCAAAGAGTTTTGGAATGATTGAGTTTATTGTTTATGTTAAACTTAAAAAATGCACACTTTTCACTATTTATAGCGTCTACTACCAATTTTTTATATTGCAAATAATTCTGTTTATTTAAATCTGTTTTCCCAATCCGCCACTTATCATGGGCGTCGTCTCTTAATTTAATCATGCGTTTTACATTGTGAGTAAGCCATGGATCATTTCGGTTTCTCATCAATCTGGTTTTTTTAGGAGCATGGAAGTCAAATAACGCTGTGACGTACAAGTTAAAGGAATCTACCAAAGCGTTAACATCTGTAAAAGAACTGATAGTTTGCCAAGGAATATTATTTAAAGACTTATTAAACTCATTCAGTGATATGGCTTTGAGAGATCTATATGTAATAAACCTTGGAGGAGTTTTGTTCTTTTTTAAACGAAGATTACAAGTAACAAACGCGTGTCTACTTAGAGAAGCTATAGGTGTAACGTTCACGTTCAGTACAGGTACATCTGTACAAATGATGTCGATTAAACTTTCGTTAGTATCACTAAAGTGTGTAGGGGAAGATACAATTTGTTGTAGTTGCAAAGAATTGAAAAAAAAGGTTAACTTTTTCGTTTTAGAGTCTGCTTGTAATAATAAATTTATATTAAAATCACCTAATAAAACGGTGTAATCATAATCTGAAAAGTTTTGTACACTTTCAGTAATAACATCTAGAAAAAGATCAGTATCAAGCCATGGAGGTCTGTATGCTGTGCCGACAGCTATTCTAACAGAGTTAGTGTACAAAGTTACCCATAACTGCTCCACTAGCTCGTGCTGTGGAAATTTGCAACAACGGACGTTAAGACCCCGCTTGATGTAAAAAGCTACGCCTCCCCCGCGGCCACCGCGCACTGACATCGGCCGCGAAGCATTTAGAAATTTATAACCGGAGAGGTGTGGGGCACGTTCCTCCTCGCCCGTTCGTATCCAAGTTTCATTAATTGCCATTATGTCTACGTCAAATTTTTCCATCGCCACTTTAAATTCATCGTGTCTTGTTCCTAAAGAACAAGCATTAAGAAGACCAATTTTTAACAATTTATTGGTATTGAATTTTTAATTCTATATAAACTATCATGAACATATAGCATAAATGATAATTACAAAAAAATGCGAGGTAGAAAATACTCGAGTACAATATCCGTTTTATGTATATATAATATTTGACACGGTAATAATTTGCATAATAATGAAAAATTTTGACATGTAAAAATATATTGCCAATCAGTAAAATATATATAATGGATTTTAAATAATGAAATATTTTATTTATATGTAAAACTATACGAAGAAAGCGTGTATTCCGAAGTGGACAGTTATAATTTACAAATTTTAATGATAATGATTTTGTTGCATTCATTCTATACTTTAGAGGTTTAATACATGCATTGTCTAAAAGATAAATAAATGACCAAATAGTGTTTAAAAATATTAACATAGTAAATTTCATCTTAAAATATATTACATTCCTCATTATATTACTTAATATACCACCGCTATAAAAACAAAAATCACAGAACTTATTTAATAATGTAACAATTTTATAAAAAATCAAATTACAGTGTTTAAAAAAAATTTCTTTATATCTAACTCAGACCGTATGCGATACACAGACGAATTGACATTGCGTCGAATGTGAATACGACCACCACTCGTCCAGATAAATTGCCATCCCTTTTTTTTACCTTCTTCACGAGCTTTGTAAAATAAATGTTTATTAGTATGCGTAAGTTTTTCGTTCACGTACAAGCGACGAGGCACTCCTTCCACAACATCAGTACTATCAATGTTCCGCCGGGACCTGGCCGCTTTAAGGAAGTTATCTCGAACAGCGCGTCTTGTAAACTTTATGTGTACTAGACGCGAACGTGGTTGCTCGTCATGTTCTGACCTTAAACGTCGTGGACCAGCTCGTTCCACAGAAACAACATCACGCGTATCTAATTCGATTCCTAGTTTAGACGCTATCAGACTAGTAATGTGCATAAGGTTTTCCCCATTTTGTTCTTGTAGGCCTGATATTTCTATGTCGTTTAAAAGATATTCTTGCTCGCGATCATTTAACTGCGCTTGCAATTGTTGGACGACCACATCTACGTGTTCATCTTTACTGCTAGACTCCCTGTCCACTGAGCGCTCGGCCAGATGCTCCTCGATACATGAAATCCGTGCCTCCAAAGTATCAACACGCTTATTGAAATCATTTATTGACGAATTAATACGGACGAGCTCTTGTTTAAACAGCGCCATCTCTGACCGGATTACCTGGCGAATTTCTTCTGCCAAGTTATTAGAGGCGCTGCTTCCGTCTTGTAGACAATTAGCGTCCATAAATGTATCTGTGTCGCCTGCAGTTGTAATTATCTGTAAACTGGGACTTTTGGATAATCCTCTTTTCTTTTCATTTTTGTTGCTTTTACATAGTCGACAGGCCCAGTTATCAGATACACGATGATCTGGGCTCAGTTTTAGGCAAAAACGATGAAATATCGAAGAGCATTTGGAGCATTTAACGCCATCTACTGGTGACAGAAACTTCCCGCAATGATTGCATCTGTTAGCCATATCGGTTCAAAACGAATAGTATGACGTAATATTAGATATAAGAACTAGATTGCGCTTCTCACAAATTATATTTTAACTATTATTTATTAATTATTTATTTTACACAGTTAGTGTATATAAATTAGGCACTTTATTCTGTTAGTTGAATGTATGTTTTAAATTGGCACAAAAAAAACTGTTTCACTAGCAATATATCGCTTTCACAAGAAGTTAACGGTCACAGTACTTACACAAAGAAATGTCCGGTCAGCTGTTCACAAGTAATGATTTTGAGCAATAACTTTAAGTTTATGCAACTTTAACACTCGCGAACACTTACAGACTTAGTAACAGTAATACAGATTTAAATAGTCAAGTTATTTTAGCTACTAATTTAATGTAATTATTTTTAAAAAGATGATACACGTAGAACTGATCAGCTGTTATACGCGATCGTGGCGCCACTGGTTTGATAGTTATCTGACCAACAGAAAGCAATACGTGGAAATTACAGGAGATGATGGTAAAAAAAGCGTTTCGTCGTTTGACTTCGAAAATATTCGTGCTGGGTACACTTCGGACCCTCCTTAGTGTCAACGCGGGTTGCATCAGCATTGATTAAAACGTGACACGATAAAGATTTGCCCCCTGTGGGCCTAGTACTAATGTTTTCAATCTAAATACAGTCTACTCTTCGAATAGAATGGTTCGAAATTGCTGTTTGCACTTTAATGACGGATGTTCCGTCGAGGGAGGCTAACTTTTTAACCGACTTCAAAAAAAGGAAGAGGCAACGACTTCAGCACATCAGTAAGTTTCTACTAAATCGTACGAAAGTACTATTTATTTTATGCTTTTTAGTTCGCCTCGCCTTTTTGTTTTTGAAGGCGGTTTTCTTTTTATTTAGAAATAATTTACTGTGTTTAATTTTCGAGTTATGAATGCTACAATTTGGATAATTTCGACGTTAATGTTAAGGTTTTACACACATGTATACAAGGATTTCTGTATGAAAAAAAATAACCGCGAAGTGGCCGTCAATTTGTCTATACTAGACATTGCTGGCTGGTCGAAATTCGCGCATAAACATATTACATAACCATTCTATTATCCTATAGCATTATTCCCTGTTCCTGTCCCCGTTCCGTTTCTGTTCCCTTTCCCTTCGCCATTCCTGTTTAATTATACAAACCTTGTTCTTACAATAACGAACACAACAAAAAATAAATTATCAAATTTGGTGCGATCGTTCGGAAGTTATACACGTACATACATTTCAGCGACTCACTTTTATTTGCGACTACAAATTGAGATGTAAATTATTCTATCTTTCAAGTTGTATAAAATTGCTCACGGTGTGCAAATTTGATTAAAATCGGTAAAGTAATTTTGGAGTCCATCGCGGACAAACAACATGACGCGTAATTTCTTATTCTTAAATCTTTATCTTTATCTTTTAATACATCGCCAACAAAATACGCACAAATACAGTCAAAAATAAACGTTCATTAAAATAAACATAAAATGTGGTATTAAATAAAATTACCTTACTTAAAGCATAGATGGTTAAAAGCTTTTTATACACATATATATAGAAGCACATATAACAGCCCCTGTAAAGTAGTATATTATTTTAATCAATGTTTTCTTATTTTGATTTAGAGCCTTACCTCACCGAGACGCAATGGCGACGTCGCTAGGTAACCATGTATACCTGCGGTTGCCAAATGGAGTACCCTGTAGTAGACGTGGCTACGCTTCTAATTTAGCGACGTCGCCAAATCGTCGCCAAGTGAGGTAACAGTCCTAAATTTTAATATGATTTTTTTGGCTACGTAGGTGACGTCGCCATGGCATTTCGGTGAGGTTGTCTTAATGTTATCCTTTGGCATTTAGAAGAGAGAGTTTAAAAATTGTCAATGAGACTTATTGAAAGAGTAAAATCTATAAAAAACCATACAATTTTGTCGCTCATCAAAGATTTAGATTCCTAGACCCTTATAACTAAGTAGCACGTCCTATGCTATATGAAAGTGATGGTTAAATTTTTTGTGGTTTGTCTGGAATTGGTTTGGATGTAGTTAGAGCCCATATATTAAAATCACCGCCTAGTTACTGAATCGTCTTTACCTATAAAAGAATAATCTATACATATAAATAAAATTGAACTGTCTGTCTGTAACGTCGAAATAAAATTCAATTTACTAATTAAGTTTATATTGTAAGTATACATACATTAATAATATTAACACAATAAATTAAAGATATTTACTAATCGCATATTACTACGTTGTGTGTGATCTTTTATTTTGGGACGCACATTTAACATAATATTTTTATTATATATATAGCTTGTGGACTCTTCGGTAGTTTTTTTACCGAAGAGTCCACAAGATATATAAAATTACACAAATATAAAATATGTAAATATAAGTTGATTGTAATGACGCGCGGAAGATGTATGTTATAAATTGTAAGGAAAAAAAAAACAAAACGTCATTTGCCGTCCATTAGTTCCCCTGCCATACCCATGACGAATTGAGAAAGTAAAGGGTAACCGGGATATAATCCGTATATTTTACAGTAAAGCAACCTTAGGAATTTATTTTGAATCCTCTCCAACACTATCTTATACCTCGCCTCACTTGGAAACCAAATTATCGCTTTACATTTTAAGTGACGTCTCACGAATGCTTCATATACGGCCCTTAGTGCCCTCTGAAGTTTGCGGTATGCTCTCTTGCAAACCTTTACCACATGATGCCGGATACTCAAGTATTTAATTAATTGAAATCTATGAAAATAAAAGTATTTAATTAATTTAAAATGGATTTAGACGAAATCAAAATACTTCATTTTGATTTCAGGCCTGGTTGAGATTTAAATTTAAATAAATAAAAAAAAACCTAAATTCTGTTAAAAATGCAACATTAGTTTTTTAATTTTACCCTGAATATTACAGACCAAACAGAAAATACACCTAGTCCTTAAACTATATTTTATGGCAGAAAACGAAGCCTAATACAAGTTTTAAATTTAAGCTTAGTTAGTAGGAGGGGAAAAAGGGAATATTAACATACCTAAAAAATATTCCCAATATTCTTTAAAAAAAAAAAATCAGGCGTTTCGCTTGCCATACTCGTAAATCGATATCAGAAAATAGTTGAAGTCAAAATTTCCTCATTTCATTTGACTTTTATTAAAGATAATTTGTTAAAGGCATAATTTTTAAGATCTTCTCTCGTTCTTGTCACTTTTTGGAAACCTCCTTCCTACTTGATGTGACATCAAAATCAAAATCAAAATAAAATGTATGACTTAAAAAGTACATTTGCATGGGTTTTTCAGAAATACGTTTTTTTTTTAAATATAAAAATAAAAGACACAGTATTCTATGGATCGATAAGTTTAACAGTAGTTTTAATATTAGTACGTAAATAAAATTTAAAAATATCAATAAAAAAAAAGATATATTATAGCCAATGAAGCTATCCTAATATAAAGTAACACCATTTAAAGCAAAGTAGTTTAGTATTTCATGTATGCCATTGATTTCGGCAAAGTAACGCCTGATTAAATCAATTGTTACTTAAGGCCTTTGTCACCCTGTTTCACCTAATCCGCTGGACCGTCTTGGATGAAATTTTGTGTGCATATTCAAAGGGGTCCATAGATGGTTTGAAAAGAC
The DNA here is from genome assembly GCA_024363005.1 of Charaxes varanes. Classification (NCBI taxonomy): domain Eukaryota; kingdom Metazoa; phylum Arthropoda; class Insecta; order Lepidoptera; family Nymphalidae; genus Charaxes; species Charaxes varanes. The sequence goes on from JANCMC010021608.1 coordinate 6,598,746, forward strand.
AATTTGATTCGGTGCTGACGATATGTAACCTAAATTAGGCATGTTTCCGTTATAACACAAAAACAACCAAGCCGTTTTTAATTCCTGACTGTTTTATTTTCTACACATTATCTGGGAAGGTTTAAGGAAAAAGAAAGAAAAGAAAACCCATAAGTATATTTTAAGAATACTAAATGACGCGGACTAAGAGGAGGTCGTGGCCTAACCAGCGGTCGGCATTTCAGTTGATCGCTAGGTTAAGCTGCTCTGGCTGCGACCGGGTGATAGATGGGTGACCCATTCTAGCACTGGTTTATATTTGATATACGACCTCCTCCGTCCCAAGTACTATTATAACACCAAATGTGAGTTGGTATATTTGTTACGCTTATACGCATTTAATTAATCAGTCAAATATTAAAATTCTGTAACTTTGAGAGTAATTAAGTTGTTAAATTAAATCTTAGAATATATAAATATATATTTAACATTTTTTTGTAAATAAAACAAGAGACAAACTGGCAGGTGTTTCGCCTAAGTGACTACCGACGCCCATGGGCAACTGCAACACCAGAGGGCTCACAGATGCGATCCCGGCCTTTGAGAAATGAGTATGCTCTTTCCTAGGAGCTCCCTAAGTCGTATCAGTTCGGAAACACCGAAGGAATATTTATGTTCATAAAAATCTCATGTTATTATTGATAATTTTAAAAGGTACATATTTCTTAAGGAAAGAGCACTACGTAATCAGCAAGCTATGCTAAATTATTTTTTAAAAAGTTCCAAAAATAACTCCTGCAAATCTAGGCCGTTTATGTAAATTACTACTTTTTTAATGTCTTTTCAAATGCCTGGTGGTTGTCTCGTAACTGGAGCCATGCTACAATGGTATAGGTAAGTATTATAAAGATTAAAAAAAAAATCAGAGTATACTGTAGTCCGTTTATTATGACTACTCATATAACAACCAACCTCTTAAGCAACATAATTATAAGCAATATTTGGTTTAATAAGATCCACTAAGAAAGTTGACCGTTTATTACGACTGCTAAGCGACCGTTTGCATTCAATGAAGAATTTTCGTACAAAATCTTCCGGTTACAGTGACGATTACCTTTGACATGTTTACAAATAAATTTTTGTTAAGGTTAATTTGTAACAATGACATTCTGTAAGATATATGTACCTAAAAAGTTTTTTGTTTTACTAAAACTATTGATAAGGTATTTAAGGTAAATAAAATTTAAAATTATTTTTAATGGTTCAAAATATATGCAACTACTGACAGATACAGTCTTATATTATATTTTAATGTACTTCTTTTCTTATCGGCTCAGTCCTCGACAGGCGTGCGTCGTGCCCGTGGGTCCGGTGTTCGACGACTATGCGATACAAGTTAGTAGTAGCACTTTAACATTTTCGAAGAAATTACTTCAACTATATCCTTTGTATTATTTAAATTTTGATACAACAAATCAGTTATTTAAAAAATAACAATTTTTTTTTGATTGGGTAGTTGCATTTTTAAAATGTAGCCAAATTTTGACAGAAATTTCAGAATCAGTCGTATAACCGATTATTGGAAAAAAAGTTTTTTTTTTTTTTTTAATATTAAACCATTTTATTCTCTAAAACACTGAACGTCTTGACAGTACGTATGGTTAAATAGGAACAATAGTTAAACTAAAAAGACATTCATAATTTTAAAGTTTACTACGCACGCACACAACTAAGCGTAAATCTTGACACTATGTATAGTCGACCACGAAAGTGCTTGACCATTTGGATGACAGTTTCTACTTAAAGAAAATTTTGCTAAGGGCTATAAATTATCTAATTATCGCTCTGAATACATTTTGAATGCAATATTATTAATACGCAGTCCTCCGCATTGTTGCCCGGTTTCTATATTTTACCAATTACTATTCGTTAGAGTCAAAAATTACTTTTTCTCTCACAGATAAGAGAGAAAGGTACATTTATGCATACAGAATTTGTATAAGAAATAATTTAACGTCATTTTCAAACGACTTCAAAAAAGGAAGAAATTCTCAATTCGACTATTTTTTATGTTATTTACGTCAGAACTTTGAATGGATGAACCGATATTGATGATTATTTTCTTATTATAAAGCTGGATCTTTCCGTATGATCTCATTCAAATTGGGTCTAATTCTGACAAATTGAAATCGTTTTTTTTTTAAGAAAGAAAGATTATTTTATATGATAAAGGAAAACTTGCTGGCGACTAAATGACAACCGTATGCTCTTGTAAAACTAAACTCCAAGAAAGCTGATGCGTTGCCGGCCTAGTTTTCGAAAACTTATCACCAAGTCTAGGACACATGAAACAAAGAGCCTCACTCTATCGGTCCAAGGCCCAGTTCGAGAATCATAACATTTGGCTGTCGGTCGTAGAAGAGATAACACGTTTGTCGCGTGATATTTTTCTACCCGCATATTTTTATGAATTTATATTCGGTTAAACAATTGAGCCATCGTTCGTTTAGAACCCGTGATTTTTTTTTCTAATCTCTAATAATACGCACACATATTATTAGAGATTCGATCCTACTTTAATAAAAAAAAAAAAATCAAATTGTCTAATAATATAAATGCAAACTCGTAAAATAACATATTACAATAACAGCAATCCCCCTATAACACGGTACTATTATAACGCGATTTCAATTCCTCGTATTACAGGGTTATTTCGCCAGATCACGCGGACATTTCCTAAGTTATAGTTCTATATAAATTAAATTATTTATTAATATTAATGCATAAGTTTTTTATTTAAAACGTTCTTAGTTTGGATCTGGTGTTTTCTATTATTATTATTAATTATTTATTTAGAGCCTATTTTCTCCCACTGCAGGTCTAAGGTTATGCGTTGCCAATCTCTATTATAACGATCCAAGTCATTCATCTCATTCTTGGCCCGCTGCGTTTTTATTTTACTAAATTTCTTTAGTGTTCTTTTCTATATTATTAGCAATACGCAGTATCTTTCTTTTTAATGAATAGTTTAATTATTAAGGTATAACATCTTCTCCATAATATATACCTACACTATCCATTTAGTTTATTGGAAAAATTCGTCTATTAAGATATTGGTTTAGTAATAAGACGGACTTATAACTTAAGTTATTTCTTTTGCAAACTGTGAAATAAAGATTCATCTAACTATTAAATTCCATATCCAAATATAGCAGTCCCAAATCAATTTGAATAACATATCTAGTTGTTCTAGTTTATAATCCAGTGTATTGGAAAAGATAGTAAACAATATTTGGCAGGGTGTACACAATGGCGATACTATTGTAGATAGAAAATCGGGTGATGGTGGAAGACGATACTTTAGTAGAAATAATTGAGAACTTTTTTGTACTAAAAGTTTAATGACGCGTTAATACTAAATAAAATAAACCTTACTATTGTATTTAATACAATCAGTTAAAATTATAAGGAAATACTAATAATTAAAAAAAATAACTAGCGGAATCAACAGATTTTGCTCTATTGGAGACATTCTTAGATCCCAATTCTAATTAAACTACCGCATCTACAAGCCACCAAGAACCCATTAATAAAGCCAATTTTGCAATCGAAAGTTGTTCATCTATGTACGAACAGGTTTGTGATATACACGTATTCGTGAGAATCATATACAGAAAGATTTATACCTTTCTATTTTCATATAATATACGTATCAGTTGAAATATTATATATTCCTGTGTTTTCAATAATTATCCTACCTTAAAAGTTGCCGTTCGCGAGTGAGACTGAGACAAACGACCGAGACTTTAATTTACATTCATATTAAAGGAAAGGCTATTAAAATATTATTATAGATTTGTAGAATTTTCAACACCATTTTAGTCAATTTGTAATTTATCTTTTTTATTTTCAAAGAAATCTAAGAAATAATTTAAAGTGTCAGCCAAGTACTATCTGAAAAAGACATAATAACCGTTTTACAATCAGTGTCAAAAAGGCTGTAAACAAATTTATTAAAATATCTTACATCAAAAAAAATTATTACCAGTGAGCACAATTTCCTACACACCAAAATATTTATAATATTCAAACATTTCTCAAGCATTGAACATCGTTGAAAGGTAAACACCCTGAAAGAATAAAGGTTTATCTCGGATTACCTTTTAGATATTCTAGCAGAAAATAAGTAACTGTAACAAACAAGCGCCTCAAGGCAACGTTTTAAATATTTTAACTCAATACATTTATAGTCTTAAATGTATTGAGGTGTACTCGTATATCCAAATATATAGGTGACACGTCTGCTGAGTAAATGTTTTATGTTTCGAAAAAGTTATGTATGACAAAATTGTTCTCTTTTAAAAGTTCTAAATAAAACTCCGCGACAGCATATGTCCATCTTTTAAGGTTGGCTCAGTATAACTTTTTGCTAACCAAATTTGTTCTACAATAATGCATTATTTGCGAAGGTGTTTTAATAAAAGTGATATTGATCCTTGTCCAATATAGGAACTGGAACATCGTCTAGCCAAATTTCACGAGCGCGAAGACGCGATCTTATACGGGTCGTGCTTTGACGCTAACGCCGGTCTATTCGAGTCCGTGCTGACGTCAGAGGACGCGGTCTTTTCGGACTCGCTCAACCACGCGTCCATCATCGATGGCATACGGCTGTGTAAGGCGCAGAAGTTCCGGTATCCACACAGGGATCTTAATGTGTACATTCGAGAAAAGTCCAAGGTAAGTAACTCTATTTTTAGTAGAGTCACTTACTTTTAAGAGACAAAAAAGGTTTAGTCACAAATAAATGCTAATTAAGGACGGTAACATTTTCGCATAGTTTATAGAACTTAGACTTCCGTAAACAGAATTCATATTATAAAAACGGCTTTAAAACTCACGCGCATGTTATATCGGACGGACCGCGGATGGGTTGGAAACCATACAATCCCGATATAACATACGCGAGAGTTTAAAAGCCGTTTTTATAATAACTATCTTAACGCAGAATAAAGCAAGGTCTCTTTCCGTTCTTGTATGCTTAAACTTTTAAACTGTGCAACAGGTTTTAATGCGGATTTATTTAATAAATAGAGTGATTCATGAGGAAGGTTGATATGTATAACGCCGGAGCCAGACATAGCTTCATTTGAATGATCATGTAGTGTGATCGGGACTTTTTGTAGTTGCGCAAAGTTTCGTAGTACTTTGTAGTATTCAAGGACAAAAATGTACAAACACTTGGAGCTATGTCTGGCTCCGTCGTAATACATCCCACAAAAATATTTGCAACATATGCAATTAGTTAAAAAAAATATTCTGATGCTACAAACGGACACTTCAATTTTATTTATATGAATAGACAAGATGTTGCCGCTACTTCGTCGGCGTACAATTACGTGAAATTTATTAAAATTTTTATTATTCTATATTTTTCTCATTCTTATTATTGTGCCCTTAATAAGGTAGCTTATGTTATTCCTAATAAAATTAGTTATCTATACTAATATATAAAGGTGAAAAATTTGTTTATTTGTTTACTTGAACGAGCTAATCTCAGGAACTACTGATCCGATTTGAAAAAATCTTTCAGTGTTAGATAGCCCATTTGTCTAAGATGATATACCTTTATCCTATAGACTATATATCATCACGCTAAAATTTTTCACCTAATTTTACGCGGTCGAAGTCGCGGGTAACAACTAGTCAATTACATGTATAGATTAGAAATGTATTTAGATACGTATGCAATGCCAGTAAGTGTGATTCACATCAAACTGTGATAATGAAAATAGACTTCTTGGAGATTTTCATTGGAGTGCAATCAGTATTAGCTATAGCAAATAAATAAACAATTCGGTATAATTTTCTAAGGAAACCTTTATTATTTATTAATCAATGACTCGATAGTCGAGTAGGAAAAAATTGTTAAAACTTTTTTCGCGTATTTACTGTGTTATAATTTTTGTAACATATGCATTATAATTGTATTAAATTATTAAAGCCGTATGTACATTGATTGTCAAATATAACAATGTCTTTGTACAAACAATTAAAATCTATACTAATATAGAATATGCTTTCTTTGTTTGTTTCGACGCGCTAATCTCAGAAAGTACAGATCCGATTTAAAAAATTATTCTAGTGTTAGATAGGTCATTTATCGAGGAAGCCTTAGTGTGATGATATATAGGCTATATATCATCACGCTAAGTCCAATAGGAGCGGAGCACCAATGAAGAATTTTTCAAAATCGGGGGTTCTTTTTCTCAATAAAAAGAAATAAAACTTAAAAGTACGTAACAGGGGTAGCGCGGCGCGGGTCGTTGACTTGTTTTGCGCGTCAACATTTTGTTGCTTCTCAACGTTCAGGATACATTGCGCGCTCTAGAATGGGATGAGGATGGCAATATCAGTAACCTCTCATTTCCGAGATGAATGATTTTTGTGATTTTGTTTAGGACATTAAATGTAGCCTTATCACAAAGTTTGCGGTACAATGTCTTTTACAGACTGTAAATTATTCTGACGATATGGAAATTATCGTGAATAGTCCTCCGGTCGCCTTACTTGTTCCAATTAAAAGCCTTCAACACATCTCAAAGGTGCTAATAGCGTTCTGTGACTTCCCATGCCTTAATTATACAATGTATTGGAACAACACCAGTGTCGGTTGTTGAGTGACCCCGTGTAATACCTAAGTGCTTAGTGCAATAAATTATTTTTCCCAAAATAAATTAATTATTGAGGTTAGGGAGAAATTACCGTGAATAGTACTTACTGTCACCAGTTAAACCGAATCCTGCAGCGGTAGCCCAGACTCCGACGAACTGGTTGGTTCCAGAGGCGAGGCCTCCCTTCCCCCGCCCCTCTTTACGTGTGACGTAATTTATGTAGGACCCTCTAAGTACAGAAGCGTAGATATGTATAGTCTTCGAGTGTATAAAACGCTTTACGAATAAGCGTGTCATTAACGTGCCGTTTAAATTAATAGACAGATTTAAAATTATATCTGGAATTTAAACTATAACCATATATCTTTAAAGATTTGATATTTTAGAGTATACTGATATGCAAAGGTTCGTGTAATATTGTTCTTGCTCGTGAACAACGGAGTTGAGCCTTGTCTATATAAAAAAAAATAGTCTATGGTTTTGTCTGTCATAAAAAAGGAACAAATTCAAATGTCTTTATTGCGAATTTGCGTTTTTAGAGCAGATCTTAAAGCTAAAAGAGGTACTGAATGTTAACATAAAGTGACGTCATGATATCTTTGAGTGTTTTGGGAGGGAATTTGAAGCCTTAAATTTATAATATTTTATTTTGCAATAAAAACGTTAATTTTCGCAGAAACATTACATTCTTTGGCAATAGTAGATATTCGAAAACGTTATAAGCCTATTTTTCGAAATTTGGCGTCATGCCTCTTGCGCGCTTATAGGGGTTGACCCTATACGAGCGTAATTCCGGCCTTCGGCCAAGAGCGTAATAAAAGTTAACTTTTATGACACCAAGAGTGTAATAAAAGTTTACTTTTATTACATTCCTTCGCAGAGGCCTATGTTTATCTGTGTGGATATCTTCAATGTGCTGAAAGAAGTAAATGTATGAAAATATATTGCAAGACGAAAACCTTACGAAATCGCTTATAACACTCGACTTTTGGTCGTGAAAGCTGTACTGTAGGATAAAGGCATTGAGATCAACAACATCACTGCTCAAACTGATGAAATTATTTGAAAAATATATACGAAAAAGATAAAGCGTTTTGAGACAGTTTTGACACGTAAATTTCACTAAAAGCTCGGATCAGATTTGTTTGTCGCTTCTGACCGAAACGCCGAAACAAGTGCGTTACGTTGTTTTTTTAGTAAATTAAGATGTGTCACGGAACATATCAACGTCGATATATTTCATGACAGCGTTGGATCATCGAGGCAGAAAATGAGCAATGTGTTTCTCAGAACATGATAATTTGTATTGTATTTATTTTCGTATAAGTTAAATCTAAAGTTTTATATAACCCAACAAGGCTTAACATGTTTCTATATGTGGAGACATATTAATGGATAACACTGTGTCTCATTATTGTTACAAAATTTGTTGCTCCGATTGTTTCCGTAATAGAGTAAAGTAAAATAAAATAAACATAAAACAGAGTACAATAGGGACGGGTCTTAAATCCGTATCCCGTTCTTCTATCCTTCTGCAAATTCACTTCTACGAAAGAGGCGGGGGTCGCGAGCTTCAATAGGAGAGGGAAATTGAGTTAGTTCTTTATCTATAAACGGGGAGAGTCTTTGAGAGTGTTAACCTTATAAGACACTAGTTCACGCCGAACTGAAATTTATTCCAAATTTTCCCAGCACACCACGATTGATTGTATCGAAAAAAAAAAAAAAAAACATCTGTACTAATCTTCTGTTTTCCTCTTTTCTGCTGCCCTGGACGGCGTTGGATCCCTGTGCAATATATAGGTATATTACGTTACAAGGTGGATTTCCAGTCTCTACAGCTGGACGAACCGCTGGACGACGTTGACCTCGACGACTACTAGTAATCGACAAACGAAACAGACCACACCCTTCACGATAGTAGATATTAAGACGAACAACGCTCGAGAACGTTATTTTTGGACTGATAGAAACGGGCGGATGGGATGTTTGTTCTACTTTAGCCGTAGATTGTGTATACTTTTTTTTTTTTAATTCCGTTTCGGAGGAGAACCGCGCGTTACGCGTGCCACTCGATTTGTTTTAATCTTTATCGATGTCGCTGTGCCGAGAACATCACTAGTCATGCGCCATAGATGACTGAAATTTTGTAAACGTGCTAAATTTTCGTATTTAAAAATATTGGTTGTCTGTAAAGTTGGTTCGAGGTTCAATGGCGATAAGTTTAACGTGTTTCCGCCGAATGCTTAGGCCGATCGTGCCTCTCTATCGCTTGCTTCGCGCTATCGCTTGGACCCTCGGCTCAGGTGGAACGTGACGATGAGTCATGCTTTTTCGTGCGTGCAGATGACGTTCATCGACTTATCACCTGTTATAAATTCTTATTTCACATTTCCCTTGATCGAATGAAATCATATTTTGACCAATTTTTTATATCTTTTTTTCATAGGTCTGTTTAAGGGCAAAGATGAAATCTGTTAGTATACTCCCACTAAAAACGTTTTCTTGTAAAATGTTGCCACGAAGAGAGCATGTCACTCGCACTGTCAAAAAGCTATTAGATCTCTATTACAGCCACGCCTCTAACTGTACAGGCCCTAACTCTACTCAACTCAACTCTACACATCCTAACTTTACACGCCTTAACTCTACACTTTCTAACTCTACCCTCCCTAACTTTACGGACTCTTAACCTTATTCCAAATATGTGGCATATGTTGCAAAATATAATCCAATCCCAAGGTATAGAGGTTTATAAAACGAAGAAGCGAGTAAAGTAAAGGTTGTGTCCTCGCGTTTCGCTTACGTCTCCACTAACGCGACCCCAGAATCGGCTCTTTTTACAAGTACTTTTAAATGTCATCGTTTTATTATATATTTTTATTAAAGATAATACGAGACCATTCGACTCAAAAGCACAAGTTAAATAAAAACGGCCAAAAGCGTGTCAAGAAACGGTTATATAGAAGGGATACGTGTCTGATACGCTATAAACGTATTTGTTAAATAACTTCAATAGTTGTTGTTTAATGAGTTTTTAACATGTTCTATCAACATGGAAAATTTCAAGTCTCTACGTCTAATAGTTTGGAAATGCTAGGATGGGGGGGCACCTTACGGGCAGACAGACGGACGGACGGATAGAGCGTAATTATAATGGTTCCTTGTACTACGGAACCCTAAAAACATCCCCAGCGCCAACCGAAAACTCAATCGGGTATTATTGCTCACTATCTTCTTTACACCATCATTCACATCATATCAGCCGTGTCACGTCCCCTGCTGGATATACGCCTCTTCTAAACTCGCCGCTTTAAACTATCTTCGGTTATTCGGATCCGGCTTTTGTCTACCACCCTTCGCACATCGTCACTCCATTTAGAAGCAGGGCGTCCTACAACGCACTATGGAGGGCATAACACGAACTTATCGAACCATAAATAGAAGTCAGTCAGTCATAGTGACTACTACAGTTAGTCCCTTCGTGAAATCGATTCCCGCGAGCGAGTATGCTGTAGTGGAATACAACCACAGAGCGGCCATCTTCCACCGTGATACCCGTCTCATTGCGGAAATGGCTGCTCCAAAGACGAACCCGGTTTTTGTATAGGAAACTAGAAGAACAAAAAGAATGTAGGGTGAACGGAAATAATGGATAGAACATACTACTTTAAAATGGTACGGCCGTTTAGCCTGCAGTGGAAATTGAGTAAATAGAAAGAAAAAAGACGAACCCAGGTCGGTGGACAAGTGGACTTTGCTTGGGCAAGTCTTCATCGTGTCACGCGTTTAATAATTGCTAATGCAACCCGCGTTGACGCGAAGAAGGGTCCGCTGTGGGCCCAGCACGTAGTGAAGTTACTTCGATCCGATGAGTCAGCGCTAGGCTCTCAGATATATTATATTTAATTAGAGGTAGCGCCATGCTTGTAGCCGAATTGGGCCGGCGCGTCCGTGTACCAGTACCTCTTTCTCACATGAGATCGGCGTGAAGTGGCGGCAATGTTATTTTGTATTAGTTTATAATATGTTCTTTTTATTTTCTATTATAAGTATGTTCTTTTTGTTTTTAAATGTACAGTGCAGAAATTGATCAAATTGCATTAATGCGTAACCTCGATTGGAGACACACTGACAGATTAGTGAATGAATGTATGAATTCAGTAATGAATCTACAACTATTGCTGTGAAAGCTTAGTCGCTACAGGGCATGGATCCCCAAATAAGGAATCTTGTTTGATCCAAGGATCAAACCAATCTCTCAAGAGAGGGAAACAGTATCGATACACATCCTGCCATACAATGGCGTGCAAATATTATTGTACTATAATATTTATTTAAGTACTTATGTTAGGTTTAATAATTTTCAAATTAATTATTTTTATTATATAAATCTTATTTATAAAAAGTATTAATATGTGACGTTAAACTTCATCTATAAAAATAGCATAAGATCTATGTCTATGGAGCTTGTCAAGATGACAGTTGACTTGTGTTGGCGAAAGGAGAAAAAAGGATGGAGATACTATTGTCACCGACGATATAAGGGCAAAAGCAGCTTGGGTAATCAGGAGCCATATACCCGTAGCGGATCTCACCAGCTATCGTACTGATATAAAGGAAGATCGAAAATACAACATCAAGCTGAACACCAATTTATCATTAATTTATCTAATTAAAATTATATTTCAACATATAATTTATAACAACGTTAATTAAAACGTAATATTTTAGACTAAACTGTATTTAAGTTTTTGATATTCAAATACTTTAATTTAAATATATTGTTCCACAAACTAATTTCATATTAATACTAAAATTTACAATAACCATAATTAGGGTTATTGAAATTTTAGCAAGTACTAATTACTTTTGCTATCGAAATTAATTATTTTTTCAAATTTTCTAGTGGTATGTAAATATATATGTAGGCCGAGGAAGAGGTGACGAGACGACTGGACGTCTTTGCGGGAAAGAAATGGATTCAATTGGGTCTAAGCGGATACAAAATTGCACAGTGTGACTCGGTCCTTGAAGTGCTATTTATTTATCAAGACCTTGAAACATCTTCTATTACGAGAAAATCTTACAAAAGTGTGCGGCAAAAATCAATATAAATCTAAATTTATATTCAAATATTAGACAATTATTGCATTGCGCCCCGCAGAGTTGATTGTAATTGCCTAAACCTTTATAATAGTATTCGTAATATAGTAATATAATTGACAAAATAAAATCATAAACGACAAGAAATTTATTTTTAATTATGCCTAAATATAATTTTATTTTTATTGGTAAATATCTTGTACCAAATAAAATAACAACCGATAAAAAAATATTTACACAACATGTAACTAATACAGTAGTAGTGAGAGCGAGGAGGAAATTTATATAAATTTACTCCTACACAGTGTGTAAAAGACATCGTACCGCAAACTTTGTGATAATGCTACATTTAATGTCCTAAATAAAATCACAAAAATCATTCACGGGTCCGCTAGTCATAAAAGATATACTATGGGATTTATTAAAATATTTTTTAGGTAACGATTAAGTTTGTATGTCTTTTATATTTTCTATATTTGCGAACTAATTCTATACTAGATACTGTACCTTATGGATTATTATCATTATGATTATATATCTAGGCTGAAGCGATGTCAATAGAACAGAATCTGTGACAAACCTACCTTACGTATTAAAGCAATTATGCTACCTTGTACTTAGTCTATAGTCTTAAAATTATTTTCAACGAACCAGATTTTTTGAATTCTATCCAAAACTCACTCTTAAGCAACCCATTTATCCTCTTTTTCTAATGACGTCTTAATACTGGTATTGATCTTATGCGAGTATATACCTTTTTTGGAATCTCATTTCAATGAGATTGTTTCAATGATCAAATAAACAATTTATACGTTCATTGAATTAATAAAGTTTTTCAAGGCTAACAATATTATGAACCAGTATTATTAGCATTTATACAGACTCTTCTCGGTGTTTGTGTCATTTGTGACGTTGCGTGGGGATTTCTCCCGACTTATGTCTCTATTAAGCAAAAATGGAAAAATATACAAAAAAAAAAAAAAAACACCTAAAAAGTTCCTTATTCATATTGAACATGATGATGATCTTTACTTTGCTAGATCGCAATTTAAGTTAATTTATTTATAAAAAAAATATAAGACAAGTTGAATTGCTCCAAAAGACAGTTGAATGAGAGATTTGAAAGTAATCATGAATTGATGCTTACATAGGTTATCAAGTATTGTCATCAAATTTTTAACCATATGGGTGATATTTTGTTAACACAATTTCATTAACTTTAATAATTAATCATCAACAACTAAGGCTCAGACTATTTTCAAGATTTATTAACATTTTAGCATGTAACATTTGAAGTCCATACATTTGTCTATTATTAAAAAGTAAATCCATTGTTTATCACTGCAAAATTTTAAGCTCAATATCGATTCTATATTTCAATCGATGTCAACAAATGACTTGCTTACATTTTCGAAGATTGGAACAACTCTTTTATAGTGAACTCCCATTTTCGAAGATAGGAACAATTATTTTATAGTGTACTCCCATTTTCGAAGTTAGGAACAACTCTTTTATAGCGAACTCTTATTTTCGAAGATTGGAACAACTTTTTTATAGTGAACTCCCATTTTCGAAGATTGTAACAACTCTTTTATAGTGAACTCCCATTTTCGAAGATAGGTACAATTATTTTATAGTGAACTCCCATTTTCGAAGATAAGAACAACTCTTTTATAGTGAACTCCCATTTTCGAAGATAAGAACAACTCTTTTATAGCGAATTCGCGGAACGTGACCGCCGTTGTCCTGCGCGAACGTTGGCTTAGTCCTAGACATTTGTCTACCTTGACTTTCTTATAGACTTTTTAAGATATACAATTCCGTAGTACATTATTTTGTTCTATTTCGTAAAGGTTCAAGCCAGCGCAATTTTTTTGGTTGTTACTGCAACTGCATTTCATATATGTTTGTAAATTTCTATGACTGGATAATTTTTAGGTACTGTATATAATTTCAATTAAATAAATATATAATTAATTTAAAATGGACGGAATCGACTCCCGATAATATCTAAAAGTTACCGTAAATATGGGCGTACTTTTTCCTTCAATATGTTTTTCAACCTGTCGCGCTTTTAATTGGAGCCGACATTGCAAAGAGACTTATGAGGGTATTAAAAACTCTCACTGCCTTCGTATACTTTTAAAGTTATTATGTGAAAATTGTCAATGAACTCAATCCGCATAACTTCAAACAGATTTAAAATCATTCGATTCGGAAATGTTTTGATCGGGAAATTTGTGTATCATAATTTTTGGTACGTGTGTTAAATACCATACTCCACTAGTATAATTGATAAATTCTCCACAAAAAAAGAAAACATAATATTAATAATTTGAAGAAGAACGCGACACTAAATATAGCGGACACCGAAGCATCATCAGGAGATAGACTCTACCTTTGTAGAGTCTATCTCCTTACGCCTATCTTAGATTTTTCCGTTTACAGCGGTAACGTAAATTGTTGACTCTACGTCAAATAAACGCAAACATGATTGTGTTTAGCCTCATTAGACTGCTGGCAGATTAATTAGCAAGGCATCAGTTGATTAAGTACCTAATTTGATCTTGTGCATCATTTTTTCATATGCTTGATGGGATTCTAAATTAGAATGATTGCTAGGATTTATGTTCATTCTTCTAGGAAGTTTTAGAAATTGCATAGCCATTAGGTAAGTATTTAAATATTTCCGCGAACTTTTTATCGGAAAAAACGTTATGATTATGCAACAAACTACTTTGTTATTCTGCAATCGTCTCTGTACATAATTGATTTTGGGGCTATGTACCTCCAAAGGAAAAAAAGAAACCCTTTTAGGATCAGTTCGTTGTCTGTCAGTCAAGACCCGCCTTTCAAGATGCCACATTCAGGTATCCGACATCTAAAAATATATTATTTAATACATTTATAATTAGAGAGTTTTTTAAAACAAAAAACACGTTACGCCGGAGTCAGACATAGCTCAAAATGTTTACAAATTTTTGTCCTTGAAGAGTTCTACAAAACTTTGCGCATCTACACTGCAAGTCCCCGGGCACACTACATGATCATTCAAATGAAGCTATGTCTGGCTCCGGTATTATAGAATGGACATCGAATTCCATATTTAAACATTATAAATTAATTTATTTATAAGGCCAAAAACGTCTCAAGACAGGCTTATATAGAAGGGTTCCGTATCTGGTACGCTATAAAAGTATTAGTTAAATAACTTCAAAAGTTGTTTTCCTAATAAGTTTTTAGAATGTTCTATCAACATGGAAAATTTCAAGTCTCTACGTCGCATAGTTTGGAAATGCAAGAGGAGGGGAGGAGGGGGCGCCTTACGAGCAGACAGACGGCCGGACAGAGCGATCCAATTGTTTATGGTTACTAAAACTTGAACTTAGTCTAGTATTAATGGACTGTTGTATTGATGGCGTTATTGAACTATGACTTTTTCACATTAAGATTTTGTATTCTTCATTATTTTGTTATTAAAACAAAATAGACTTTTACAATTTCTGTAAATTTGGTTTACGGACGATAATTTACCGTGATAAGAAAGAACGCTTAAGCCGATCGTGCCTCTTTATCGCTTGTTCCGCGGTCTAGCTTCCACGCTCGGTACAGTCGGAACGTGACACTTTTCCGTACGTGCAGTCTGCCTTCATCGGTTTATAAGACGTTGTCTCGTCATAATTGATAACAAAAAAGTATGTTCGCTGCTATAAGAATGAGTTTAAGTACACCATGCTAAAATTATCCTATTTATCAGTAATTGCTGTCATTTTAAGTCATCAGTGCCGCCTAGCGTTAACGTTGTAACACTGACCATTCTCCATACAAATTGAAGTAAACGTTACCACATGTGCCATAAACGGGTCTCATTTTATGACCATTTGACGTTATATGCGTTTTTGAAGTTATTTCTTAGATGAACCGACTATTGTCACTGCACGACCAGTTCTTACAGCAGCGACACGGATATTCAATCAAATACATGTAAAATACTTCATGAAAATCTGTCTAGCCTTTCATAAAGAATTCAATGGATATACGTATAATATTAGCAAAAGCTCGTTAAATGTTTATTACTAAAAATAGTGTAAATAGGGCTTTATTGAGGGGTGTTTACCGGAGAGGCTAACCAGTAGAGGCACACCTGTGCAGGTAGACCGGAGCGTGTGTGGGGCAAAATCGACTATCAATTTTTAATCATTGTTTTTTCCAAAGGAACCTCTATATACTGATGGACTGCGAAACACAATAATCCGTCCGGTAGAGCGTAACGTGGATGGCATAAGAGATCATGTGCAAGCTCATATTTGTGGTCTTTAATTTTCCTTCTAGAAGACTACTCTTATATTCCAATATTGAACTCCCATGCCGGTTTCCGCTATGGTGACTAAAGTTTCAGCCTCACGCCAAGTCTTAATGCACGTTACGGCTACGTTCATATCGCTCGCACGTGGCTTACATACCCTAACTTGGCAGATAATGTACACAAACAATAGACACAGGTCAGGATATCTTTATAATTGTAGATAATATCAGCAGGTGCTCTGTTTTTGATCTCGTCACGTTTTAAGTCTAGAGCGCACCTTCTTTGGATTTCAAATTTCCGTAATCTCTGCTGCACAAGACGTCTCCATTCTAATCTATTTTTAGCCATTTCCTTCCAACAAGACGCCTTTATGCTGCATCTTTTCAGATCTTGTATTCTACTCTTCTACAAGACCACCAACAAGCAACGACTGTTCTATCAAGAACATTAAGAATAATTCACGATTACCTTAACAGTGGTACCATTTACGATTCTTCCAACTCCTCCCACTTTAGAAGTATGCGCAGATTCATATGTATCCCTTGTTACTGCAAGGGTACACTCTGTCATCCCATATCCTTGGAAAATGAATTGAAGCCTTGGAAATCTGAAATTGACAACTCGAATATAAATCTATATGATACCAGGGACCATGTGTCTTGCTCTTTACGGTCTGACAAAGAGGTCCAGTAATAACGCCATCTATTGGATAAATCCCAAAGATACGGCCAACTCTAAGACAAAGTTAAAAAAATTTTATTCATATAGACTACAGTATTTATGACCGCGATGTGTATTATTATTATTTCATTTTAATTTTATTTTTTTAAGGATTACTTACAGCTAAAACAGGAAAGTGAACAAACAAGTAAAGAGGTAGGTAAAGTATAGCTAATTACAAGTTTTCACGCATAGAAATTAAATACTGATTTGATACAATGATATGATTTAGATCAATTATGTACTTGTACAATAGATTTTTATGTCTTTATATTTAAAAATCGACTGTACACGCCAACAGTAATAGTACAAGGGTATCGTAGATGGTTTGGAAAATCGGCGTGGAGTAGCGACAATGCTGGCACGCCAAGTGATGGTATTTTTGTCGCGTTTAGTTCGGTTTCGGCCCAATCTCGTCATTAATGGCGGGTAACGCATCTGCTATCTGTCCCAAAAGGTGGTTGGATCAAATTTCTGAACATCTAGAAATACCTGTCAGCGCCGCACTCATCAAGCGACGTAACGTGACCGATGGAAGCAACTTACCCAAAAACTCTGGAGTCACGATCCTCAGCAGTGAGGGAACGATTAAGAATAAGAAGAAGAACGCATCTGTTACCCTTCTGGCGGTGCAAATGTCTATGAGCGTCGGTATTTACTTACCTCGTTTATCCCTTGTAACATAAAAAAAAGTTACCGATCCCTGTTTTAAGGTTTTGCTCATTTATTCTCACCTACGCTTTGCATCTTGAATTGTAGTATCTCTCAAAGGTGCTGCCCCTGAATAGATGAGTCGAACTGTGCTTACGTCATAACTGCACTGATGCTTGCACACCGCTACAAGCACCGTCGGCGGAACAGCTAACTGCGAAATCTGTAACATCCATACTAAATTACTAATTGTAAAAATGTTATAAAAATTAAATATTTGATGGTTTGTATTGAATAGGCTCTGAAACTACTGGTGCGATTTGAAAATTTTTTTCATGCGGCAAACATGTCCAGTGCTTAGATTCTATACCATACCACACCACATCCACAATTTGTGTTTTTTTTATATGTTATGTTTATTTAAAATATGGAAGTTTCTACGTTCTGTTTAATTGTTTTTTTCATCAAGTCAAGTTTTATCATCAGCATAAACGGTATCATACCGTTTAAAATGTGAATAATGATTTCATAGATTTCTTACTTACCTGATATCTTTCAATAGTCTTCATATAGGAATCTGGGTTGAATTTGGGCAGATATATGCCTGTGCTTCCATAGCAGAAAACCCTCAACATTCCCAGCAGTCCCATCGTGTGATACCATGGCGTTATATATAATGTAGGCAAAGCAGGATCAGAGGTGCTTGGTCTGTATTAAATTTTACATTAATATGTAGTGGATTATTGCACCAAGCGCAAAGTGGGTCATTAATGCACAAGTGTTAATATAAAGAATGCGCGCTATTTGTTTCTTTTTTCGAAATTATCGAATGGATTTTTATATGATAAACATTAAACCTCCGTGGTAAAATTATATGAAAATAAAAAACAGTGCATTATTTAAAAAAACGTGTATTAATGAAATATCATACAACATTACTGCACAGTTTTGTTTCTCAGCAGAGCAAGATCCTTCGTGATCATTTATACAGTGATTAATGACATTACTATTAATAACTAATTTATTATTTTTAACATATAAATAATCCAAAATCGTATAGGTGTACATGAGGAACTGGATACGAAAAAATACAAACCAGGCAAGTTTCGATGATTCTGTATGCTTGGCCTAAAACTAACTAACCCATTTTATACATTACGTCTCTTTTTACAATAATATCAACAACTCCTTCATGTTATTTAATAGCTGCAATAGTCTGTAAAGAATTTCATATAGGGAAATAGTAAACCTAAAGAAAAGTTGAGGTGTGGTGCAAGGTAGATGTTTTAGACCCATTTTCTTTCAAATATATAATGATAACAAAATGTTAATAATAGACAAAACTTCATATCTTCATAGTAGACAAAACTCCATATCGTAATACTTACAAAATGCACGTAATTAATATATTTAAATGTGTCAACATGACTCCTTTTGGTAGCCCAGTAGTTCCTGATGAATACAATATAAGTACTGTATCGATTTGGCCCATGACATCTACTACTTCAAAGTTTTCTAAATTAACATAGTTCCCATCTTTAGGCTTTGCCAATTCTATATACGATAGTGTATTATATTCTAGCCTTTTATTAGAAAATACTATTATCTTCTTTACGTATGGTAATTTGTTAAAGGTTTTGGAATGAGCATTGTATGCGTTGGAAGAACAAAAAATCATTTTCGGTTTTGATATTCCCAAAATATATTCAAGTTCATCTGCAATAGGTATATTATTGTTATTGTTTTCATTTACATCTAATTTTTTATCAATATTAAAATGAAAGCTGAAAAATGCATAAGATGGCCAACCTTAGAATCTATCTCTTCAGCTTTAGAGACGGATGTTTTTCGTTTTGGTACTTTTTCTGATGCATCCACGTGGCTTTATTCTTTGCCTATGGGCTTATCCCGTACTGTTTTACATATTTTACGTATAGCTGTGATAGCTCGTACTATATCGATATATATTATATTTTAATTAGAGGTAGCGCCACGCTTTTAGCCGAAATGGGCCGGCGCGTCCGGGTACCAGTACCTCTTTCTCACATGAGATCGGCGTGAAGTGGTGGCAATGCTTAATAACTTGGGGGTCACTAGGGGGGTAGCATATTCTAGAAAGAATAAACCACCTTTAAATATATAAATAAAAAAAATTAACAAAACGAATAAACGTGAAAGAAAAAGAAAATGCTGAAAAAGAATGAAGTATCGTTATTAAACGTGAAAAATCTAAAAAAAAAGATTAATTCACTGACCTCCAAAAAATATTGTATGTAGCGGACGCGGATTTTTTAGGAAAATAGTCTGAAAACCCTTTTCCGTCAGTAAGCAAGCTTTGCAATTAACACTAAATGAAAAACTGTCCACTAAACCTATCACTGTTAAGATGCGCTTTGTCAGCAAACAGAACTTAACTGACCACCGACGCCCATGGAACACTGCCATAAAATGCGTCGTCGCTCATCGAGAGCTTAGTATTATCTCTTCTCTAGAAGATTTTAAGAAGAGATTTTCTTTTGAATTGATCTAGCGAAGGAAAATACAAAGGGTATTGTCTGACGCTCTTATGGTCATGCGGTAGTCGCAATATCCCGTCATACGAAGAAGTATCTCTAAAGAAGTGCTTCGTAACGAAACCGATTGCCGCGAGCAAGTATGATGTAGTGGAATATAATCAAAGAGGGGCCACTTACCACCTTGACGCCCACCTCGTCACGGAAATAGCTGCTCCGAAAAGAAGTCCGATCCGGATTTTGTCCAAAATTTTGCCATACTAATGTTTGTAGACTGTAATCTGGAACTACAAAAGAGAATAAAAATGACACGAGTGAAAGAAACAAATGTAATATTTTGGCATTGTATAAATTTATTAATAATAATAATTAAAAAATAGTATATATATAATAAATAATAATAATAAATAAATATATACAGGACTATATGACAAATGGACGTCTGTTCCTAAGGTAGACGACTTAATGCCTGTGTTATAGGTAACAAACGCCTGTTATACACAAATATTTTTTCTTTTAGAAATATATGAATACATACATATAGATAATACACCCCGGTGGCCTAAACTCGTCATTAAGGGCCGGCAGCGCATCTGCTGGCCTTCTGGTCGTGCAGATGTCGATGGGCGTTGGTAGGCACATAAGTGCCTGCTGTTTGCTTGTTTCCCCCTTGTGACAGAAAAAAAAAGATTTTAATGGTTTGTTTTTGTATAAATTTGAGTGAAAAAGAAAATTAAATTAAATCATCATAATATAATATACAGAGGGGCTTATAGAGTAATCTGTGGTCAGCATTTGAGTCGATCGCTAGGTTAAGCAGTTTTTACCGCGGCTGGTTCTTAGATAAGTGACACATTCTAACACTGGTTGTCAAATATCCGACATCCTCAGTGTTTCGGAAGGCACGTATAACAGTGGATGGCGATTAACGTCACTGAGTAATATTAGTCGTGAGACTGTATAGATTGTGAGGTTCCGGAGATGACAGATGGCCGTCAGTCAACTTAATTCGCTCCCACAGCCTCTTCATCTGCAATTTAAGCGGACCCCCCCTCTCGGGGCCCCCCCCCCCCCCCCTCCGATTTACAAACTATTAGATGTACAGACTTGAAATTTTCCAAGTTGATAGAACATGCTAAAAAGTAATTACGAAAATTATTCTGAACGAAATCGGACAACAACATTTGAAGATATTTAATAATCTTTATGGCGTATCAGATAACGAACTCTTCTATACTAGCTGTGCCCGCGACTTTGTCCGCGTAAAATTAGGAATAAATTAGGTTCAACTTTAGCGTGACGATATATAGCCTATAGCCTTCCTCAATGAATGGGCTATCTAAAACTGAAAGAATTTTTCAAATCGGACCAATAGTTCCTGAGTTCAGCTTTATATATTAGTATGTAGCCATACATCTGATTATATAAATCTACAAAGGCAAAAATAAAAATATCACAATTTCCTTAAACAATAAAACGATTTGCTTTCCTTAAATAATTATTGTATAAATATTCGAAAATTATAACTCTATAATATTCTCTTGGTCCTGTATGGTGCGTCATGGAAATTACTATCTACATATATCCCATAATTTCTATATCCTCGGCCCCTTGGTTGCCGCAGGGTGATGATGATTGGTATATATAAAAGTAAACCAGGCAAGTGCACGTCAGAGTCGCGCGCTAAGGGTTCTGTACCATGAAATATTTTACCAGATTATTTCAAGATTTTCCTTTCATTTTACAAAGTACCCGCAATTTTCTTCGGATGTTTCTTTACAGCCTTCGGGTTTTTCCTATACTTGTATAGTCGACCAAGAAAGTGCTTTGCCATTTTGGATGACAGGTCTTAATTAAAAAAAATTTTGCTAAGGGTTATTGTTTGAAATTACCGTAATGCACGACAAACAAAAATAGGCCTTTTAATTAATTGACGTGTAAACGATATTCCTTAGACCTTAGACCTTAGCGTGGCAAACCAATTTCTTGGTGGACTGTACTTTAAGTTGTACCTTCTTGGCAAATTTCATGATTCTAGGTAATTATTTAAGACGATAATGTTACTTTCTTTTTGTATTACAGAACAATGTGAAATTATGTGACATTGAGGAATGTGCAATATGCACATTTAAAATCTTGAGACTTTTAGAATGTGAAGAATTCAATGTAAAAGTGTATCTTACTAGTAAATAAATTAATATTAACAGTTTAAAAGAGAAAGTACTTTTATTTCACTTTTAATAAAAATAATAATAATTTTTTACTAGCAGAAGTAAAACTTTTACAATCTATTTATAACATTGCTAGGTTAAGCGGTTCTTGTAGCGACCGCTTCATAGATGGGTAACCCATGCTAACACTGGTTTGTCAAATATCTGGCTTCACCCGTGTTACGGAAGGCACGTAAAACAGTGGATCAAATTCAAATTCAAGAGAAAAAATTCAAAAGAGCTTGTAAAAGTCTACTTGAATAAAATATCATTTGAATTTGATCTCCCCCGGAGCGGAAGGCAGGGCCACTACCCACTGCGCCAAGGAATGCAATCCAATGTTGCCTTTTGATAGATCTACAATTGACTGACAATCGAAAATTTATTGCTATTAGAATTTTAACTGTAATATTTCTATCAATATATAGTCCATCGTTTAGTTCTAAATTAGTTCAGTTTTTAAATTTATTAACTGAAAAGAATAATTTGTTTATTTGTTTACTTGAACGCGCTAATCTCAGGAACTACTGGTCCGGTTTGAAAAATTCTTTGAGTGTTTGATAGCCCATTTATCGAGGAAGGTATATATCATCACGCTAAAACTTTTCGCCTAATTTTACGCGGATAAAATCGCAGGACACAGCTACATATTTATGCGTTAAGTAAGATCTCAACATTGAAAAAATAAAACGCGAAACACGGTAAGAGCCATGAAAACAATTTAATGTTTTTAACCGACTTCAAAAAAAGGAGAAGGTGATCACATCAACGCGTATGTTTTTTTTTAATGTTTGTTACCGCAGTACTTTCGACTGGGTAACCTTAAATCCGTTAATGATTTTCGGGTTAAACATATTTATTTAATCATCAAAGTGATATGTAAAATTGTTTATTTTGCTTATTATATCTATACTAATTTATAGCAATATATTAAGCTGAAGAGTGTGTTTGATTGAACGCGCTAATAATTCAACTTATAAATATTACGTGATTAGTGGTCGCACAAACCCAAGGACTTGTTCATACGCATATGTTTCGGATAAAAAGCGTTCCATTATGAGGCTTGCCTTGAAGTTGATCTCTTTTCCGATTCATTAATCAAGATATATTATTAGCAGCAAGTCCGATTTGAAAAAATATTTCAAAGTTAGATAAAAAGCTTTATACTGTATATCATCACGCTAAAACTGAATCTATTTGTTTACCTAATTTTACTCAGACGAAATCGCGGGCACTTCTAGTTCGTTATACGATAGCATAACTGTTACTGTCGTGAGGGTATTATTGGAGCTACTGAAAATCAGTGTTGAAGTACGACGCACGGAGCGAAAGGCAGGGTCGCTGCTAACTGCACAAACGGGCTACTCATATGTCCAGTTAGTGTAGTACTTGTAATAGTTAATCTACACCTTCTAGGGACTTACTCAAATAAAAAATGGGTCTAGCCGTTTACTAGGCAGCATACAGATATACAGAAGTATTAAATAATAAAGACTAGAATTTTTTGTTTTATTATTACTTTCTATCGCACCAATTGCGTTCGTATAATTTATTGTCCCGAAATTGTATGGAAGAAATCGCTCCTTAGCGATAGCACCCCCTTTTGTACCTCTATTACTGTATTCTTGTATAAATAAATAAATAAAGATTTTTTTTTTTTTTTTTTAAGAAAAGAGCATGTACTCATTGCTCAAACACCCGCAACGAATCTGCGAGTCTTTTAGTGATACAGTTGTACATGGACGTCCATAGTTACTCAGGCGAACCACTTGCTCGTTTGCCCCGTGTTATAACAAAAATATGATGTTCCTAAGCTTTCATTTACTTATAGAAGTATCGAATATAGTAAATTCGTTCGTGATTTTAGTTACAATCGTAAATAAAACATTTTATACATACCGGCAACGCATCTGCTGTCCCTCTGGTGTTGCAGTTGTCCATGGGCGTCGGTAGTCACTTGGGTGAAAACCAGTTGCTCGTTTGCCCCTTATTATATATAAAAAAAAATACACACACTAGAATAATTGTATTTGTTTGTTTTTTAACAACTTATAACATCTAAAAAGGATGATTTGATGTTTGTATCAAATGTTACTTACAAAAAATCTGAATCTGCGGTTGAACAGTTGACACGAATGGCTAAAGTTTGGAGTCTGTAATATCCATAAGAGAGACATGAAAAAATACAACTACCTGGCTTGAACAGGCAGAACTGCAGTTATTACTTTATTCGGTTAGTTTACGTATACAAAATGTTTATTCAATGTATCGAATCAAATACATCGCATAACATCGAATACAACTCCTGAGCTGCTTCCTCGAGTTTCGCCTGATATTCCAGTATCTCAGGCTGCGCAGACTCCATCGCTTCCACAAACACGCCACCACATTTCCCAAGTGTCCAGTATCTTCGCCAGTATCTAACAAAATACGAAAATTTATATATATAAAAGATCGAAGACTGATGGACATACAGTGATGAAATTTACCAAGGAAGAAGTTTAAAGTTAACGGATGTCCGGTAAGAATGGATTTTTCAATAGGACTAGATTAAGAGGGTCTAGATATAAATAATGTGGCACGGAGTTGTCTATTTATAGATATATAGGTTATACTATACCTTATTCTCATAACTAGTTTTCAGTTAGCTTCTTTTCTTTGAGCATTGGATGCTGACTTTGTTATCGCATCTATTTATTACTATTTTTTATTGTATATTTTTATTACTATTTCTTATCGAATCTGTTTCTTACTATTTGTTATTGTATCTGTTTATTACTATTTCTTATTGTATCTATTTATTACTATTTCCTATCGTACCTGTTTATTACTATTTCTGAAAAAGGAAAATAACCTGTCCTGTCCGTAGCAGGTAGCCCTGAGCGCGTGCGAGCCGGCCGCTAGCGCTATGAGCTGCTGCTCCGACTGGCGCATCAACTTCTCCAGCTTTCGAGACAGCTCTTCCGACGATAGATTCTTGTCTTCGTCCTGGGAAGGAATTACAAACATCTATATCTATACATATAAATATAATTAGTGTCTGTATGTAACGTTGAAATTAAATTCTTATACTAATTGCATATGATTATAAATACGATACCTACAGCAAAAACGTAAGTTAAAAAGTATTCGTTTGTCTGTCGGTCTGACTGTCCGTTTGTTCCGGGTTATCTCCGAAAAGGCTGGATGTATTCGGAAGGGACTTTCGCTGGCATATTTCTGATGTTGTAATAAGTAAACGTAGGCTATTTTGTTTCAGAAAAATATTTAGTGTTCCGCACAAAAAAAACCCCTCAAAATTTAAGTAAATCACTGAATTCACGCGGGCGAGGACGGGCTTTAACACGTGTTTGCACGCTTTTTTGGTCTGAGACATACAGCTTGAGCCATTCATGTATTCGAATATGTTGTAAGAATACAAAAGTATTAGTAATAGATTTTAAGTAAAAAAAATCTTTCATTGAAATGTATACGATTAAATACAAAACACTAATCGAGACAAATCAAACAAGTTCAAACTATCAAATTTGTGTGTTTATATCGTTTTATGCCGGAGTTCCTATGGCTTCCTTACAACTCTATGATCATAGCAGTTCCACGTCATCATAATATTGCACTGTGATCCAATATACATATGAGAGCAAAATTTTAGCTCAATTGATTTGAAAACATCTATTCCAAAATTGAATTGTAAGATTCCACCCAAACAAACATACGTTGCAAGTTAAATAAAAACTTTTAAAATGAAAGTTTACCTCCTCTGGTTGCGTTCCCTCGCTCTCCAAATCGCTCAACATCGCATCGCAGTCACCCATGACGCTGTCCTTGTCTAGCTTCACGTCTGCCGGGGAACAGTCGTCCTTATTGTTGTTCAACATTTCCTTGTTTTTCATACTATTCGAGAGGTCCTTTAAGGGCGACAGCTCCTTGTCGCTTTCTTCTGGCGTGTCTTTGTACGGGGACGGCGTGCTAGGTTTATCATCGGAGTGCGGTGATGATTCCTTGTCTTGTTTCTTGGGCGTTTCACTCTTTTCTTGATGATCTGAAATGATGAATCTATGTATAACTAGCGACCACTCAGCTGTCGATATAGACACCTACACATATAGCTTGATTCGTAACAAATATCTAAGTCCTCCGCCGCGTCTGTCT
The DNA here is from genome assembly GCA_024363005.1 of Charaxes varanes. Classification (NCBI taxonomy): domain Eukaryota; kingdom Metazoa; phylum Arthropoda; class Insecta; order Lepidoptera; family Nymphalidae; genus Charaxes; species Charaxes varanes. Next base: position 6,625,057 of record JANCMC010021608.1, read on the forward strand.
GTCTGTTCGCAAGAAACTTAAAAGCTGCCGAACGGATTATCTCGCGGTTTTCACCAATAGATAGGGTGATTCATGAGGTAGGTTTACATGTATAATACATACATATTATTATATGAATTCCATGATTTCTAACATCATGTCGTAAAAACGTATTTTTGTGCGCATGTATTGGTCATACCTCGGAAAACTCTGATATCTTCTAAGACATTCATTTTAATGATACGCTGTAATGGGAAATTTTGATCTGCATAAAATGTACAACGTATCTTACGTCTTTAATTGGATAAGGATTAATACGGTATTCTTCAAAATAGCTTCGTAAATCGTTCATTATTCTTTTTTTTGTTATCTATTAAACACAAAAATGCTTTCTATGGGTTATATAATTAGGAAATAAGCATATGCTATCGTTGACCCGTTTATTTATTTATTATCAGCCACCTGTGTCCTACTGCTGAGCGGAGGCACTAAATCAATCAATCAATCCATAATCGGAATATAGACTTTTTTATAGATCTTTTAAAAGTATATAATTACGTGCTACATTATTAGGAGATACCTAAGGTTCAACCAGTCTAGTGACACAAGACTGAAGGGATGTATAATGAAATCATGGGAAGGATAACATTAAATTTGTACGTATGTATATACCCGATGGCGCATGGTGCGAGGAATCGTCGACGAGTCGCTGCATGCGCTCCAGAGCAAGCGCCTGCTGCCGCTCGGACGCCTCGGCGCGCGCCTTACGCTGCTGGAGTACGCGGACTCTATGGGAAATTTTCAAACATTAGTAAGTTCCTTTTCTTAATTACAAGGGGCAAACGGGCAGGCGGTTCACGTAAGAGACGACCGACGCCCATGGACATTTGCACCAAAGGCTCGCAGATGCGTTGCCAGACGTCAGATAGGTCTTTAGACTACCGGGAACTTTCACAAACGGAACAAAACCCATTGCTTGATATTAATTGATTTTAGTATTTCGTGATGCAAAATAACACGTCTTATAAATAATAATCTGTGGTTAACGCTGTGGAAAACACGGATAGTTCTCTAGTGTAAAATAACTTATGTAACTTGATATAATCTCTGTGTTATTGTTTTTTACCTCAAATAAACAAATTAAATTAAACTTGACGTGACAGCATTGCCACTTCATGCTGATCTTATGTGAGAAAGAGGTACTGGTACCCGGACGCGCCAAACCAATTCGGTTGCATAGCAAAAGGACTGCAAGGGTGGTGCTACTGGCTTTTAACCGACCCCCAGAGCGTAATAAGATTCCTTCAATTTCGAAGTGGATGGTCACTTTGAAATGGTGGTGAATACCAGACTGAGTTTGCTACGTGTACTTTTATCAGGGCCATGTACTGTCAATCCTAATAATTCAGCTTTTAAGTAGAACATTGCGTGACATCGGGCAGGATGGATCCAAAAACTTCGTGATGTCACATGGCAAATTAAAAATATTCAAAATAATCGAATAAAACATTTGAAACAGCTGTTTTCTTTAAGTATTTATAATACGTTCCATAAAATTGAAGAATATGTGATGTCACATCAAATGGGAGGTTTCAAAATTTTGACATGTGTGAAATTCGTGTGACGTAATTTATGTATGATCCTTTATCATTATTCAGGCTCACTTGCCTATTTTGGTGGCGAGGATGATAAGAATGATGTTAGGGAGGAAGGGGAAACTGTTAACGATGATAGTGGTCATGATTACGACGATGCGGTGGTGATGGTTACGGTGGTGGTGGTTTCGATGATGATGAGGGTGGTGGCGGTGGTGACGGTTATTTGGATGGTTGCGGTGGCTCACTTGCGGATCTTGGTGTCGAGCAGGTAGTGGTCGCGTCACAGATGGGCGAGGATGATAAGAATGATGATGAGGAGGAAGAGGAAGCTGTTAACGATGATAGTGATCATGATTACGACGATGCGTGGTGATGGTTTCGATGATGATGAGGGTGGTGGTGGTGGTGGCGACGGTTATTTGGATGGTTGCGGTGGCTCACTTGCGGATCCCCTTCCTTCCTTCCTTTCTTCCTTCCTGTATTCTCCATTTCTTGAGTGACCTTCAAAGAATAGGTTTGTAATTAGCGGATTTTTCTATGTGTAGTGAATTTAAAAGTTATTTACAGAAAACTAATTACCTTTCTTCTTCTTCTTACTTCTTCTTCTTCTTCACCTTTCTTCTTCTTCTTGGTCTTTTTTGTTTATAACTTTCATTTTTTGACGAGCTAAAAAACGGTTCCCATCATTTTCTAGATATCATTCCCGATTCAATCAGGTATAGCACGTATTTTTAAGAGTGGTATCACCATCTTTCACCATTATTAGCTTCTTGACTAGACCATACGGGTTAATTTCTCTGGTGATTCTTTTTTCGAATATTTCTCATTATAGAACTTCTGTTTTAGCTTAACTTGAGTACAAGAGCCCTACCTCACCAGGACGCCACGGCGACGTCGCCAGCTACGTATCCCAAGAATTCATATTAAAATTTAGGTCAGGTAACTCACTTGGTGACGGTTTGGCGACGTCTCCACTGAAACCTGTTAAGCAGGATTTCGTGCTGTTCCAGGGTACCACAGAGGAATGCTTAAGTGATTATCTGGTGCCTTTACTATAGAGATGAAGTATGACGCGGTATTGTGACCTCTGGTCACCAAGTTTCACACTTCTGAACAGTCTGCTTCCGATCGGAATGCTTGAATTAATTTCAAAGAAAAAACATTGGTTTACGGACGACAACCTTCGTGATAACGCCAAAGGTTCAGATCGTACCTATCTATTGCTTGTTACGCGCTCTCGCTTGCACGCTCGGCTCAGGCAGAACGTGACACTTTTTTATGCGTGAAGCCATTAATCATCGGTATATAAGACCTTATCACGTCAAATATGGTTTCTGTGGTTGAAGGAGGACCAAATTAGCCCGATAAGACCCTCAACTCTATAAATAAGTGTAACAAAGTATTGCTGTGACGTATCGCCTTCAACTTGGACAAGTTTTTCTATTTAATAATCAGTCGGAGGCTCGAGCTTTTAAAGTCACTCGAATATTATATTAAACCTTTAAATTTTCCTTTGCCTATAAGTTCATAAATATAACAACATTTGCACATAGGTTTAAATCAAACGAATTTAGTGTTAAGGCGATAGGTAAGTCCCCTCACTCCATCCTAAAATCTTTACATCTATTATTAAAAGTAAACTTATCTGTACGTATCGCTAATTTCTTAACAGAACATTTTTTTTTAAAATATATTATAGCATTTGGCTTTGTGCAGGTGATGGGAAAAAAAAACTAAAGTATGCTTAAACATAATTTACAAAGGCTTTGATCGTTTATTAATTTTTTTACAGCGGGCTATTAATTTTTTTACAGGCTCTTACTCTTTAGTTATTACAACTGTCAAACTTTAAGCGAGTGCTATCATTACTGTATTTATTGAATAAACTAAATTTTCAGTCATCTCACTCATCCGAGTTGCAAATTTCCTAATAAAGTAGACTACTCTATGCTATATCCCATAGCAGACCTTTTCTTTTTCCCATACAAACGTTTTATATCTAAAATCTAGAGTCAATTTGAATTTATACGGCAATGGGAACGGGAACGACGATGATGTAGGATAATAGAAGTAAATAATAAGTAGCCCAACGTTCGGGCAGAACATAGCCTGCCGGGTCCGCTAGTATCTTAATATGAATTAAAATTACCTATATAGCAGGAAAAGTAGATACTAATTAAACAGTTTTTTATAATAAAGTTTAAGAGGTAAGATCTTTATATAGTACGTTGTATGTGAAATTGTAAACCTACATCTGTACAAACATCTATACATATAACCAGGACGTTTTGACACTTTTTGTGGGGGGCACGCTATTTTTCGAAAGTTGTAAGTACCAAAATTTTTTGTATCCCCGCCCCATCCTAGTTTATATTTTTAAAAAAGGCTCAACCGATCGGACGGGGTTCTAAGGGCCCGATAAATTTTCAAATTTATTCGTTTATTACTACAATTTTTTCCTCTGTGGTTTATAATATGCAATTTAACGATGTCCTATAATGTATTTTGTTACAAAATTAAATAAATAATAATAATAATACGAATAAACGATTTTGACCTTAACTTTGACTTTAAAATATTATATTATTATTAAATATTTATTTATTAACACATTTCAAAAAACGTTATTTCTTTATAGAACAGAGCCAAAATGTAACATTTAGTCCATAATGGTGCATTTGCTATTAAAAAAATATAAGATTAAGGTTTAGGATCAAAAAATACAACAATATATAATTCCAGTTTTAAAACATATAATTTTTTTTTTAAATACACAAAAAGACTCCACAAAAATCCCACGTGCCAGTGACATCTTGGTGCATCCTTAACGAATTTTACGATTTGAATCATAAAATTTATGCCTTTCATATTAATATGTACAAGCCAATATGTTCTCCACGCACAGATGTATTTTATTATATAAGAATAAAGCTGGATGCTGTACGTGTACCTTTGAAAACAAACCTTTTTTCCACTCATTTTCACCTTTATTGTATTTTATATCTCCGTTTATTTCCATAAAACAATTTAAAATCTCGCTCCTTTCTTCCAGTCACAACAAACAGCGGAATGACAAGTTCTAGGCCTGGTAATTCACAGTGACGTTTGCTATTTTTTGATAACTGCGTTTTGTTGTACGCAATAGTCGCTTAAAAGTTGCCAGCAACAACAAATTTACAGTACAAGGGTTTTGAGTACCTTTTTTTGTTGGCTAAATATTATGATTGAAATTTCCATCATCATGCAAAGAAGGGTTAAGTCTGTTTGGAAATATGCCTTGCTCTATGGAAAGGTTTATAACGTGAGCTATTTGTTCAATTATAAACATACATGAACGTTTTAATATGAAAGAAAGAAAGAAAAAGCATTTATTCAACCGAGATACTACAAACAGCTTAAGATAATATATAATAAGAGTAGTTAATAAACTAACAATACTTACTAACTTATGTGAACACTTTGGAGGGGCGTGCATTTTTAGATTGTACGCACGTATAATACTATTAATTTTATACGTAAAAATATTCTAAGGAAAAGCAATGTCAAAACAGAGAATCAAAACAAAAAACAACCACGTATGCGTCATACAAAATAAGATTTCAAATAAACGTTTTTTCTGTCTGTCAAAATCTAGTTCTAGTCAAAATTTCTCTATATTCTTATATCCTTCTTATATAACACTCTCCCCTGTCTCTTTCCAGTCACATCCTGCTACCCTACTGTGACAGTACATTAAAGTATAATTTTTTTAATTGCTTTCCAGGAATACGTTGGATTCCTGAGCGAGTTGGATAGTACTGTGGTGATCAAGCGAGCGTTGGATTACGAGACGATGCGCAACTTCACAGTGGTGTTAAGGGCACAGGACTCCGGCTCCCCCCCACTGCACAACGACACCACGCTCTCTGTGCAAGTGCTCGACGCCGACGACCAAAACCCTAAGGCTTAGTGAACTCAGTACAGTGAAGCTGTGACGCGGAAAATAACTTATTTCTTCTTTTTTACATTTTATTTTACGTTATTGTCAATAAGAAAAGTTTTGGATGGAGATGTAAGAATTAGTGTTTAATTTTTATATCACTTAAACTGTTTTTCAGTCACTACTTCTTCTTCTTTCTAGCGTTATCCCGTTCTAGTATTGGGGTCCGCTTGAACTGCAGAAGATATTTCTTCAATAACTGTTTAACGATGGTATATAATAAAAATTACAATTATTAGATCTGATGAGCCAGTTTTGTTACGTAATCCAGGAATTTGCAAAATCTGATATACAGATTTAAACCTACTATTTTTAATTTTATTATTTAACCCAATCTACTATTGGGGTAAATTTTCTCAAATAACATTCAAGCCATCTCATTTCAGTTATTCATTAAAAGGATGTGCACATACAAAATAATTTTTTTGATTACTTTATATACAATAAAAATCTATAGGGACCTACTCAATGAAAATTACACATAAACACCTAATTAACATAAACTTGGCATTCTTTTTATTTTTAGTACACACACGCGGGATTATATTCGTACAATAAAAAAACTGTGCAGTAGGGGAATCCCGCCAGGAACGAAGTTCCCTATTTCTTCAACTGCGAATGTAATTCGAAATATATAATTGTAATAAAGTAAATAAATAAAATTGAGTCGATTATAATATTATTAATTGCCCATGAATGGCCGCCGACGACTCGGAAGGCCGAAGAAAAGATGGCGCGACGATTTAGATACCTTTGCGGGGCAAGTTATGGCTGAAATTGGCCCAGGAAAGAGGTAGGTGGATCAAGAAGGGGGAGGCCTTTGCCCAGCTGTGGGACATAACAGGCTAATAAAAAAAAATTAAGTCAATCTATTTTATTTAAAATATAAAAGATTTTTAATATTGATATGGTGACTATAAAGATGTTGTTAGGTTAGCTAATTGCGTAACAACACCCGCGAGAAAAGGTTCGCGCCTCTTTCGCGAGGCGTTCACGGGCACACAGCCACATTCACGGCCCCGTAAAATTAAATTTGGTCACAGGGTTCAATATAATAACTGATTTTTTATAGAAAGTCTGAAATGAAATTTTTATTGTTAATAAAGACAGTTCTAATCATATAATATGCCAATTGATAAGTTTAGAAAGTAGCATCTTCCACGTCCATTTCGCTGAGAGTTTTACGAACGATTGTCAGTATCCCGTGAAAGTCGAGGGCATGATCTGTGCCGTGAATGGCTCCAAATTGTTGCCGTGTGAGATGATCAAGGTATGCTGTTCGAAGTCAATAAACGTATTATTTCTTATCTCTACATAATTAATACATTGTCTTTGTACTGACGATTGTCCTTGTTTTTTATCAGGTTTGTTAGCATAATTGGTTTTTCACTCAATCGATTAAAAGATACTTTTAATGAAAAATAGCAATTTCCTTTCTTAGAATTCATTATAATGCTTGGGAATAAATTTCTCTAACCAAATCTGAATTATTGTGAAAAATGGTAATAGCAAAAAAATTACCCGACAGAGTTTGTTGCGGGCTCTTCTCAGTGCAGGGCGCGAGGAACCCTCGTAAACGTAGCTTTTAAGTCGTAAATTTTATCGCAAAATTGTTCAATAATGATTTTAAAAATAATATTTATTATGTACACATGACGTTCATAAGTACTTATAAAAAATTCTATATGAATAAACGATTTTGAGTTTGAGTTTTGAGTTATGTCTTTTTGATAAAGATTCGTACAAGCTCTTTCGTTAATTATTTTCAAAGCTACTTCTGATTAGGAAAAGTCGAGCTATGACAATAATCTCTAAACTCGTTGGTCACTCTTTTAAAAAATAGTTCTTACAAAAAATGAGTTTAATTCATTTCCCCGTTAACTTTAAAGTACAGACCTGAAGCAACTCAACTCTAAGCAGTTTTATCTCTTATATAGTCTTGGACTGTATAATACGCCATATGTCAAAACTGTTCAGTATAACGCGAATAAATTACTAAACACAGTATTGATGCATATAAAAAATACCGGCTATACTTTTAAGGTATCCGGGGCTTTTAAATAGTTGGGTTTTATACTTACAGATTTTGGTTCGTCTAGTTTTGCCTTAATAAAACTTGATTTTGTGGGATCAACGTTTTTCCTACGTCTTTGAAAAATGAAATAATTTTCTCCAGCCACATCAAAATCGTGTAATAATAAATACCCGACCAATGTAAGGTATAAAAGGGAGTCAATTACTGTTAACATTTTTAATTAAATATTGTACAACTAGAATATGTTTACGCTACGTAATACTGGTTGGAATCCGCCATACAACTATTTATCTTTCAGATTATTAATCTATTCAATAATTCTTATTTTACTTCCTTTACTAATTCCTCTAACGACATAACAATTACAATTGACACAAGACTTGACAGATAAAAGCCCTGATTCCCGCCATTATTCCATAATGTTCTTTTTTTTATATCTTTGACGACAATGCACTTCTTATGTGCTGCCTGTATTTCTCGCGAAAAAGGAGGTTAGAATTGTTGGCGATAACATTTATGATGCTTATAATAATTTTATAAATCCTTTTTTGTGTACAATGATATATGTCACTGTTGAGTCAAATCGTCAAAGAAGATACATTTCTATCGGCTACCCTTCACGCGTACGCTGTTTTTTTCCTTTTGGCTAGAAGCAGTGATGTTATAATATTCCAGGAAAGGTGACAACGCGTCTGGTCGACACTCTGAGAGATTACAGTACCGCTGGCGACGAGCCAGGCGTGGCACTACTTCCATGTGCCAACGTACCTATTCTCTAGCTCAATTTTTTGTTACTTGCTTTAGTTGTTATAAAATTAATACTTGATTTCGTTGATTTGCAAATAGACTTGTTGTCATACAACGATGTGACAACGATATTTCTTATTTAGCTGTTGTTTCCGACCTTATACACGTTAAATTTAGTGGAAGGTCAGTCTACAAATGTATGAGAATATCAAAGGTTTAGTTTTCATCTAGGTCGAAGATTAGTAACAAAAAGAAAGATTTAAGCGCCGTATTAAATGTGGCCTACATTTGCGCCGAATTATAGCCGTAATAGCGCTGTTAGAATAAAGATAATATTAGAAAATATATGAAGTCAAAATCATTTACGATATAAAGAAGATGTGGTGAATCTTCCTTTTGTGGTTAATGGAGCGCGGTAGGTGAGCAATTTTGGCATATTTTCCCCTTCAGCTTTTTGTCTTCAAAGAATTTTTTACGAATACAAAATGCGCTCGCAACTTTGACGCAGCTCATAAAGTTCCCGGAAGTGATGCTGCGTGTGGGGTTGAATTTTTTGGCTTTAAATAAGTAAAACAGCTTTGATATGGGTACAGGGCTAAATTGAAATCTTGTGCCCATTGAGCTATCATTGCAACCATCCTTAACACAAGTTACATTTAGTGGGAGTAAAAAAATGTCTAAAAACTAATTAGGATTCCTTTCCATGACTCATTTACAAGTAAAAAGAAGGAAGGAAGGTGTCTCTTACACACAGAAGTTAGACTTCTTCTCCAATAACACTATTGAAGCGCTAAAAAGAAGTGTTAGGTTTAATAATTTTCAGTCAAATTAATTGTTTTTATTATATAAATCTTATTTATAAAAAGCATTAATATGTGATGTTAAACTTCATCTTTAAAAATAGCATAGGATCTATGTCTATGGAGCTTGTCAAGATGACAGTTGACTGGTGTTGGCGCGCTTTTGGTGGTTGGTTTACAAGAGTCGATCTCGTATATTGAAACAAGATAAGTATTTTCTATACTATTAAAATAAGTAGTGCTGAGTGATTAAACAACAGTTACTACCTCTATATGTGTTTTCTTACAGAAGCTTAATGATCCTATTATCGTAGAGTGCGTTCAGTGTAAAAATGCCTGCCCCTTCACTAAACACCATTATTTTTAAGAGTGAGAGAAAATATTAATTTCAACGCTTGCTTGTGTGAGTGCAGCGATTTTATTATGTGTATTAATTCAAACTCCACCACGCATTGCAAGGTCAACTAAGTTTGGAGGGGCAAGAATCAATTAAGATGACTTTTTTATAAGAAAATCTTCGCTCACCTCAACCTATCTTCCACTGGGTCTTCGCCCAGTGACATAATGACATCTATTTCAATTACCGTCCCTTTTGGTCGAAATAACAATAGAAATTCGTATGTTTCATTTATATTATGCAGCAGGAAGGAAAACGTTTTGCGAAGCACAATGATAAGTCTCGGAGAGTAACAGATTATTGTTATTGCGTTCCAGTGGATTTGAAACCCGAACCCGGACTTCCCTGAGGTAACAATGGATTGGGGGACCTTCGCTTGTATTGTACAAAATTCTATTTCTTTTCCACGCGTGTGGCTCTGTTAGGGGTCTGTAAAAATGCGTTCTTCATTTGTGTTGAATTGAATGATTATAATTTGAACATTTAAATACTTTTTTTGTGTGGTTACCTAAGTCTTGCTATGAATAAATAAGCCTATGTTACTTCTTGGCGTTTCAATGACGAAACTGTAGGTATATTTATCCATGTGTATATGTTATTTACTTCTTATAAAATTAGCTATCTGCCAGTGGAAATCCCGTGAGCCGTTTCGGAGATTGCCCATAGAATAATTGACAGACAGACCAAAAGACAATTTTTTTTGTCATACTTGTAATTATCGTATACCTAATTATATGTCCAATGCAATTACTAAAAAAATATTACGACGTCACAGACAGATATTTTAATTTTACGTATTTATAAAACTCGTACAAACCCTGCCAATAAAAACTTTATCAATATTAACAATTCGTCAAATGGCAGTAACCAATCAGCACTCAGCTTCTAGCTACTGCCGAAAATTAAAAATAAATATATTAATGTCTATACATTTTTTAAATGCCAAACTTCACAGCAGATTGTTGGCAGCGAGCTCTCATTAATTAGACATAAAAATTATGTTGATGCGCATAAATAAATGTATTTTTATGTACCCTAGATCAGTATCTGCGGCTTTTCTTTTTGCATCAGTTAATTTTGAACATCTTAACTTAAGCATTTTTGATTTCAAAGTCAAAGTCGAAAGTCAAAGTCAAAGTCAAAGACAAAAACAAAGTCAAATTCAATGTTTTTTTTCTAATAAGCTTTACAGTACGTATGAATGTTGTATGTACCTAATTATTATTATTTTTAATGATTATTATATAATTTGGTGAAAAAATTTACAATATAAAAGCTAAGTTTATAAGGGTTCTAATGCCTCTTAATTAATAATAAAATTTTATTTTTTAGTAAAAAAGCTAAAATTTATTTAAAAGACGAGAAGACCCTATATATTCACCAATCAAACACCAGATTTTACTATAAAACAACGGTAAATATTCGGTAGTTAGGCTCCAACTATAATTGGAATATTTTTTTGTTTTTACATTCTTTATGAATAAACAAACATCAAATATTTTGATGGCGCTAGACCCAAAAAATTATAAAAAAAATTAAACTCAACTCAGTTACAGATAGGTTAGAAGCGAACGCTTCGGCGCTTCGCGGTTATTTTTATTTATTTTAATTCAAAAAAGTGTCAAAATAAATAATAAATAACAGCAAATTTCTAACGTATCCGTAACTAAGTTTCGTTTTACTCGGGTTTGTTTGTATGTTCTTTAGTCATTGAAAAGATCATCCCCCATCATATTAGTGTTTTTTAATCATAAAGAAAGTAAAACAAAAAATATTCCGAATGTGGGTGGAGCCCCACTTCCGAATATTTACTAAAACAACTAACTCCCAAATTTTAATAATACCATCCAGACATTCAACTCGGTTACCAAAAAGACAGCAAATCTGTCACCGAATACCTATCATAATTAATTGGTAAAATAAAATAATATTTGCTCGTTACCTTACTAAACTAATTAAAATTATAATATCAATTTCAGTTATTTAGCAAGACAGGATGTTTAGCAAGACACTTTATGTATCCCACAAAAACGCTTCATACGCAACGGACAAGCGTTGCGTTTAATATTTACTTTCACACATTCAAATAATGGAGTTCAGTGGTGGAGCGTGCACATTTAGACTGTGCCATCTATACCAATTAACAAGTTGACAACTTATTATCCAAAAACAGAATTAAAAAAAATCTTCTATTGAGTCAGAGACAGTGGTTTTACTTTTCTTTTTTAAAACAAACGCTTACTTGGAAGTATAGGTGCAACCTTTGCGTTTTACTGCGCTTGTAATCTGGGACGCGCATTGTCTATTCTTTTTTTCGTTGACGTCGCGTAGAAAGTAACCTGAGAAGCTAGGAGCATACGAAGCGAGGGACACAAATAGCTACGTGATTGCAAAGTAAAAATTCGGAAATACCACATCAAAATCTATAAAATTGCCTATTTTCAAAACTCCTGAAAACTTCCTAGACAAAACTACCTAATGATTCTATTTCGTGAAAAAGTCTATTTCAGAATCCCCGTACCGATATAACAAGATAGGCTTTATAACAAAGACACCAAAGAAAGGAAAAAATAGTACAATTTAAATATGCATAGAGTTCTTATCTCATTGTCATAGTCATGTATTGCAAATTTACCCGCTCAATAAGGTTTTATGGTGGTTGTATGGTGAATGAGTAACGTGATGGGTTGCGGTCTAATTGTTAGCTATATAAGATATGAGAGATATATAGATATACGTTATGTATATTAATATAACATTAACATAACTTTGTTTCAATTCTTCAAACCCGTTACAAACAGGTGTGAAGATCATATTTTCGATACAATATAAATTTAAATTACGTTTAAATGAATATGAGTTCCCTCCGCGCGTTATCCAACCTTCGCTTCAGCGATTTTAGGTTTTAGCATTTATAATTCATTGTGCTATCATTAATATTACAGCGAGGCAGATATCTATGGACATATTATTATTATTATATTAAAGCGAAAGGTCACCTAACACTATATTTCGAAAACCGCACAACGTAAATTGATAAAATTTGGCACAAAGGATCTTTCGATAGGGCCAGATTAAGGTTTCCGGGCTTTCGCAATTTTATGCGAACAAAGTATATAGATATTTTTATTTAATAACGTAAATTCATATTAATATTGTGGACGCAGGTTTGGTTTATATAATTTCCCTCGTAAATTTGGGTACTTTATTATATCAGAGCCAGACATAGCTCAAAATGTTTGTACATTTTTGTTCTTGAAGTCTATAAAGATCTACTAAACTTTGTTTAGTTACACAAAGTCCTCGGCCACACTATATGATCATTGAAATGATCATTCAAATAAATCAATGTCTTTTTTTATGAATTTTTATTTATTAATAATGAAAATCATATTAATTTATTTAAATTATATAATAAACAAACTTACTGTATAACCTTTACATATTAATACATGAAGCAAAAACTTTCGGTACCATTTAGGAGGATTAGAGGAGTATGAAATTTGACACAACGCTAATTTATATATGGAGGATGGTGTGCGTAGGCTAATATTTTTGTAAAATGTGCATCAAAAGCATAATACATTATTAAAATAAAACCACACGCACGATTCACACACACACTTGTATGCATTGTACTATAACATGGTGTCAAAGCGTAGTCATGACGACCGTATTAATTGTGAAATATAAAAATGTCGTCTTACTAATAATTAAGATTTTGTATACAGTGTTAAATAAGCAAATAGTATGAAAATCTAAAAATTTTTTAGTTATATATAATATTCAGATCAATCTATACTAATATATAAAGCTGAAGAGTTTGTTTATTTCAACGCACTAATCTCAATTATATTTATTACTTTGAAATTAGTACAGTTGATACTGATAATTCATGAAGTTCGTTTAGAAAACGTAACAAAGAGTACATGGCAAAATGTGGCTTACAATAGGTTATGTAGGAGTCATAGAAATGTCAAATGTCACTGTGATGATTTAGAGTTTGGTCTGGAGCAAGCTGTAATGTCACATTTGGGATGTACACGCAGAGTACGAGGTTAACGATTCTTTTAAACTTTTTATATTTATTAACATAAAATGTCACTGCGTTTGCAACAGTGGACATTTTTATTTTTAAATGAATCAAAGTAAACGATGAACTTTTTCGTTTTGTTTTTGTATTGAAGCATCGAATTATACTGCTTTTTTTTAATCGATAACCTTTTAAGTTACTCTTTGCCATCTCGGGAAGGTCTGAGTAAAGGTCGTGGTGCGTTGTGGTCACTATATTACCTTCTAGCCGGAGGCATTGCTCACAGCAATGGCAGGACACAAGAAACACTGTGGCGAACATTTTCTCATTTCCTATTTTCCTTGGTACAGAGCCAACTAATAAGTATGTGAATACGTGATTTTGGCCGTTATATACAAAAAAAATTTTACTTCATGCCGCCTATCGGATTCGAGCCTAAATTATTGTCTTAACATTTACGTAAAAAACGGATCCCTGATTAGTTTGTCTTCAGTGATTTAACTTATGTATTATCAGTTTATACTATCAGTTCAAATTCTTTAGCTTCAACTTTAATTTAATGAGATTTTTTGTGCTGTTTTATAAAAAATGAATTTTTGATTTATTGAATTACATTTTTTTAATGAATTAATGAATTTTTACTGCTTAATATACTTTAATTTATTGTATTAATATTATTAATTAATAAAATAATGTAATTTTTTTTTAGCACTTTTGCATGATGTATATGCCTGTAATTAAGATTGTACATAAATATAGTATATCCTACTGGATAAATTGTAATGTAGGTCAAAATGCATTCCTGTGGCGTCTGTTACCTATAACACAGGCATTAAGTTGTCTACCTTGGGAACAGACGTCCGTGTGTCATATAGTCCTGTATTTATTTATTTATTAAATACAGATAAAAACGAAAATACACCTATCACGAAATCTCTAAAACTGCGCGACGTCCAATGATGAAATTTGAAAAGGTAACTTATAGTTAGTAGAAATCCGATAAGAAGGGATTTTGTAATACGCCCAGATTAAGGAGGTCCAAGGGATTTCGCAATTTTATATGAATCTTTTTACAACTAACGCGGACTAAATCGGGGTGACCAGCTAAAAGGTATTGTATATTGGCAGCTATTTAGAAATTACAGAGAAATATTTAAATTTTATTTATACTTAATACATGACTTTTAATTAGAGATATCGTCACGCTTGCAGTCTTCTTGGTCCCCCTCTATCTAAAAGCTTCTCTACTACATTTAGATGATCTTTGAAAGAAGCTACATGCAGAGGAGTATAGCCATAATGCATTTTCTGCTTAGGACCCAAAGCGGTGCAGAAACTTTGTATGAAATGTCATTGTTGCATTGTTTTATTTAGATATTTAATGTCTCCCATTAAGTTTCACATAAAATGTATGCATTGGATCAAAATGGCACTGGCTGAAAATAAAAATCGACTGAATTAAAAAAAAAAATAACAAATGGCGCGCATTACAATTGTAAAAGTTTGATACTACATATTTAGCAAAAAAAAAAAGGTTAAAAAATAGAACTAGACAGCTGTGTAGTTGAAAGAAAGTTGAATTACGCAGCTTGCTGAGGTTAATTAATGCAGTCGTGTTAATTTAACGTAGTATCGTGTATTACTAGTTCACTTTGCACTCGGTGCAACAATCTACTATTATTTCGACGTTATATTTAATTAGTTTAAGATAGACATATGCATTAAACTTTATTGCACAAAAATTATATTTTAGACCTATACTTGTTTGCCTAAAAGAGATACAATGTGTCAATACAATATTGAAGGAGAGTAAATATTTCATGAGAAAATCTCGCTGTATTGCTCACATGCTCGGGGGAATATTTAAAGATAAACTTTTAGAGTTTTGAAATCGTTTGGGAAGTACGGAATGATTATAGTTTCATGCTAAACATTTGTGCAGATTTTTTTGTTTTTTTACTTGAGTCGATCGGTAGGTTAAGTAGCCTTTAGCGGGCGATAAACGGGTGACCCATTCTGTCACTGGTTTTTAAATATCCGATATCCTACTTTTCTGAAGGCACGTAAAACAGTGCTAAACAAAGCTATACGTTTTTTCAGTCATCCGTATACCAGCCTTTTTTCTCTCTTTGTCTCCTATTGTTGGGTATAGATAGAGCTCTATTTAAGGAAATCCTATTTATTCCCTAAAACACTAGTTGTTATCCGTGGCTGGGTCCGCGTAAAATTAGTTTTAAAATGTTAGCGTGATGTTATTAGCCTAAAGAAATTATCCATAAATGGGCTATCTACCACGACCTTTTAATATATTCTTCTGTACAAAAGTAAATACAAAATAAATGTTAACCTTGTCTTTCATTAATTATACCGTCTATAATGAACTGGTCGACGAATCCTTGTGACTAATTAGTTCCACTGTGACGGAGCCAAGTGCACTTGTGAAATAACTCGGAACCGATCGAGTGGGTCACATGTGTCAATGGCGGGTTAATTGTAAGTGTGCATACGTGTGTCTGCAGAAGTGTGGAATGTGGATAGGTTCTTGTATAGCCATACATATTTCACAGGAAAATATTTAACATAATTTGGGTGAGTCAATTAAAAAATACAGAGTATTCCTTCAGTGGCATACAAGAACATAGTTAAATATCCTCTATAAAATCTTCATACATTCGAATACAGGGGCACATGTGCGTTTCTGGTATAGTCACACGTAGGTGTCGTCAGCCCGAAAAATAAATTAAAGTGATATTAGCATAATTTTTAATCACATATATGCATTAATTGAAATAAATAAAATAGAAATATTTATTTGTATCGTTGAAAAGAAAAAAAAAAACTTTCGTTTATATGGGCAGTAGGGCGAAAAGAGGGGAGCGGGTGACGGGCGCGGCGCACGCGATTAACAGCGAGCCGCGCGGTGAATCTGCTGGTCAGAGCGCAATAAGCGATATATAAAAATGCGCGCAATTTTTCTTCGTTTTTATGTAAATTTTGAATCCACAATACATTTTGCTAGTCATAAGTTTTTCATTTTACCAAATATAAAACTACTAATGTTTCATCGTAAGCAGCTTAATTTTTCTTTTTATTAATATCACCAATAATAGATGGGAAGTTTTTTTTAAATCAGGGTTTATTTAGGGAACATTCGCTCAAACTTTACGCGCAGGTCCAATATTTTAGAGGATTTGTGCATCTTCAACTGAAATATGAGATAACCCAGCACAGAGCGAACTAACACAGTGTTAAGATAACTCAATCCCAAGTAACGAAAAAAAAGAAGAAGAGAAGATATGATTAAATAAAGATGTTACGGTCTAGTGACAAATAACAATCGACGTATTGCAATCACTCAGCCATGACTGCTTAAGAGATTACCTCCATTAATTATATCGATTTCGTATTACAATCAATTGGAACACGTGCTCCGTGATTATTTACGCCAGGGGAAGCGTGACAAGTGCCATCAATCATCACGCAGATTAATCACGCTCGCTGTGACGGATAAAATTGCATTTGAACCTAATAAGTAAACCAAACCGCGTCAGATGCCATCATTCGGGAAAGAGAGATTGAGCCTGACCTGCAGAAGTTGGGGGTTACATATTGGTATAAGTTGCCGCGGCATTGGTGTCAATGGCGTTCCCGGAGGTCAAGACTCACTGTGAGTCACTCTGAGTTAAGAATAAATTATAATATCACGGGGAGTATTCCGAGGAATTATTTGCATTAATACCGAGAGCTGACTTTCAACACTGGACATCACAAAACTTGAAATTTCACCCCCATCGTCTCTATATTGAACAGTTCAAAACCGTGCAATTTTCTCGGAATCTCTTACCTCGCTCTAATTCTCTGTGGAACCAGTTGCCAGCTCCGATGTCTCCGCACCGATATAATATGACTTCTTAGCTAGTATCTAATAAATAAAAAGAAAGATAAATTACCTAGCATTTCATGGATTAACAGTGTGGGTGCAGGGTTCATCACGTTGCAGAGGACTATAAGAGTCTGGGACTTGTGACTCAGGTGTAGGTTTAAGTGTAACTCTTTATAGTGGCCACTAGCACTCACCTCCATAGCCTTGAACTAAGAAATTGCTTCAAATACACACAATAGTTCAGTATTATTCCTAAACATTTGACAATCAATCAATGTCTAGAATAATCACACTAAATATTTTATTTGACGTGTCCAACATGTGAGATGAGTTTTGTATTTGAACGTAGCACTAAAAACAATTTCCCAGATAAATTAGCTTTGAAATTGAGTTTTTGATGCCTAAATCCGTGCAGGCTTCGGGCGGACGGACATGCGTGTATTTAACTATGTTTGTTTATAAACGATTTGAAAACCATTATTATAAAATTTATAATTACCATGATCGTTTTTTTAACTTTAACTTTCGAAAGTGGTATTTATAATTATTATAAACAAGGCTTATTAACT
>JANCMC010021608.1:6643176-6674648 GCA_024363005.1 Charaxes varanes
TAATTACCATGATCGTTTTTTTAACTTTAACTTTCGAAAGTGGTATTTATAATTATTATAAACAAGGCTTATTAACTTACTTAAAAATCGGGTCTGCCCGCCGCGATACTGCTTCGTAACGAGCTTGTGAGGAAGAACCCCCGACGGATTCGAAACTAGTCGGGAAGAACCGATTTTTACTCACATGAGTTAATAAGCCTTGTTTATAATAATTATCACCACTATTATTATTCATGCTGTTAATAAAAGACATCAATCAATGGCTAGAATAATCACACTCAATGCTATTTGATTTGTTGACATTTGAAATGAGTTTTGTATTTGGCCACCAGAATGATTTAGCAGATAAATTACCTTTGAAATTGAGTTTTAGATGGCTGTAGTACTAGTTAACTTAATTTACATATAAGTTAAACAATAGTTAACAGACACGCCTGTTGTCGCTTACAATACAATTAAAAATAGCGTTTATATATAAATAGCACATCATGATGGGTGCTATAGAGGATGCCAAGCGTAATGTTCGTCGCCCAATGCTACGATTTAAAGACGTAACTTGTCATTGTTTAATTTCGAACATAGTAGATGAGAGAGCCACGCAGATGACAGGGATTAGTGGAAGCACATTTCTCATGCTGACCAGCACCATGACAAAGTATGGTATAGGCTTAAGAGGGCTAAACGGAACGACAGCGGCGACCCTCAATTAAGTTCTTCCGCGAAATTCGTAGGATCTGGTTGAGGCCGATTCTGCCGATCTAGAATTGGTTTGCACAGCTATCAACGGAGATGTACACTGTAAATATAAACAATTAGCTGTAAAAGATGTGAGGGCCGATGTTGATGATTATAAATAGCTGTTTGTCGCGACTTCATACGCGTAAAATTGCGAGATTAGACCTCCTTAATGCTTATCGAAAATTCTACCGAAAAATCCTTTCTCCGCGAGTGTCTACTAACTTTCTTGTCGAATTTCATCATTGTGCATCTTGCAGTTTTTGAGATTTCGTGTTAGGTGACTTTTCGCTTTTATATTTGGATTCTAGTGCTCTAAATGATACTAAACTTTTTATTCATTTGTAAGTTGGATCCCATACGAGGGGCAATTATTGACGTCTCAGCAAAAATGTTTATATTTGGTAAAATATTGCTTTTACGTATGTGATCTAAGACGCGATGTTCTGGAAGTTAGTCATAAGAAAGATTTATACCTATGTCAATTCCCCTAATTGGTTGCTACGAAGCATCGTACTGAACCGATAAATCTGTTTCGCAGTACGGCTTTTCCGACAGGTGTATGAATTGTAGCCGTGAATTGCTAAGGAAATATCTTTACATAGTATAAAATTCGCTTCCCGATTTTGCTAGTTTAGATCTTTATAACTACACACCTGATACCAATGAACAGAGCGATTCCAGAGGAAGGTTTCTAGGTATTATCTACTACTACCTAGCGTTATCCCGGTTAAGTATCAGGGTCCGCTTAGATTGCAGAATATTTGGCTGTGGGGCGAGTTAAAATGACCGATTGCCATCTGACGTCATCCTCGGAACCCCCACGATCTCGAATATTAAGTCTTTTTGTGATTCAATCGCAATTGCAATCTATTTTGAAAGCATTAGTAAACAGAGAGTATCAAGGTGGAAACTTCGCTCCAAAATTGTCGAAATTGACATGACGTCAGTTTATGTTAATAGTGCGTTGCGCTCGACGTCACCTTGACGTTTTCGCCGCGACCATAACGATAGCAGTCGTCAAATGTCGAATGTCTGAATAAGCTCTTTAAGACGTTGCGATCGCTTATTGGAATGTTCTTATAATATACGGTAACGTCATTAACGGCTCTTTTTTAATGTAAAAAAATATATTGTTAATTTTAAAATAAATAAAATATAAAAAAAATACGCTCTGCGGGGTGTATTAGCTATCTTGTCGGATTGTTGTCTTATTGATTTCTTTTTTTTTGTTAATCCCTATTAATCTCGCTCGCAATATAATAATAAATACGTTTGTTAAGCTTCATGAATCTTATTTTATCAGATAAATACATAATTTAAATCATTTGTGATTGCTGTCGTAATGCCTATTGGGATTGTCTATACGTATAAATTAAATTGGAGGATCTGTTTGTAAATGCAATTCTTTCTAACTCTGGTTTGATTCTGCAGTAAATAAAGTGCTAGTATTCGGTTGACGCACTCATTCTATTCCATTCATACGTGTCCGCAGCGATTATTTTGTGTGTACTATATTCATTAGGCTAAAGACAGTTACTACTACTATCATTTAAAGTTACTTAAATACAGATTTAAAGTTAACTTTGAAGTGCCAGCTTGTTGTTACTTTAAAAATATATATTTTATACAATATTGAACAATATATTGATATTAAACAGTTCCTATCTCATTCATGTCTAAATGAATACTATTAAGGAACTAGTTTCAGTCGATGATTGTTAAATTTTGAGGGTTTCCATTTTTTTTGCGGTACCCTAATTACTTTTCTAAAAGTAGCCTATATTATTCCTTGTGAAATCAGCTATCTGCTTTTAAGTTTCAATAAAATCGTCTTAGTTGTTTCAGAGATTACCCGGAACAAACAGACAGACAAAAAAAAATATATAACTTTTGTTGAAATGAGAGGTTACAGATATTGCCATCCTCATCCCATTCTTGAGCGCGCAATGTATCGTGAACATTGGGAAGTAATTGTCAACATAGTGTTGACGCGCAAACCAAGGCAACGAACCGCGCCGCACTACCACTGCTACATATTTTTAAATTTTATTTACATTGCAGTTTGATGTAAAAATTTGTTTCTGTTTTAAAATTGCTTTGGGACAGATAGTAATAATAATGTTATACACTATTCAGTTAGAAAAAAAATGGTAAACATATTGTAAACGTCAAGAAACAGCCGACGAAAAATTTCACCACTGGGAAGTCTAGACTCATGTACCGAACCCATGGGACGCGTATGCGGTACGATGTCTTTTACACCGTCTATATATTAGGACTATGTTTGATCGCACTTTCGTACGATATAAGTTAGCTCACATTTGCGTTCTGTTATTACTACGCCATACTGTAACGTAAATAAACTTGATTGTATTGTTTTTAGTACTTTAGATATAGCTTCTTGGTCTGATGGATCTGGAAATAAATGTTATAACTTGAAATATTAAAGATATATGTATAACCAAGATTCAACTAAGTGACTACCGACGCCGATTAAGAACGGCTCTCCGATGCGTTGCCGGCCCTTAAGAAATTAGCGGTTTTTTTGCTTTTATTTTTTTTTGTCTTTGAGCGGTTTTCTTTTTTTTCCAAGGTTGTTGAATGTCTAATCACTAGAATCTCATTTATTATTTTAAAAAAATGGTTAGACTTTGTCTATCGTAACTTAGATAACTAGATAACAGTAAAATTGGATGTGGATACTAAGTAAAAAAAAGTCGATTGTCAATGCTTCGAGTTATGAATTAAGAAACATTTATTTGAAACCAACATCGATCGCATCGATGATAATAATTGTTCTTTTAAATCAAAATAACTCAGCAAACCTGGGCTTCTGAATAAGTTCGCTCCTAAGCTGTAGGAAACTCCAGTTTCGAGGTTAGCATTGGTTCCCATGACTTTGTCCGCGTGTGCCACTCTTATCACTCAGAGGTTTAAAAATAGTTTTTGGATGAGGTTTAATATTATGTTTATAAAAAGACCTTCACAAATAATGCATTATTTTAGAACTAACTTGATTAGCATATAAAAGATTATATAGAGCCAACCTTAAAAGATAGACATATGCAGTCGGACTTTTACTTAGAACTGTTAAAGGGGAACAATTTCGTCATACATTAATTTTGCGAAACTTTAACCATTTACGCAGCGGAAGCTCTCAAATGGGAAAAATAACCCCCGATTTTGAAGCATTCTTCAATGATGCTCCGCTCCTATTGGACTTAGCATGATGATATGTAGCCTATAGCCTTCCTCGATAAATGACCTATCTAACACTGAAATAATTTTTCAAATCGGATCTGTATTTCCGGACATTAGCGCGTTCAAACAAACAAACAAATTCTTCAGCTTTATATATTAGTATAGATAAACCTTGTTCGCCAGTTTTGGTACAGAATTCTATTATAAGCCGCGGAAGAATCTCCATAATCCGTTCAGATCTCCACGGCTACAAAACTTGTATACAAGTACCGTACCGTACCACGGTATTAAACTCTGTTTTTTTTTAAACTAAAAAATGAAATAAGAGTTTTTTAAATCAGGCTAATAATAAAACAAAAAAAAACAGTTTGAACTTTAACTAACTATGCCCGCATCAACGTACGCGTAAAATCAAGTAACAAAATATAGATTCAATTTTAGCGTGATGATATATAGCCCATGCCCTTCCTCGATAAATGGGCTATTTAACACTGAAAGAATTTTTCAAATCGGACCAGCAGTTCCTGAGATTAGCGCGTTCAAGCAAACAAACAAACTCCTCAGCTTTATATATTAGTATAGATTTATTATTCACTAACAGTATCCTGCGCCTTTGTCCCCGTAAAAACCACTTCTTAGTAGATGTATGCTAGGGGTGCTGGTGGGAGGTGCTATGGTCGAAGCAAAGGGAACTTGTTCAGGTGGAGATACTTGGATGAGTCTGACTTGGGCTGTTTGTGTGGTGCCCCAGCAAATGGAGCATCTTTTAACGTGTCCTTCTTACTCTGCCACCTGAACGCAGGAGGACCTGATGCGAGCCACAGAGGATGCTGATTGCATGGCTGAGTTTTGGGAATTGTTTGATGCGTCATCAACACGAAAAGAACAAGATTAAATAGGGCAAGAAGCTATATCTTGTAGCACAAGTTTAGTTTAGCTAGCAAATACCACGAGTTACTCATGCGATTCAAAGTCTAGTCACTCTGAACCTAAATAACATCGGAAGGAAGGCAAACTACGCAGATAAATCTTGAGTACCAGTTAATTGTTATGCTGTCTGAAAGCCAGTTTTGCTTGTTACATGTATATGATAAGTGTTGCATTATGCAAGAGCCAGACATAGCTCAAAGTGTTTGTACATTTTGTCCTTAAAGTCTACAAAGTTCTACTTCTCCCAACCGCACCCGACTTTACGAACGCACGTACGACATCGACATAATATCTCCCCGCAATCCACCACAATTCATCACTGAAACGGACTCGTAAAAATAATATACGGACGCGTTGCTAGGGCATCGAATTTCATATTATCGAACACGTGTGTATATATAGTTAGTTAGCGCGAACAAAACGCGGTATCGCCTGATCCACGTTTTTCACTGCTAGTGAATAATTTAGAGCCGGGAGCGTTGCCGGCCGCGTGAAATTTCACTTTTTACCGGCAAGGACCAATGTCTCGCCATGTCTCCGAGTCTAGCGTGTCTCGTCGTATGGATCGTTGACACAAGTGAGTATGCACCTCTTACACACTAATCTATAAATCGACCGTATGAACAAGTGTAGCGCTGTATTTATTTACTCCTATAATTCTATAACGTCTTCGCACATTACTATATTTTTAGCTTTAAATAAAAACATAATTAGAGAAACAATTTTAACTTAACTTTTTCTCTGTTATTAACGGCATACTTATTTAATAAAATATGCTGATGGTCCTTATTTATTCATAATTGCCGTTGTTATTTGTACTGTGTAAATGTATTATGCATTACGTTAATTTCTAACAATTTCTTACATTGGTCATACGGAAAAAGTTAGCAATACTTTTTAAGTATATCTAATATTATCTATATCAATACTAATATATAAAGCTGAAGAGTTTGTTTGTTTACTTGAACGCGCTAATCTCAGGAACTACTGGTCCGAAATGGCATTATTTTTATTTAAAACTAGCTTTGCCTACGACTTCGTCCGCGCAAGACTAGATAAAAAATTGATTAAATTTTAGCGTATCGATGTATAGCTTGTAGCTCCCTCGATAAATGGGCTATCTGATGCTGAAATAATTTTTCAAATCGGACAAGTAGTATCTGAGATAAGCGTGTTCAAGCAAACAAATAAACAATGTCTTCAGCTTTATATATTAAGTGAATATAGTATACGGTCAAACTACTTGTTTACTCAATGTATATATCGTGAAGGGATCCGGTCCCCCCCTTTTGGGTAGGGATTTTATATCGGTATGTAATTTACAATTACTTCCTATTAATTATTGTGATCAAACGGATACAATGGTTAATAATTTACAGCAGCAATATCCAAGGTTATTTTCCGATAATTTAGGTCAATTTAATAAATACAAAATTAAACTGACACTTAAAGATAATTCAAACCCTATTTTTTTCAAAGCCCGTCCTATTGCGTTCGCCTTACGCGACAAAGTCGGAGATGAGATAGATAGATTGGTGGAACTTGAGGTTTTAAAGCCCGTTGAATACTCGGAATACGCATCTCCGATAGTGCCCGTGTTGAAACGGAATGGCACCATTAGGATATGTGCCGATTTTTCGGTCACAATAAACAAACAATTATTAGTGGAACAGTACCCCCTTCCCACAGTGAACGAATTATTTTCGAAGTTATACGGCAGTGAATTACACTACTAACCCATATCACTTCTCGCTGATAAAATGCCTGATAGTAAAATTATTGCCAAAAAATTGTAGATATAGTATAAGATAGTTTATCAGCAGGCAGTGATACAAGCCAGTCTAATTTTAGTAAGAAATGTTAAATTCATTTTCAGTTTTCTTTAAATAAATTTAAGTTGTATGACTAACAAAATATTAACAAAAAAAAAAAGAACACCAGTAGACATGCCCATTAATAAATTTAAATATATATATAGGAACTTTAAAAAAAAACAATGGAAACTTTTCACTTTTCAATAGTTGATTAAAGGCAGCTAATAAAATTCAAATGCCATTAAATTAATGCGTTAAAATGATATGGCATGCCCCATATATAAAAACACGCATTGTATGCCTTTTATTATGAAATTTGATGGAATAAGTACTACAATATTGTAATACTTTATAACTTAAAAGACAAATCCACGTCTATTTGTCGCAAGGCTGTCGCGCGCGTTAAATTAGTTTTAACAAAAAAAAGACGATTTAAAATTGTCAGAACTGGATCAAATTGAAATGGGACCACTCACGAAGCACCAGCTTTCAAATAAAAAAGGCTCATCTAAATCACCCAGTCGAATGTACCGAGGTGACAAGTATAAGAAAAATGCTGTTGAATTGTGGCCTTCCCCCTTTCATGAAGTCGATTGAAAAGATCATAGTTCATAAGCATAAAAAACATGTTCTAACCTGCCTTTCATGTTCTGTGGTTAGATAAAGACTTTAGAATGACCAATAGCAGCCAAATTTTACAGGCAAAAAATGAGAAGAAAAGATCTTTTAACTTTAATAGTAGTTGATTTACGAACCTTCATTGAAAGTGCCTTAAAATTTAAATTATTCAAAGTATTTAAGGAACGGAAGCTGTTTACTTGCTTTCTTAAAACAATATATCTACATAAAGCGCAGGTAAAACATCAGCAAATTGGGGTAAACTGACATTTAATTGGTAACGGTGTATTGACCGGATTGGCAGGTCACATCAGTCACACGTGCCTTCCGAAACACGGAGGAGGTCGGATATTTGAAAACCAGTGTAATGCCGGAGCCAGACATAGCTCAAACTGTTTGTACATTTTTGTCCTTGACGACTACAAAGTACTACAAAACTTTGCGCAGCTACATAAAGTCCCCGGCCACACTATATGATCATTCAAATGCAGCTATGTCTGGATCCGGCATCAGAATGGGTCACCCTTCTATGTATCGACTGCGGTAAGAATTGATTAACTTAGCGGTCGAAACAAATACCAATGACTCTGATTAAACTATGCCCTCCTCAAGAAAAGAAAAAGAAAAAAAAGTTCATTCAATGTAATATATAAACTATCGCTTTTACGTAAAGTATCGTAATCCCAGGGCCGGTCCTACCATAGAGCCAACGGAACGGCCGCTCCGAAGCCAAGTCCCAGGGGGCGTCACAGCTAGACTCGACTCTTAATTTAAATATTAAGCCCTATTGTTTGTAGGTTTTACGAACTAATACTTTTGCCCATTGACAATTTGCTCTCTCTCATTGGAAGGAGGCCCTCGAGACACAGGAAATCGTAGTTTGGGGGCCAATACTGTTCTGATTTAGTGTAATGTATATTTTGGTCAAATAAACGTTATTTATTATTAATAATAATTTTATTTGCTTTTGGAAACAATGGTCACTATGGGTTTTCTGTCAAATTACTACACTGTTAAAATACTGTGCTACTATATATGTTCCCGATGAATTCCTTACCCAGTCAACCAAACATGATAGTTGGGATTTATTTTTTTTATAAAAAATAGATTCAATTTAAGTGTGATGGTCTATAGCCTTCCTCGATAAGTGGGCTATCTAAGACTGAAAGAATTTTTCAAATCCGCTCAATAGTTCCTGAGATTAGAGCGTTCAAGTAAATAACAAACTGCACCTTTATTTATTAGTCTAGATTTGATCCAACTAGAGGGATAACTGCCATCGGCGTTCTATTCCAAATGCTGTCATATCTCGGACTCCTCTCATTCAAACTTTAGGGCTAGTTTCCATGGAGTCCAATAGGAGCGGAGCATCAATGAAGAATGTTTCAAAATCGGGGGTTCTTTTTCCCATTCGAGAGCGTACGCCGAGTGCGCTGCGTAAATAGTCAAAGTTTCGCATAAGTCACGCCTGACAAAATTGTTCCCCTTTAAAAGTTCTAAATAAAAGTCCGCGACAGCGTACGTCTATCTTTTAAGTTTAGCTCAGAATAACCTTTGTTATGCTAATCAAATTTGTTCAAAAATAATGCATCATTTGTGGAGGTCCTATTGTAAACATAATATTAATCCTCATCCAAAAACTATTTTTAAGCCTCTAAGTGATAAGAGTGACGCAAGAGGGAATAAGAAGGCAGCAAAGGTAAAAGAAATACGCACCGACCTGCAAGTTTATAGTCGAGGCATGTGTGATGCCACGTGGGCTGACAGTTCTAAAATTTACCGTCGCAAAATGGCAGACATTTTTTAAGTATACAAACCGTGTCCTAACAATAAGGAACACAACAAAAAAATAATTATCAATTTTGGAAAGTCGTTTTTATCTATATAGATAACTTCGACCGATATTCAGTTTTTTACATCCCCTTGAACGATATTTGGACCACGCATTCTGTCAATGTTATGTCAAACACCATAAGGTTACATTAGAAAAGTTTAATTTGTCATAAGCTCATTAGAAACAATTTAAAAATACTTAACCACCAGATTAAACTTTATAATTTAACGCGCAATTTTCATTCTTTTTTCTTTCACACGAACCTTCTCCTGACAATAACAAACAATAAAAAAAGAACTAGCGAAATCGGTCCAGCCGTTCCCGCGTGATGCCGTGACCAAGGGAAATAGGGACTCATTTTTATATATGTATACAGACTTATATCAATTTACATTATTAATTGAAAGCAAGATAATACATGTAACGGCACACAGGCATTAAGTTGTCTACCTTAGGAACAGACGTCCGTGTGTCATATAGTCCTGTATATATTTATATTTATATTTTCTTCGTAAAAGAATTGGCTGTATTTCTACCACTAATCTTAATATATTTTTTATTTTACTAGAGCAAACGAACAGGCGGTTCATTATCTGAGCGACTACCGATGCCCATGGACATCTGCACCAGCAGAATACTAGCAAATGCGTTGCCAGCTCTTAAAGAGGGATTTAGGCTACCGATAAGTCTCACAAACCGATCGAAACTCTACAAAAATACCATGCCAACCTATATACCATACCAAACCTATAGAAAACCGTTTATTTTATTATTCTAATAATCGTCTTGTCATACTATCAAATGAATGCTCTGCACATAACGGTCCAACAAGCGAAAAATATTAGTATATTTAAAAATCTTGTTACTCAATTTTACTTATCATCTACACCTTAGTCAAAACACGTGACGTAGCGGTTCTGTTTGCAAGCTGTTTCCGAGCGAGACCGAGATAAGCAACCGAGACAGGAGACCGCAAAACTTACTATGTACGAACACTGTCCCCTGTCTTCTGTCTCGCTCGCGAAACGCTAACTTAATTTAGACGCTTTATTTAATTATTGTCCAATAAGAGGATAATAAATTCTAATTCTATATCATCCATATAAAGCTGAAGAGTTTATTTGTTTCTTTGTTTACTTGAAGGCGCTTATCTCAGGAACTTATCCGATTTAAAAAATTATTTCAGTGTTAGGTGCCCCATTTATCGAGGAAAGCTATAGGCTATGTATCAAAGTCGCGGGTAACAACTGGTTCTATATAAGTAGAATAAGGCGAGGTATTTATTTTAATAAGGCACCTGTTTTGCTATTCAATATTATATTGCAGGATACTATTATGTTTCATAGCCTAGTGTTTCTCTACAGTTCTAAGTTACTGCTCTATGACGTTATAACGAGATTTTTTGCACTAAACATATAAAACGCTGTCAAGGGCAAGGGAATTTGTGCCTCGTAAATTAATTTGTTAACTCGCTTTCACCTCATTAGTAGGTAAGCAGCTGAGACTTTTTATTAAGTAACTCAGTCTTTTTTGTAAGCAACTGAGTCTTTTTCGTAAGCAACTGAGTCTTTTTCGTAAGCAACTGAGCCTTTTTCGTAAGCAACTGAATCTTTTTCTTTATGTACTATTTGATTTAGGACGGCTACGTACTAAGATTATTGGAGGAGGTCCTGGCTTAATCAGTGGTCGACTTTTGAGTCGATCGCTAAGTAGTTAGCTTGGGTGATAGATGGATGACCAATTCTAACACTGGCATATTTGACCGTCTCCGTGTTTCGGAAGCACGTAAAACAGTGGGACCCGATTAATGTCCCTGAATGGTATTAGCCGTGAAGTTGCAGAGATTGCGAGGGTTCCGATGATGATATCAGATGGCAATCGGGCATTTTAACCCGCCCCATAGCCACATCCTCCGCCATCTCGTGTAAATTGGGTTTCAGATAGCCACCACGTGACGTAAACATGTACTGTAGTCGCTACAAGATATCTACGCTTCTTCTTTACCCACTTTAATGATCTTTATATACTAATTCGCAGACGTTGGGTTGGACTTACTACAACTTTCTATTATACTATAATATTGTCCTCGTTTCCTTTCTCTTTCTCTTCCCTTTTAATAATGGTTCACTATTTCGGCGTTACTGGCTTAAAGAAGAAAGATCAATATATGCTGTCACGGGCTATTTAGTAGAACTATTCAAGATAAATATTTCCTTCATACACTAGCAGATGGCAGAAGTTTCTCCTACTTACTTCACACTTATCATTTTATTTAGGACAATTCACACAATATCTTTTAAATAATTTATAGCCTATGTGTTATTCTGATGTATAAAGTACTTTATTGTAAAGTTATACTAAACTCCATTCAGTAGTTTTTCCGTAAAAGTGCGTCAAACATACATCCATCTCATGTGAGAAAGAGGTACTGGTACCCGGACGCGCCGGCCCAATTCGGCTACAAGCATGGCGCTACCTCTAATACACCGTTTCACCGATCTACAAGCATATTTATACAACTCAATTATTAGTTATTTTATTCTATGACATCATCATAGCGGTCTCTGCTTCATTACGACTTTCTGTCAGCCGACGGCAAGCAACTTGCCGTTGACCAGATTGAGGGTCTCAACCCACCATTTGGGAAACTTTTCAAACAATACATGTTGAATCCAGCTGCGATAAATTATGTATCTACATTTTCTTGCAAATTGACTTGTTTTTCGCATACGACACATTTATCAGCGTGTGTCTGAATAAACATTTAGGTCACGTTCTGCAAATAGCTTATGTTACGAATGAAGATATAAGGACCAGCTGATATATGACTATGTTTATATTTATCGGGTTAAATGCGGTTAAGGAATTACCATTTCAGATGATCGGTAATAATATATTTCTCCTTATTAACCGTTAATCGGCTATCCTACTCTATATGCCTATACATATAAATAAAATTTATATGTGTGATTGAAACATTGAAATTATTCTTTTTATTAACAGCATACGACAATATATACGATACCTGTAACAAAAATTCAATTTAAAACATTTTCGTCTGTCCGTCTGTCTGTCTGTTTGTTCCGGGTAATCCCCGAAACGGTTGGATCGATTTCAAAGTGACTTTCACTGGCAGATAGCTGTTTATTACGAGGTATAACGTAGGCTACTTTAGTTTTGGAAAAATAATTGGGGTAATAATGCATATTGGACATTCACCACTAATATGTAATTAATTTTCGATTTTAATCAATTTAATTATACGTTGTAGTAACATAGAATAGTATAACTAAAGAATATTGCATTACTTTTATTTCTTGTAATATAGCTGTAACAAAGCCGTAAAAGAATTAACATAATGCAACCTAAAATGAATCTCTGGGTGCTAGGAAGGTTTGGTAGATTGACAAATAATGAATATTACAATTGAATATTATCAAAGGACATCCTACATATGTGTGCTAATTATCAATAATGAAATCTTTAATTTTAATTGTTTATGGTTAGAATCAATATTATAAACATTACTTATCCTGCCATCACCACTTTGACAACGTCATTTTGTTCGTCTATGGTTCGACCTCGGATTCCATTGAGAAGTTATAGTGAAAAAAAAATCATTTTCACGTTACAGACACTTCAATTTTATTTTTATTATGCATCTGTATAGATCTACATATGTTAGGATTGTGCCGGAACCAAACATAGCTTCATTCGAATGATCATGTAGTGTGGCAGGGGACTTTGTGTAGCTGCGCAAGGTTTTGTAGTACTTTGTATTCTTCAAGGACAAAAATGTACAAACATTTTGTGCTGTGTCTGCCTCGGGCATTATACATATAGAAAGTTTCTGCAAGATAAGTTCTAGGTTAAGGTAAAACAAAGCAAAGGTAATATTAAGTTTTAATAAAAACTTTTTAGCAAGCGATGGAGATAAGCAGATTGTTTGAAATACGAGAAAGTTTTGTGATATTCTGTTACAAAAACATAGAATAAGTTGGTTTCTTTACGGAATAAATTTAGTATTCATAAGCCACTAAAATATTCAATAATATTATTCAAAAGCAACTAAATAATTATTTTTAGCGTATACATATTCCTATATATATATTTCGATCTCCATATACAAAAGTAAGAAGTATCCTGTAACGAAATTTCGAAAACCGCGGGACGTACAAAGTTGATTATTGACAGGGAAGTAGTTTATAACTAAAAACAGATATTTCGACAGGGCCGGATTAAGAAGGTCTACGCGAACAAACAACTATTTATATGTCCGTTGCCGCAAAACTCGACTTGAGTTTTTTTATGTTACAAGGCAAACCAGTAGGCTGCAAGGAATTAAGTGTCTTTCGACGCCCATGGAGATATGCACGACCAGGAGGCCAGCAGATGCGTTGCCAGCCTTTAATGGCGAGTTTAGGCCACCGGGAAGTCTCACAAACCGAACGAAACGTGACAACAATACCAACACTTGACGAGACAGCATGGCCGACACTTCACGCCGATCTCATGCGTGAAAGAGGTACTGAGTACTTAGTGCGAGTTTTTCTAACTTTTACGCGTTAGTAAAGTTTACTTCAATTTGTATGGAGATTGATTAGTGTTACAACGTTACCGCTAGGCGGCGCTGATCAATCTCCATACAAGTTTAAGTAAACTTTACCAACGCGTAAAAGTTAGAAAACTCGCACTAAGCACTCTGGTACCCTGACGCGCCGGCCCAATTCGGCTAAAAGCATGGCGCTACCTCTAATTAAATTGAATGTTTACCATTCACTGTTGGACAAATAAAAAACATAATTCAGATTAATACGTATAATATCATTATAGAATTGGACCCCAATTTAGTACCTAATCTATACAATCAATTTCCCAATAGACCTTCGTTATAATGAACCTAAATTACATTTTTCTTTCATTCGAAATACCAGAATATGATACCACATATGTAAATAAGCAACGTCAGTCTGCGTTCTTAATAATGTTTCATAAAATCATAACATATTATGTTTGAAGAAAGGGTAATGAAATTTTTGTTCATATCAACTACGTTCACATACTATGTTGCTCCACTCAACTATGTTGCTTCGAAGAGTAAATGAAGTCTTACTTTATTAAAGACTAGCTGTGCCCGCAATTTCGTCCGCATAAAATTAGTTTTAAAAAATGTTTAATTTAAATGTGATAACCTATATAGCCTTCCTCAATAAATGGGCTACCTAACAATGAAAGAATTTTTAAAATCGGACCAGTAGTTCCTGAGATTAGCGCAATCAAGCAAACAAACTCTTCAGCTTTATGCAGGGTGTAAAAGACACCGTACCGGATACGGGTTCAGTACATGATTCTACACTCTCCAGTGGTGAAATTTTTCGTCGGCTAAATTTTTCGGTAGTCACCATAAAATTTTGAACAAACATAAAAATTCTATTCCTGTTTTATCAAAAACCGCGAATATAAAAATCGCGAATTTATTGGCACGGATAAAAGTTTTCGGCTTTATAGGAAATTTACAAAACATACAGCTATGTATTTGTAACTTCTATTGCTTCATTAACTAACGAATTTGTTCTGTAAGTTTTGTAAGCAGTTGGTGTTCTTGGTAATGAGCTCTGTTCGCTCAAAGTTACAACTTATACGGTAGTTTGTCTGTTGGTCGAAAGTTAGCCGAATTTAAATAATAAATAAATAAATATATACAGGACTATATGACACACGGACGTCTGTTCCTAAGGTAGACAACTTAATGCCTGTATTATAGTTAACAGTCGCCTGTTATACACAGATATATATTTTTTTAGAAATACATAATTACATACATATGGATAATACACCCAGACTGGAGGTGGGAATCGAACCCACGACCCACGAAGCATAAGGCAGGGTCACTGCCCACTGCGCCAACGGCCAGCCGAATTTCAAATCTCAATTTTTTTTTTTTTAATTTTATTTATTAAACAAAAATCTATAGCTTATTTTATAAAAAGAAACTTGAATTAATAAAGACAACCTTAACTTAAGCCAAAAACAGATTTTCTTTATCTATAACTAACAATGTTAATTATTATTTAAGAGCTGCCATAAATTACAGATATAATGGTGCGTGTGTATGTATGTATGTGCAATTTTATGAAGATGTTTTTTTTTATGTTGAAAGGGGGCAGACGAGCAGGCAGCAGGCACCGAAGTGCCTACCGGCGCCCATGGACATCTGCACGACCAGAATGCCACGACGGACTGATCCTGACTGGCACTAGTACGTAACATAGCGAGCGAGATAGGCACGTCTTGTTAGAAAGAGACGGCGAAAGAAAATTTAGTAATTAAGATATCCGATGGGCAAACGCGGTGTATTTTCGTAGAGCTCTGCTTGCCAACGCATTGGCATTTTATTACGTTCGTTGGAGATTGTATTTGTTTTAGTCATCAGAAGAAGTCAGAAGTCAAAATTTGTTTTTTTTTTTTATGTAGCGGTTTACATAAGTGATATAGCCGATGGACATGTGTACCAACACCAGAAAGCTAGCAGATGCTTTGTCGATCTTTTATGACGAGATTAGGCCACCAGGAAGTTTCAAAAAGTACCACTTCACGTCGATCTTATGTGTGATAGAGGTACTGGTCAAATCAAAAGGACTACAAGCGTGGAGGTATCTCTAATAGGATAGACACTATTAAAGGAAAGAAATGAAGGAAAATGATATAAATATAGGTTGAGAGGAGAGACGAGAGAGAGACACACAGAGAGAGAGAGAGAGAGGATGCGGACACTACTGTCACGGACAATGTAGGGGTTAATTGACCGTTGCAATAAAAGTGTACAGCTCAACAAGCAACAAGCTAGCTCTATCAAGAAATATCGAAATGAGCAATCGCCATACAAACGCAGCAATAAAACTGTACAGATTAATCGACATCGATTTTTCACACATATGCATCGGTAAAACTGCGCATGTTAAGCTGCACAGATAAATCCGCAACGATTTATCGATGCATGTGTAGCGGCTATTAGATATTAGCTTTTAGACACTTTGAAAAGGTATACATCGCAGTCCGATAGTCAAATAACTTTTAATTTAACTTTAAGAAAAATCCTTTTTTTTTAATTTAATTAATATAAATCCTTTTGTGTGAATAATATAAGTATCTATCCAGCCTAAATCATTTAATTTGTATCAGATATATGTATATTTTTTTAAAATATGTACAATTCTTTACAGTCACCAAGATGTTACAAAATGTATTCCCGGACAAAGTCTTCGAATAAGCGTTGACGAGGCTGCGCGTTTCTTGGATCAACAGAGCCGAGTGGCGACTTTTGGTGTTGGAGGCCAAGATCCTCTTCGGGTCACTGCGCCAGAGTAAGTAAGTAAGTTAAAATTCTCATAAATTAACGTGTTCTATTAACGAGGAAAATTTCAAGCGTCTACGTATAATAGTTTGGGAATTAGGATGGGACCATCTTGCGGGCGGACAGAGGTACGGACGGACGCACAGAGCAAAAGTATAAGGATTTGCCGTAGGACAACGGGACCCTAAAAAGCTTGGTTTAAATATATTAATTTGAACACATAAGATACCTCCCTCTTTTCAGAGTATTATGTTTTATTACATCGTACAAATTATTAATAATTATTAATTAATTAATTATTTTAATTCCAGACACTTTTTGCCTCGCACAATTTCTCTGTGGAATCAGTTGCCGGCTTCGGTATTTCCGAACGGATGCGACTTAGGGACCTTCAAGAAAAGAGCATACTCATTTCTCAAAGGCCGGCAACGCATCTGCGAGCTAGGTATTAGTCAATATTTTTAAATAATATCTACATATTATAACTGAAACTAACGGAAGCATTAAAACATTTTGACACACTATTTTAAAGTGCAATTGTATAATAATATATAAGTAAGATTCATTTGGATGGAAATATTTATCAATTTATGTACAGATAATGCAATAGTGATTTGAAAGCTCAAGTACCTAGTTTAGAATATTAACCTATGTAGTTGTTTTCCGCGAATTTGTCCGCGTAAACTTGCAACAGGTCTTAGACCCCCATAATCCAGCCCTATCGAAAAATCCATTCTTAATGGATTATTCGATAGGGCCGGCTATAAAATAACTTCTTGCTAAATAACATCTTTGCATGTCCCGCGGTTTTCGAGATTTCGTGTTAAGTGACTTTTCGCTTTAAATATTTAGCTTAACTTTAGATCAAGGATGGACTCAAATCGGTGAGGTCCTAGGTTCAAACCCCGATGTTGTTATGGGTACTCTTAAAATAAAGTATGTAAACTATAATTATGTCAAATTTCAAATTCCTCCTTCCTTCCTGCAATTTTCATAAAACCGTACCGAAAGTTTTTGATTGACATATTAATATATAAATTCTTAATTAAACAAAAAAGACATAGCATTATATTACATATATATATATTCATATATTTATATACCTATCCGCTATAAAGTGGTTAGATTTTTATGACTACGAGTAAAAAAAATTGTTCCTTAGCTTCGTGTGTGAATTACTGTTAAAATAGATAAATCATAGACACGCGCGTGACGCGTGTGCTCACAGCTTATGAGTGGCTATTATCCATAGACAATTAACACCCACTAGCTGGTACCCGCGACTTCATCCGCGTTTTTCTTGTTTTAACTTTAAAGGTTATAAGTTTGTGCGTTAACCTTATTCTTTAGATAAAATAGCCTACGTTGTCTACCGATATAAAAGCAACAGGTCCTTTAACACGAAATCTCAAAAGCCTTAACGGTATAAAGTAGTTAAAGTTTTCGAAATATCGTCTTAAAATCTTAAATAAGGTAATAGTTTCTTCAAATATCCTTTGTATCTTGAGTCAATTTCTGAAGATTCAATCTCTCGGCCAATCTCCTAAGACTCAGTCGAACGCTCTTTTCGGGAGATAAAAGATCTCCCACGCGAAGATATCTATAATTATATTTTTGACTGTAATCTATCAAATGATAAATCAAAGATAAATCGGTTTAAAAATGTAGTATTTATAAATAAAAAGAAAACTGCCTTCAAAGCACCCTTAAGGAACTAAAAAGCAAAAAATAATTAGTACTTTCTTAGAATTACTTACTAGACACATACTGGCCCGTTGTCGCAGTGGGTAGTGATCCTGCCTTCCGCTCCGCGGGTAGTGGGTTTGATTCCCACCTTGAGTCTGAGTGTATTATCTATATGTATTTATATATTGCTAAAAAAAGTGTATATATAAGTAATATTTTTATATATCAGGCAGCTGTTACCTCTACGCCCCCACCCCACACACCTCCCCCCACCCCCCCGACACACACACCCCCCCCGCACACGACACAAAAAAAAAAAAAAAAAAAAAAAAAAAAAAAAAAAAAAAAAAAATGGTATTTCATTCTTTCTTAACTTAACCAAACTAGGAAACATAAAACTTGTATTTTACAATTTGTATTTTTCTTAAAATACTTATGAGAGTAATAATTGTTCTAAATTGATTTTGGTAATACCATATTTAGTAAGATAAATGTTTAAATATGTTATGACACAGTATAATGTCTATTAATGTACCAATATATTAAAAGTAATATAGAACATAATTCTAGTCATTATGAATTATTATTGTTATTGCTTTTACTGATAAAAGTGACAGGAAGCCAAAAAGTTGATAGTAGATATCTACATACATATAAGATTCTTGACTAACAACAAATTATATAGATATATTATATAAAAGTTTTTAAGCTCCCACCCATTATATCACAAATATGAAAATACATACATATGGATAATACACCCAGACTCGAGGTGGGAATCGAACCCACGACCCCCGGAGCAGAAGGCAGGGCCACTGCCCACTGCGCCAACGGGCCAGGTCAAAACAATCAAAACTCTTATTCATTGTATTCCATTAGCACACATCTGCGATATTATTATAATAATACGGAAATAATATACTACGGAGTTTTCATTTAAATGCCTTTATGTTTATGGATATGTTTCAAAAATTGCTCGCAAAAGTGCATGCATGTATTAATAAAATAATATTAAATATTCTTTGGTAATATTAAATATTCTTGTAATGTAATTTTATTTCAAAAATGTTACTTATAAAATTAAAAAAATGGGTCAACCGTGGTGTGACAGATATTTTACTGTCCCAATTATTTCTTATTGAAATATATAATACATGTTATATTTAATTTAAATTTTGAACTTACTTGCAAGTTGTTCGTCGTCAAGCTGAGTACCCTAGAACCATAAGAAATTATACGCATATTCCAAAAGCAAGCGGTGATACGCAGTTATAATGGTCAGGAGGAATTTTCTAGGAGGTAAAGTTTTAGTTAGATAATAGGAGAGAGAGAAAGAGAAAGCAAAGAAAACCTGTACTTAAAAAACCGAGGAAAAAACAACATTGTTATTATCTTATTTATCACTATTTTTGTAATTAACATAAGTACATAAGTAAAATGCGATAAAACGTAAGATTTTAGTCTATAATTAATAATAACTGAGGTTTGTTATAAAAAAATTATAATTTGAGTATTTTGCAGCAGAATGGAGACTAATGTTACCCGTAAGCCTCAGTAGGGATAAGGTTACAGTATCTGTTGAAAACTGCAGCTTTCAATTGAAAAAAAACTATTAGAACTGTCAGGAATTAATGCGGAATATTAATCTCCTTTAAAAATTATTCATCCTACGTATTGGATATGTTGAAAGATTTATTACACAAGCAATATTTAATAAAATTTTCAAAGTACGGTTTGTTAATCAGTAGAATTATTACAAGCGAGTGTTGTAGTGAAAATTGCGCAATGTAGAAGTGCCAAACTATTTTCTCTGTAGTTTGGTATTTTGATGGTTGAATTCAATAGTTTTATCCATGCTGATTTATTTTAAGTAAGGTGGTTCTAGTGATAGTAGAAACTTATTGATAGCGTAGAGAATAAAGGCTGGCGACTCTATATCGATAGAAAAAGAAATGAGAGACAAAAAAAACTTTAGGTTAAAAATAACACAAAATAGTGTTAATCACGGTAAAAGTTTATTGGTTTTGTTATGTTTCAGAAATACAAAAGACAGTTACATGCAGACTTTAGATCTCTATTTTTTATTTAAAAAGAATATTATGAATACTTTTTAGGTATGTTTAATATTCCCCTTTCCCCTCCTACTAAACTTAAATTAAAAGCTTGTATTAGGAGTGGGTGCGACAATACCCCAACGGCGGTGGAGTTTGAACCGGAAACCTTTTGCAATAAATATATCATTATAAATGAATATTTTCTTGCTTATCCCCTTAATGCCTGTGTTATAGGTAACAGCCGCCTGTTATACACAAATATATATTTTTGTAAATATACAAATACATACATATGGATAATACACCCAGACTGGAGGCGGGAATCGAACCCACGACCTCGGAGCAGAAGGCAGGGTCACTGCTCACTGCGCCAACTGGCCGGCCAGCCGGTAATTTTAATAATAAATTATTAAAATTAAACCACACGCACACCAATGCCAAACAATTCACAACAGTTACACCCTCATGTATAAGATAATGTCAAAGCGTAATCGCGACAACCGTATGATAAATTTATTGTCCAATTTTATTTTTCTGTGAATAGAACAATTATATGTATGTCGTACGCAAAAAGGTTTGTGAGCGAATTACGACAAACCTGAAATTTTAAAGGTTAAAGGTAAATTTTGTGGTTCAAGCGCCTCTTATAAGACTGACTTGCAGTTTTACTAATGAATTGAAATAAAAAACCTATTTAAAAACAAGATTTCAATTATACTGCCTAACATCCAGTATATTGCATAAAATTGCTTAATCGTTTCCAGCGTGGAAATCTTTTAATTTTAATTAAAGAATCGAAATGTTTGTGTTTTTGAAGTAAACTGTATTATCAAGAAACCTAATCGTAGATTATTGTACCGATATACCGAATGCAAAGTGAGTCATTAATATAATAATTAATCACTTCAGCAAGGTGCGTCAACTACTTTTCTTTCAACTACGTCGCCACATATCTCCATTTGTCAAACTTTTTTTCTAAATACGTTGTATCACAATTTTGGAATGGTTTTTTTTTGTAATTTATTCAATCGTTTTTTATTTTCAGCTAGTATCTCTTTGATATTTAAAGAGAGACATTAAATCTCTGTAGTAAATTTATATGAAAATAAAAAAACAGTAATGAAATTTCATACAATATTACTGCACTATTTTGGATATATTTTCATACAATATTATATATTTTCATACAATATTATTGCAATATTTGGTTTTACGCAAAAAATGCTCCCTTTTGTGATCGGATATGAAGTGATTAATGATAACATTACTGAGTAGTTGAAAGAAAAATATGTTACTTAAAGTGTCAAACAATGTAGAATATTCTAGAGTTGTGCGGTAACAATTTAAATAGGACTGCAACGATATGGAACAAAGGTTGGTCTTCTTGCGTGTGATATATTTTGATTGAGGTATCCAGGCAAACGAGGTAAGAACTTGATCGAAGGTAGTGCAGTACTTTATATACCATTTAAAATAAGAATCCTTCCAAGTAAGCGTAAAGCTTATGCAAGGAGAGGGGTTTGGCATTAGCTTGGAAAATTCGGCAATTAGCTATTTATTGTCCAATCAGATCCATTTTCAATATTTGTAAATTTTGCAGTACAAGGTATATTGCACTTAAACCTTTTCTATAAATATTAACTGGAAAGTAATTAATCATCAATATATTTGGTGGCCGTTTAAGATAAATGCCTTGTTATTAATAAAAACCTATAAAAGTATGTCATGTGTTGAATGAGCTGGTGAAGGTGACTGACTTCAATAGGGGGCATGTGAAAATGTCAGCTGTACTCTCTAGGGATTTTTATTATCATGGATGGATCGCAAAAGACTGTCTACAGTAATCTGACTAGTACAACCATGTGTAATAGTATACGGATTGCAAATTGTAGGACAGCCCCAATTATCAGCAGCTGAGCTCTTTATACCAGATTCTTTGCCTTTCCGGAGGGATCTGGCATCCCTCCGGAAGGAATCCTCATTAAAATAAAAGGTAAAGCAAGATTAGCCGTGCGTTGTTCGCTTGAGAATAGAGTCACCTTTTATTTCCTCTGCGTGTTATAAACGGTGAATAACTGATTTCTAGAAATTAGGCAACTTCTACCTGTGTATAGTCGACCAAGAATTTGGTTTGCCACGCTAAGGTCGAATGTCGTTTGCACTTCAATTAGTTAAAAGGCTTATTTTTGCTTGTTATGCATTACGTTAATTTCTAAAAATAGCCCTTAGCAAAATTTTCTTTGACTAAAAGCTGTCATCCAAAATGATTAAGCACTTTCTTGGTCGACTATATATGGACAAGAAATGATTCCTTTGCACTAGGTATGATCGCTGTCAAGCA
Source organism: Charaxes varanes (assembly GCA_024363005.1). Classification (NCBI taxonomy): domain Eukaryota; kingdom Metazoa; phylum Arthropoda; class Insecta; order Lepidoptera; family Nymphalidae; genus Charaxes; species Charaxes varanes. The sequence continues at coordinate 6,665,747 of JANCMC010021608.1, forward strand.
CTGACCTATATATGTACATATTATAAAAAAAGAGGCCTATATAAATGTTGAAGGAGACTTAGATCCAATATTGGAGTTCAAATTATGAAACTCAACTTGAAAAGTATAGTAATCGACATTATGAAAAAAATATTTAGTAATGGAAATGTAAGTATGGGATTTCATCTAAATATAACATACGCTATTAGCATTTCGTTTCGATTGTATAGTCATGCAATTAAATTGTAATTGTAAATTATTACGATACGTACTTGCATAAGGTATTCAATAACGCGTAAGCGACTCTTATGTCCTCCGCAAAGAGCTCTGACAGACTTTCTAGAAGGACCAATACGCGAAAACTCTATGGCTACGATTTTTTTAGGAAACCGAGAAATCTCGTGCTGCCCTTACTCTCTTAAAAGCATAATGATATATTTTTTTTCTTATTAAATAAACATATATAATGATAACTTATTTCAAATTTTAGGGAGGGCACTGGCTCCTGAAACACAGTTTAAGCTAGTCCAGGATCCACGGACTGATTATTTCATAGTACACAACCATTTGTTTTCGTAATAAAGCGTTACGCATTATGTGACGTGTTTTTCAAGTGAAAATGGCGAGAGTGAGTGTGGGAAAGTTTAAAAAAAGGCCTCCTTATACCATTCCCTTTCTAAACTAGACGTCAACTTCAGTTCACTTCCTTAATTCAGTACTGGTATTAAGATAATATCACTGAAATTAAACTCAATTATGCTGTCAACAGTTTGAAAAGAGCTATTAGCGATCGTAAAATGAAGTTATCATAAACACCGCTGGTAATACCCAATACGTACGATGAATTGTAAAAATTAATCTGTATTACTTCTTAGAATAATGTGCTTGGAAAATTTAAGAAGATTGTTTAATGAATATTCATGTAGTTAATACATAATACATACATGCATACATAATGACAGTAAGTCACTAGTATAATATTATATTGTTTAATGTTAACAGACATTTATCCCCCACCCGTGCAATTTCTTTTAATATTTAGGGTTTTATTCTTTGCTAGCGGACTCAATAGACTGTCTTGTTTGAATTTAGGCTCGTGTCCTATTAGCCATTTAACCAATCTCCTTTTTTCCATAAGATATGAAACTGGCCGAATGTTTTATGAAATAATAATTTTAAGTAGCAGTATGCTACTTCAAATTATTATGAGTATGCAGTACAGTACAGTATGCAGTATGCTAAGTAGTTTGAATACTTCTAGAATATCTAGACTTTTTCACTGACATGGCATGTTAAACTATTATTTCATAAAATATTCGGCTAGTGTCACATTTTATGGAGAAGACATTAAGTAGCTTGTATGGTGAATTCTGAAAGAAAGATATGAAGAGTGACAACATAATATGACCACAAAATTTTAACCTTCTCATTTCAACAAATATGGTTAAAAACTTTGCTAGCTCCGCTAGTAGCAGACGAGCTAAAATTGGGACAAGACAACGTCTGCCGCCAGGCAAGACAGCGTAGGGCAAGACGACGGTACCGCTAGTCACAAATACAAACAAAGTAACATTCTTTTACTTCTTTTTTGAAAGCCGTTAAAAATAATAAATAATTTCGGACACTATGTACCGTATTAGATAAGCGTTTATCAATTTAATGTTTATTTTGTAAGCATTAATGATTTATAGGTCTTAATAATAATGGTTTGATGTGGTTAACCACAAATGTGAAACCAATATATTATTGCAAAGTGTATATATTTGTGTATAACAGGCGTCTGCTACCTAGTCAGGCATTAAGTTGTCTACCTTAGTCCTGTGTATATTTATGTATTTATTTATAGGTGAAAAAGTAAAAAAAGAAGTGTCAACTCCGACGCATGACTGAAGTTAAGTTTGGATTTCAATCCTATAAATTTTTAATTCGTGTGTTTAAATATTATAATCGATTTGTTGAGGATGTTTTTTGGAAACCATATTGATTTGTGCTTAATATATTACATTTTAATAAAAAATTATAAACTTTATCATATAGTATTTTTTTCAAAGATCTTGGACAAAACTGGAATAAGGGTGATAGGTCTATAATTTTTAATGTCTGAGGCCTCTTGAGGCCCTTCTTATACAATGGTTTTACTATGGAACATTTTAATTTTTCAGATGTACAATAAATGTAAAAACAATTAATGTACAAAGAGCGATAGTAAAAAATATTATACAGCTGTAACACCCGCAGTATTCGCTTCCGTATTTCCATATGTCGCCGTCCGCCATTGGAGATTTTGTTTAAATATATGGCACCAGCAAAATAGTACACACCGCTTACTATTTTTCAAAAAGTACCTTCAAAAGTTAAATGACAAGAAATTTTAAATGGATCCTAATCACTTGAGATTGTCTGAAGTGGTCTTAACTCTCAGTTTTAGCCCCCTGGCTACAATTTAAAGAAAGTGATATTATCTAAAACTTCAGACGCAGGAATCTGAATTTAATTTCGTATTCCTTTAATACGCAGACGACGACACGCCAAGATGAGCCAACAATCTAATAATAGCTTTTAAATATTTGTTAAGAACTCTATTACGAGCTACTCTACCAACATAATACATTTATTACAACAATATATGTTTTATTTGTCTACTCCAAAAATTTCATTTAGACCCAATACAGTATGCATAACATGGAAAAAAAAGCCCTCATGAAAAAGACGAAGAATAGATGTGAAGGAAGACAATAACGTGCCTGTGGGCTTTCTTGAAGTACCGTTGCGAGAGGTCTTATTACCTATCGTCGGGAGCTCAAGGTTCCTATGGTGGTCTGCGTTTCGCACGAATCATAGGGAATCGGTTCAAGTTCGCATGAAGCGATTCTGGATAATCTGGAACCTTTTTAGGGTGCCAGCCGGCTTATGTGCGAACACAACACTCGCATAGGACATCAAAAAGGCAAGGCTCGCTCGTGCTCGCGAGCATGCTACGCAGCCATGTTTATTTGTAACGTCTCGCTAACAAATTATTAATAATATTATCATTTTTAGGGATTAAAATATGATCCTTGGATAACTTAAAGCGTAAAACTGTTTATCTTTGCATTACTTGTTCCTAAATTGGACAACTATAAAAGGTGGTCATGAGTTTATTGGAAACCATTAACAAGTTACACTCCGAAGATGATCCGTGCTTCGCTTCTACTTCTGGCCGTAGGCTTGGCTGCAATAGCAGGTATGAATTTCTGTTAAATGTCCATTTAATACATCGAAATCAGTAAGAGTTATAAAATATTGTAGTAATATAAAGTACTTTAATAGTGTTCTTGTTTGAAAACATTTAATAATGTGTTTTAAAACTAAGAATAAGGGACCCATGGTTACTTGTTTAACGTCTAATTAATCCTTAAACAAGTCTGTTATGATAGCCAATCGGATCAATGGTTGAACATAACCTAAATTATCGATCAGTAAATTCAAACTTTTTCAATTGTTCAATGAGTTTTCGCTTTTCTGATTTAATTATATAGAGTGATAGTTTTAAAACTAGTTAAACTAAATAGACATTCATTTAGAAATCACAAACTACCACTTCAATTTTATGCGGATGTTCCGGAATATCAATTACATATCCTGGTATAAACTTTACTAGTCCGTGGGAACTCTGTATATCCTTTTTGAGCAAGTCAGGTTTTATTAATCATGAAGTAAATATGCATGTTTTATGTACTCACCGCCTCGACGTGCAGCGCAGCAAGCGGCCGCGGACCAGGAATCTAATCCGTATCTTAATAGAAAAGTGCCCAAGACAGTTTCCAAAAAGTCATAGATTAAAATCATACGGCTTTTTTTTTCAAATCAATCCCGATATAACATACGCGTGAGTTTAAAAACCGTTTTTATAATTAATATTAATAATCATACGGCTGTGAATCAATTTTATTTTGTCATATATTTTTTATATTGAAATTGTAGTAATAAGGGATTGGATTGACATAAAAGAATATTTTAAATTTCGAACACATTTCAATTTTCCTCATCGAGATCATTGGCTGTAAAATTTGCTGTGTAATTTGTACTTTTGCGTTTCTCATTTATCTCAATGATTTTAATTATTATCACTATTGATTAATTTCTTTGTGAAATAGTCTTTTGTGTGGCTGAACGGTTTCACGTACTCTTGAACTCTCTCTTCAAAGTTCTTTTCAACTTTCCCTCACGGTACTTGTTCGCTATCAGGGATAGGGAAATCCTTATCCCAAAAGGCAGCAATGATCCTTCAGATTGACAGAATTTTCTCTGCTCAAGAAATCTATTTAATACAAATGTGACTGAGGGACATTTTGTGGAATACGTGATCGTTAAAAAATTATACAAAGTTTTTTTTATGACAAATAATCCACGGACCCTATACAAATAAATGATTTTGCGGCAAATATTGTCCCGTACAAATTTTTCCAAAAAAAAAAAATATATGATAAAGTCAGTATTTTAAGCCCAGCACGGTAAGGAGTTAGCAATAAAGGAAAACTTTTAAGTAAGTATTCCACTATTAGCAAAAGGGAATTGTATCTAAGTATTAGTTTGTGTAATGCCGGAGCCAGATATAGCTACCTTTGAATGATCATTTCAATGATCATGTAGTGTGGCCCGGGACGTTGTGTAGCTGCGCAAAGTTTTGTAGAACTTTGTGGACTTCAACGACAAAACTGTACAAACACTTTGAACTATGAAATCCGCATAAATATCGAAAGTTAATGAGCTTAATTTGTCAAAAGGTCATTAGCATATACAAAAAATCTGTTCGAAATAGAGATTCTTAAAAAAAGTGTATAGATTTACAAATGTAAATTTAAAGTAAACTTAAATAATTTTTGAAAAATGGCTTGAAGAGGTTTTTTGAAAAATTAAGCGACTACGACTATTTCTATAAGCACTGTCTATCGGTACTCGATAAAAATGTCTTTCATACTTACCGCACTATTTATTTGTAAGTGCAACATTGCCGCGCTATTTGACCTACAAATTGTAACATAAGTTTTAGATATTAAGGCACAACAATAAATAAACTAAAATTACTATATTTATGTGTTTGCTTTATTGACCATTACCATCTTTTTATATAGAAATACTGTAAAAGCCTTTGTCATCCTGCTCCTCCTGAATAACTGGAATGACTTGGATAAAATTTTGTCTCCAATATTACGCCACCCTTATTTAAGCATTTCTTAGCGTTTCGTTGGCAAACACTAAATTGTGTTAAGGCAGTTTGTTTATTTATTTGTTTGATTGTTTGAACACACTCATCTCAATAAGGGTATACTGGTACTAACAATACTGGTCCAATTTGAAAAATTCTTTCAGTGTTCCATAGCCCATTTATCGAGGAAGGCTCTAAGCTTTATATCATCACGCTAAAATTGTTAACCTGACTTTACGCGGACGAAGTGGCGGGTAGCAACTAGTACATAACATAAGGCTCATATTTCGATAAATTATCCATGTATGTATGCAATACGTGTACGCAATTACTATGAGTAAAAGCGGTTTGCCACTGAAAGTTATTGGTTAGTTTTGTTGATTTCAAACATGGAAAATTCAAATGTGCAGACAATTAACACAATTACTGTTTCACCTCTTTTATGTTCATCATAAAATTGCAGTCCGCTGCTGGACATAGGTGAAATCCCCCCAAATCACGCCATTTTACCCTGTCTTCAGCTGAATTATTGTGAAAATGGTGATAACAAAAATTACGATTGCGGGCTCTTCTCAGTATAGGGCACGAGAAACCCTTAGCTAAAACTTAAGCTTTTAACTCGTAAATTATATCACCAAATTATTAAATGATTAAAAACGAATAATAATATTATTATACATATGAAGTTGAAAAGTGCTTTTAAAAAAGTCTATATGAATAAACGATTTTGACTTTGTCTTATCGATGTTAAAAAAAACTTGGTTCCATTTCACGTGGATTTACGTATAAATATTTGGGCAGCGTATAAATAGGTAATTTAACTCCCGCGCTTAGCAGACCGAATCACTAATATGAATGAACTTGCTCCCCTTGTCCGTTCCGTTGTCACGTGACATATCGCGACGACTGCGCGTAGCTATACAGATACTGGATATGGCCGCTCAAATCTTGTCTTTAAAGATGTGATTGCGGAAGCTACAAGAGGTAGATCAAGCTCGAAGCGCATAAAACAAGGATTAGCAAAGGTCGATTATTTGTCTTAAGGTTTTATATCATAGGATTTACATCAGACAAACAAGTGGTCATTCTAGCCCGACTCTATAAATTATTTTAGTTTAAATAAACATAGAGCTTTCTTTCATTCTTCTCTCTGCGTTCACAAGATTCTAATTCTTTTTTAGTTTTTTTTTCTCTTTGATATTTTGTTGCAAACGTACAGAACGAGCGTTCCTTTACATTAAAAGATCGAAAAATAATGGATTTTGTTCTGGCTCTAGCTCTATGTTCCTTTGGTTCCATCTTTAAATGTAACATAGGATATAGTAGCGGATATGTTAAAAAAAAAATAGTAAAAGGGTTGTAAAAACTCTAACTTTTCTTGAATTTTGTACAGATTTCAATTGTACGAGAGACTCGGAGCGACCGCCCGAACCACCTCCCTATGGAGCCGTGGTGTCACCGCCGGTGGGATCCTCGAGGAGCGTGCACAGCTTACATGACCGCTCTACCACTACTAGACGTGACAGCATTGCCGCCACTTCACGCCGATCTCATGTGAGAAAGAGGTACTGGTACCCGGACGCGCCAGCTCAATTCGGCTACAAGCATGGCGCTACCTCTAATTACTTCATGTGTGGTTTGTGTAGTCATCCCTATCGTGTCAGGGTCGTTGTCTGTCGTATGCCTTGCATAACCTATTGTCTCTGTATTTATACTCTTATGAACAACTACCCTCCTCTATGTATACACTACATCATGGTTATACTTTTCTATAGACTGAAGAGGATAGGCCAATTAGGTAGCTCTGGATTGCAAATAGGAAATCTTGTTTTACTCTATCTCACATATATGCTGATATTTAAAAGACATTATAGCGCAAACTTTGTGATAAGACTAAATTTAATGTCTTAAACAAAATCACAAATGTCATTCATCTCGGAAATGAGAGGTTACAGATATTGCCATCCTCATTCCATTCTTAAGCGCGCAATGTATCGTGAACATTGGGAAGCAATCGTCAACAATATGTTGACGCGCAAAACAAGTCAACAACCCGCGCCGCGCTACCCCTGTTATAGTTTTCGCGTACCTAATTTACATTGCTGTTTGATTAAAAAATATTGAAGAATTTTGTTTCCGATTTAAAATCGCATCGAGACTAGTAATAATGATATTATACAGTATTCATTAAAAAAATTGTACATTTCAAGAAAAATCCGACGAAAAATTTCACCACTGGGGAGTCTAGAATCATGTACCATGAGATGCGTATCCGGTGCGATGTCTTTTACACCCTGTATAAAGCTTGTGAGTTTGCTTGTTTACTTGAAGGCGCTAATCTCAGGAACTACTGGTTCGAATTGAAAAATTCTTTCAATGTTAGATAGCCCTTTTATCGAGGAAGGTTCTAGGATATATAAAATCATGCTAAAATTTTTCACCCAATCTTACGGAGACGGAGTCGGTGGTAGCAACTAGTTGCCCATATTTAAATAAAATATAAAACATCAAAGACATTTTACTAACATAATATAACCTTCTGATATATTTCTAAAATTTAATTTCACATTTAAGGCCACGAAAGGCTTGAAGGTATGAATAAATTTTGCTCGTTGAATTTTAGTAAACAATGCTCACGTGACGTGTTTTAATGAATAGCGTCTGGCGTTGAAAATGAAAGCCTTAATACGAGTGGCAGCTGCCAGGTTTACAAAGAGCTGAGTTTGTTATAAGCTTTTATGTATTGCGAAAGATTTTCGATATTTGGCGATTGAATTTGGCGTCATATTGCTGTAACTTATGACACGTAACAAGATATTTTTACATATACAATGTAACCTCTTTATAACGTCGTTCGTTATAACGGGAATTTCCCTATTACGCTGAAATTAGGTCACACATTAGCTCTCTCTTTGTAGCCCAACAGCCATTTTCTACGATGAAAAAATACGTACGTATTTAGATGTCAGCAAATATTTACAAAAGTATTTAATTGTGTACTTTTTTATAATAAGCTTTTATAAGTTTACGAATAAATCTTGGAAGTGCCGAAATTGTTTAGGAAAGATAGATTGAGGTAGTTGCTTCGAAATGTGTGCCTTTAGTCTACATTACACACACCAACATTTCACAAAGACATTACAATATCTTTTGGAATTGTTGGTATCAGGTATTAAACGCGTCAGGTATAGTCGATTAAGGAAGTGCTTTTCCATTTTGGATGAAAGCTCCTTGTTAAAAAAATTGCTAAGGGTTACAGACGTAAAATAACGTAATGCATAACAAGCAGAAACAAGCCTTTTAACTAATTGACGTGTACACGACATTTGACCTTAACGTGACAAACCAATTTTTTGGTCGACTGTACCTACCTACCTAGAGTGTATTAATTATCAGTCTTAAGCTAACTTTGAAACTGTCAAAATGGCTCTTAAAAGAAAAGCGTTATGTGGTAACAAAAAAGTTTCGTTGATACTTGCGATAGGTTTTGTTATTTTTCCTTAGGCCCTCCATATAACGAAAACTCTTTATAACAAGTAAAAATGCTCGACCCTTTGAGATTCGTTATAAAGAGTTTACACTGTATATAGCTGTAGCGTACAAATAAGTGTAAAGTAATTGTTATATAAGGTTAATATATTGGGGTTGCTGTAACAAGAACCGAAGGGTGTGTGTTTATTTAGGGCTTTTTTAAGGGGCACGTGAGTGAAATCTAAGTAAATATTTTGTTAAGCT
>JANCMC010021608.1:6674748-6806177 GCA_024363005.1 Charaxes varanes
AACCGAAGGGTGTGTGTTTATTTAGGGCTTTTTTAAGGGGCACGTGAGTGAAATCTAAGTAAATATTTTGTTAAGCTTTTTAATTTTTTATTCAAAGTATTGAAACCGCTTTTGATTGTATGACAAATTATTATCGATTAGCAACGAATAATGATATTAAACAAACATGGTAAACTTTATATAAAAGTGAAGTATTTTAAAAAGATTTTTTAGATGATCACGCAGAAGCGCTTTAGCTGGCCGTCACTCATTCTATTTAAATCCGATGGAAAGGTCCGTCCGAAGGAAACAAAATAATCAACATTTATCCATTAACATTGCGAAAATCCGAAATAAAGATAACTGAATGGCTCCTGAATTTATCCTACAATGAGACTGAAAAACTTGTTAATTAATAGAATTATAATTACATATATATGTCTGATAACCAACACAATCAATGTTTTTTCACTCACACAAGTACACGTGCACGCACGCACGCACGCACGCACGCACGCACGCACGCACGCACGCACCCACGCACACGCACACGCACACGCACACGCACACACACTCACACTCTCCACATACAATACGCGCAAAGCTTCTTTTCCTTTTCTATGTCTTAGGTAATATAGTTATTAAATAATGTAATGTATTAATTAGATAATATCTCAAATAATGTTTTATTATCATTATAGTAAGGGTAGGCGTTAGCAACTACGACGCAGTTTTAAACTATAAATGCGGTTACTATCGAAAATTGTAACTCTGTATCTTATAATGCACTAATAAACTTTTTATTGTTATTTTTTATTTCTTGTATACACACTTTTCCGTTTTATTTATTTGTATGTTTTTTTTTATTCATTTCGTTAAGAGATTTTTGAGTTTAGGGGCTTGCAGTACAAAAACATCTTCAATAGAAATAAATTATTTAGACGCTTCCGTCCTTGGGCAGGTAAAACAAGCTTGAACAAGAAGTATTATTGTTGCCGAAAGTGGAACGGCGGGAGGCATTATTTTTCATAAGAACTGTCTAGGTAGTTGCGTCTCTTTGTCCAGAAGACAAAGAGCACCGCGATTCGTCGCCACTATATTACCCACTTGTACTAGTGCAGGAGACAATGGTATATAAATTAAACTATGGCATACATACGAGTTTTTCAAACAAAAGGATATCTAACAGAAAAGCGATATAAGTGTGATTATACGTGACTACAGATGTACATGGATAATTCCAGTGCCCTAAGGCTTGCGGAAACGTTACCGGCTTATAAGAAATAAGTATGTATGTTATTTTTTTAAACAAAATAACATACAGCTCAAAAACAATGGCAGCTGCTTTCAAGTTTCTATTAACGTACTTGGTTTGATACGTTCTTTACTAATTTTAACGTCCCCAAAATATATACTGACTTAATATGAGTTTATAGCCTCATGGAGGAGAGTTAAAAATATTAGGCATACTAGTATTTTTTTTATGTTACAAGAGGCAAACGAGCAGGCGGTTCACATAAGTGACCACTTTTTTTTTCAAACACTTCACACGCTTCGCACAACTCGCACAAACAAAACGTAACGTAGGTAACGTAGTCGATAGATGTCCATGGGCGTCGAAGTCTTCTTACTGTTTGCCTGCTTGCGTTTTACTGACCTTATTCTTCTTCTTAAAAGATCTTTTATATATATATAAAAGATCAATTGGATATAGGATGATGACATCCATGAACGCATCGACGCTAATAACGTCGTATCGATTTGAGAATTACACGACAGCTCGTTTGTATTTTAATTGACAATCAACGCCTACAGTATTTATTATTATAAATCGTGGCTTCGTTAATGACATATATAGTTTGTGTCTGGACTTATATTAACCTTCAATTGAAACGACGTAATATTTTTGACAGTTTTTATTCTATGACCCATTTCGTCGTTTGCCATTGTAAGATTACCAAGTAGTGAACTCGCCAATGGAATTGGTTTTCTAGACAGATTTCGGATCAGTCAGATTTTGATAGTATATCTGCACCTGAATAATGCTACCGGTCATCCCAGCCTTTGATAAAGTATGGCACGAAGGCCTAATCTATGAAGCGTCAATAAGTCCAAGTCAAAAATTCTTTGTACACATTGGCTTTTACTTGTGAACGTCATTGTAATTTTTTTTACACATTTATTTAATATTTTAGTGACAAATGCCAAAGTTTATGAGGGTTCCTGGCACCCTGCACTGAGTAGAGATAATTACAAACTCAGCCGGGTATTTTTTTTGTTATTTTCATTTCACAATCATTCACATTTCATTAAGAGACACACTACACAAAGATTGACTATCTCCGGTTTCAAAACGTACGTTGAAACACAAAAAAAGTCATTTTAGTGTTGTACTTCCGCGGTGGATTCAGTTGTGCAGCTCTCGAGTTACAGCATTGCACCAATGTTCGGGATTCGCGAATTTAAGTAAAGTAATTTAGTTTTTCATACATGTTATGAATTTCTGTAGAGTAATGCCTAATTGTATCAATTTCTATAAAATATAGAATGTTAAAATAGTTGTGGCATATACGTATAAATCACTCGTATGATAGGAGAATATTCTACCATCTGCGACCTATTCTAGCGCGCGCTGCAAAAACCGTTAGAGTTACGCGGATATAGTGTATGAAGGAAATGTTTATCTTAAACGGTTTTATCAAAAAGTCCGCGACATCATATATCTATCTTTGATGTTTAAGTCATTAACGCCAAAATAGTGAACCATTATGGAACGGAAACGGGACTATATTATAGGATAATAGAATGTAGTAAATAGTAAGTAACCCAACGTTCGGACAGGACATCGTCTGCCGGCTCCGCTAGTTATCCATAAAGTAGATACACTTAAAATCTACTCTCTTATATATGTAGTATCTTTAAGAATCGGATACTACATTCTTTAAGAATCGTATACCTACTCGGAAAGGACAGCGAGTGCCGTGCTCGCTAGTAGCATTTATACGTATAAAGCAACGAATACAATTTAAGAGCTTTAATCTTTATCCTTGTGTCCTGACTGATCAGTATTCAAGGATAAAGTTTTTCGCAATATTGCTCATAACTTTGGAAGCGAGGCAAAGCAACAATAACAAAGTTACTTGGCAATCACCGGGAGCCTGGCGAAATTGTTAATGCGATGTACTGGAAAACGAGCAAGCGGTAAGCCTGAGGGCCTAGCACGAACATTCTCGATAGTTTTATTAACTCTTACGTTCGAAACGAATTGTCAAATAAAGGTTCGTTCTTCTATTTTACACGACCTAGATGGCCATAACAGTGAGGATTTGATACGTACGAGTTCTGATTTCATTCATGCTAGCAATATTTAACAACTAAGTTATGTAAAACGAAATTCCAACGTAAAAGTGAGGAAAACTATCGAAAATGTTTGTGCTAGGCCCTCTGTTTGTTAAACACCGAAGTCTACGAAAAACTGCTCTATTGCTCTAGCAGAAAGCTTGTAGTTGCATTGCCACCGCTTAATAAATTTGTATGGTTTTTTCTTGAGGTCCAGTGGTCATATTGTGATATGGATGGAGGTAATATGATTATGTTATTGCCCTATGAAAAGAGCTGTTTTTAGGCAAGGTTCAATTAACCCTTACTGATGATTGATGTTGATCCTCAATTGCTTATACTATAATATGTGAAGAGGCAAATAATTTAAAGAACTATACAGATTTTGGCAACATTAAAAAATGATATGTAGTTAAAAATCACGGGCAGTTATATAGCTAAAGACAATTAAAATAAATATTCCATACTAAGAATATCGATTATAATACAAAAACGATACATCGATGTATCGGATTACAAATATTACAAGAACGGCGAACGACCTTTATAATAAGTGATTATATTTATTTTTATAATATCGGGGAAATGAATGATTCTATCGTGCCGAGGTTATCGCTGCTCACAAATACATGCAATATTAGTCATTTGACGTCCGTCTGTCAATGTATGCGTACGCAAAATGTCACTCAGTGCAGCGGCCGCGGTGCGATCATGCGCGTGCTGTTTCTAGTTGTAATCACTGGGGTATTTTATCATTAAAACGGCTGTAGCTTCGCCGATGCTAAGGCAAAATATGAGATGACAATTATTTGATGTAAGGAAATATTATTAACCTAAGTAGAATCTAATTAAAATTAAGGGAAAATTTTTGAAAAATCTCGTAATTACACATTTGTTAATGAATTTCAATGTATAAATACCATGTAAGTATTGAAAGAAAGATTAATATCTAAATATACATAAATATACGTAAATACTCTTGAGAATCATTCTTCTAATAGAAATTTAAACAATAACTGAGGTGTGAAATGGATACAACTTTGTGTATTTAAAAAAATAAGTATGAATAAAACAATGAGTCTATGGTTTTGTCTTTTATTAGTAATTATCTATTTTAAGTATAAATTATCATGTCGTAAGTATCTATGACATGACGATTGAATTATTTTATTTATTTTTGTGTATTCACGTATATGTATACTGTATAGCGATCAACTGCGTTTTTAAATATTGCGATCGACTCATGTGCCGACCACTGATTAGGCCACGACCTCCTAAGGGCTTTAATTAAAATCATGTGACTATATATCTTGTTACCGTTCCTAAAGTTACTGTAGCGCATTTATGGAGTAATGGGATCAGTAATTTAAGGCACGGGTTCGGATCTCAGGTTAGCAACTCTTTTTTGCTTTTATACTCGAAAATGGTACCCATAACAAAAAAGCTGTGTAATTAACCTCTCCTTTATTTTGAAAGAGCTTTCCAGTGATTCCCTACACGATAGGCTAGAATGAGAAAAAAAAAACCCAAACAGTAAAATTATTATTATTTCAACACGCCAAAAATATAATCTATACGCAACACATAATTGTTTATTTTTTTTTATTATGTTACAAGGGGGCAGAGGAGCAGGCAGCAGGCACCGAAGTACCTACCGGCGACCATGGACATCTGCACGACCAGAAGGCCAGCAGATGCGCTGCCGGCCCTTAATGACGAGTTTAGGCACGTTCTTAATTATACGTCAATTTATGAGCATTACTTTGTACGATTTTTAAACTACCTTCATCTTTTTATTTATGATCTTTTGCGTTATTTGATTTTTTTGTTATCTGTATTTTGAATTTAATTTGAACTATTCCCCGTAACGCCATTAAATTACATAGGTATGTGAAAAAAAGTTGACTGTTTTGGTTTTTTTACGTAATTGTTAGTTTTTTCGTATACATCCGAAAATGTCTATTATTTGTCATAGAACGTCGTGTTTTTAGACAATCTAGATATCTTAACCAAGCCTTAAGTATGGAAGACATTTTTTTATTGTTATTTCAATGCGTAACAAAACTTGTTTTTTTATCTAAAGTACATATTTGGTTTAGTTTTAGTTTAACATATTTATTTTTCTCAGTGAGACTCCTTTTGTAACATTATCGCTTGTAGGAAGGAAGCTTCTGGATTGTCTCTTTGAGGCGTCCAAATGTTACAAAATCTATTTTGTTTATAAAGCATTTTTTACTTTCGAGCGGACAAAGATATAAAGGGCTTCAGCACCAGTGACAGATTTATCCTAAAAAGGATTTTTAGATGCGAAAATGAAAAGGAAGATCTGACACAAATAGGAATAGTTAAAATTATCTTGCGTTCACATATTGGGAATTTTCATATCTCCTTAAAAGAAGATTCTTGACTCTCATGTTAGTTTTTCTGTTTGGTCCAAAGTTCGTCCAATCTTTTAATACAAAATTTATTTCAGTTCATATGGTATCGTTAGTTTTTAAGTAACTTCAAAAAGAAGGTAGTTCTCAATACGACTGTATGTTAATTTTTAATTTTTTTTTGTATGTATGATACACGATTACTCTATCATATATGAATCGGTTTTGATGATTCTTTTAGTCTTTGTAGATTGTGCGTCAGAGATGGCCCTCATAACATAGTCGATACCATCTGAATCGGTATAGTGGGGAAACTTTTAAGCGCGCACGGTACCGGCTTTAGGTAGCAGGCAGCTAAGTGCCTACACACGCCGAGGAGTTTCGGCTACCGGGAAGTCTCACAAACCGAACGAAACAAGCATGGCGTTACCTTTAATTATAGATACAAATAATGATATTATTACTTAGGGTCTAAAAATCGACCAGTCAGGGCCAGTAAAAGAATATTTAACCACCATATTAAATTACTTTTCATAATTTCAACTTTTTTAATGGCGTTTGAAATAACATTGACAGAATGCGTGATGCAAATATCGGTTAAATAAATAAAATTGAGTTTCCAAAATGTATGTAAGTGCCTAACTTCCGAACGACTGCACCAACATTGATAATTTTTTTTGTTGTTTGTTATTGTTAGGATAAGGTATGTATACTTAATAATATCTGTCTGTTTGTTACGGGTAGTTTTCAAAAATATTCATAAAGAGAACGAGAATAATATTATAGGATAATAGAATGTAGTAAATTGTAAGTCCTGTCGGAGGCCAAAACTCACTTCATATTGTCATCATTATGACATTTAACACTGTCTTATAGTAAAATTTATACATGTGTGTGTAAATTGTTTGGCATTGATGTATGTGTGGTTTTATTTTAACAATTTCATATATTTATCATTCATATTTTATAAAAATATTAGCAATGAGTGTGAATGTGTATTAGAAATCACTTCCTCTTCTTGATAAACTATAATTGTGCCAACAATTATAGTTTATCAAGCTATCAATGCTGTCACATCTAGTGATCGTTTTGTTGTCGCGTTTCGTTCGGTTTGTGAGACTTCCCGGTGGCCTAAAACTCGTCATTAGGGGCCGGCAGTGCATCTGCAGGCCTTCTGGTCGTGCAGATGTCTATGGGCGCCGGTAGGCACTTCGGTGCCTACTGCCTGCTCATCTGCCCCCTTGTAACATAAAAAAAAAAATTAATTCTCTTCCATAAGCGCAATTTTCATAAAATAGTGTGCAAAGTTTTTATTTCACATATTTATATATATAAGGAGATTTCTTATCAACAAGAGTTGATATGTTTAAGGAGGTATGCCTAATTTTAAGAGAATTTCATGAGTATACTGATTTATAAGAAACAAGTATACTGAGAGAGACAAACTTATTAGCTTTCCATGGATCCCTTTTACTGGGTTAAGAAAGGAACTTGCAAACTAGGTGTATGTTTTATACATCTCTTGTACCTCCACAATCAGAGTTCCCTTCAAGGCAAATTTAGTTTGATCCTTCTAATATAGCTTTAGATATGCCTTCTAGTAGAGAACTTATAATAGCAGGACAGGCTTTTGTCTTATTAGAATTTTGTTGGTATACCTATCGCTCCCACATCTATGGCACATAAACAGGCCATATAACAATTTTTGGGAAACACATATGTCAGGTTAATATATTGATTGATATGAAAACGCAAAAGTTGGGAAGTCGGGTCGACAGATGAATGCGAGTCGGTGAGTGACTTGAAAACGCAAGATAAATATTTCCTATTTATCATGACATATTAGAATATTTAACTACTTAATGAGAAGCTCTGATTTCTCTCTTTTACAACAATATGCCGGTATAAAAACCTTATTTATTATTCTTACTTACCATCAGCATACGCCTGTTTCACAGTACAACCTCGTGTGCCACGTCCTCTGCTAGTATCGCCGCTTATGAAGGCATTTTCTTCAGGTGAAGTCATGTTTTTAAATTTTATATAACCTCAACTAAGCACTAATATTTCACGAAAACATAAATGGACTCAATCGAATCATAACTCGTTTTAAACTCAGCGGCTATTCGAGACTCGCCAACGATAATTGTTTAATGAAATCAAATAAGATCTATCGTGTTTCAATGATCGACAATATGCACATCTTGCATCATTCTATACTATTGCAGGTTTGCCTTTGCGGAATATTTTGACAAATGACATTCGAGCCTCGCAGCTCGCTCTCTAGATTCCAAACATGGTTGACACTTACATAGACAGTTGACACACGCATAAAATATATCGATACTTGTCTTATTTTTCTGTGGATAATTCCAAATAATAATATTAATGGAATATCGGGAACTTAGTCTATAATTAGTTATTACTTATTATTCATTATTATTCAAAACCATATCATCCAAATTTGGCAATTCAAAATTTGGCAATCATAAAGTTAGTGAGTACACTGAAACGACTTTCTACGTAGAAAGAACATAAAATAAGTTTATAGCTATGCTAAAACCGTAAAACGTATCGATTACGCTATTTATACGTACAACATATTATATTATGTTATATTTTACTTACGAGCAATTGCACAGTTTATTAGAGCAAGTGCTGTGCATAATAGCACAATACGAGGAGGTCGTAGCAATAAATAATCAGCGGCCAGCATTTCAGTCGTTCGCTATGTTAAGCACTTCTTATCACGGTTGGGTGATGGATGTGTGACCCATTATGACACTCCTCCGTATTTTAAAAGGCAGGTAGAAAAGTGGGTCCCGATTAATGTCACGGAGTGATATTAGTTGTGAGTTTGTCGAGGTTCCGAGAATGACGTCAGACGGCAGTCGGTCATCTTAACCCGCCCCACAACCACGTCCTTTGCAATTTAAGCAGACCTTAGTACTAGACCGGGATAACGCTAGCTTGAAGTCGAAGATTGCATAATAGCTCAGCCGCTATGCTCTACCTGTCTTAAAAAGGCTCGTAGATGCATTGTCGGCCTTTCAGAGTAATTTATTTTCTTGGTGATTCCTGAGTCACAACTGGTTTGAACCGGGTATTACCAGATTTTAGTCTGTTGGAGTGTTGAGGCTCTAATATGATAAATTATAAGAGTAATTTATTTTCTTAGAATCGGGTATATAAGACAAGGTCAAGGTGAACGGCTGCATATTTTAACATATAATTATGTAATAATATTAAGGCCACTTAAAAAAGTATTTATGTCTATAATAAATAAATTAATCTTCATATAGTTAGTTACTTTATACAAAGTTGTGAATGTATAATGTATATTGTGTGCGTAATAAAATATCACTAGCTGACCATGATGCGGCGATCTCAGTACCGCCATAGTTCTTATCATCATTACATATTGTAAAATGAAGTCGCTTCCCAGCGTTGTACGCGGTGATCTTTCGAACTACGCAACGGATTTAATGCAGTTTTCTCCAATAAACAGAGCGATTGAAGGAGAAGGTTTATATTTATATTATAGAAGATAAAAGCCGCGAGCTCCAATTATTTGTAACGAGATGTCGTAAATAACGTTTTTTTGGTGCGCTTACTAAAAACCTGTTTGATTCTACGAAATTTTCATATAAACAAACCCTGATTTGACAACAACGAACACAATAAAAATAAAATTATCCAATTTGGTGCAGTCTTTTGAAATAATTTAGTGTCATGAACATTAAATTTATTACCTGTAATATAATAAGTACCTATTATTAATATGTTTTAATTATAACACGTAATAATTATAAGACATAATAAAGATAACAACGAAATAAAGTGTGACTGATCATGCTCTGTCTATTTAAACGCATTCAAAATAGAGCAGCCCGAATCGTCTGCGACTCAGCTACTTTCAATTTGCCATACTATAGCTTTGTGACACGTGTGACCTGTGGTCCCAGCAACCCCATGTTATGAATTATCCAATAGATATCATTGTAGTAAGAATGAAAGTATATAGTTTTAAACACGGAGACTTCAATAAGGGTTAATATCGGGAGAAAAGTTGAAAAAGTGTCCAACAGTATACAATAAATAACAATACAGTGAATGTGTAGATGTGGATTAATAATAATCTTTAAAATTCACCTTGATGCTAATGTGGCGCCCTCCTTACTTACACACTTCTACGGACATTTTTAATATACGGGGATACTCCTTATTAAAGACTCCATGGTTTTAAATAAGCCTAAAATGGTAACGCAAGTGTAAAAGGCTTATGGTCGGACTTCGACCAGTAGGCGATCTCTTGTTTCATTCTAATAAAGGTCCATTTTTGCATTTGATAATCATTGTACATAAAACTTTCGCATCTTAAGTAATTTTTTGTGCCAACATACATACACGATTTTAAATACATTCTCAAGGTTTCTCCGGTAAATTTAAAGTTGGAATAAATTATGCAATAACTATGTATTCTGTAAAATTATGTACAAGGTCCATTATTTTTTGACAAAAAAAGTCGTTGTTTTTAAACATTCAACACCAGGCATGGATACTCGAATTGTCCAGTTTTGAATTTCCAAGTTCCATTTACAATATATATACTGATATATACGTTATACCAACTTTGTTACAGAAAATAGGTACTGTAATCCACCATTAGGGCGTGACGAATCTTTGTGGATTTAATTTTTAGAACGAGTATATTATTACCACATACACACACAAAAAAATTACATGTAGATTCTAGATTCATTAAGAAAAATTTTTGGAGCAAAATCAGACAACACCTTTGAAGCTATTTCACAAATACCGCTATCGCGTATCACATACGGAACCCTGCTGTATAATTGACTATTGACGCTTTTGACCACTTTTTTAAATACCTGCACTTTTTATATCAGGGGTACCATAACTTATTATTATCACGTTATCCAGTTAAGTTTTTTTAAAAGCTTGTGCTAAGATTTGCTTCGACAATAGTCCCATCGGGGTCAATTTTTTTTTGCATCTTATAGATTTTTGTCCGTTTTTTATACTGTTACTGCCAACGAGACTTAGTAAGTTTAGTTTGTACTATTAATTATTATTTAAAAAAGTAAAATCATAGTAACATCACATATTTGTCCACTATCACGATCTTTCCGTTTGTCACAGTCACTTCTTCTGCAGGGGGGCAAAAAAAGGGGGGAGCGAGTTAAGATGACGGACTACCGTCTGACGTCTTCCAAAACATAATAGTCTGTGATCTTTCGCGCGTCGCATTTTCGTTCCATTTTCAAATTCCTTCGGAATATCTTTGATCTTAGATCCACCCCCCAGGAGTGTACTCTGTATCTTATTTAAATACAAAATGAAGATGCAGTAAAAATAAATAAGCAACGAGTTTGTTAAGCCTAAGGATTTTTTAATTTTCCACCCGTCAACCACAGACCGAAGAGTTCACGGCGGGTATTACGTTCATTGCTTAATCTACCAGCTGTGCGTAAAGCCGAAGCGTTGGTCCCAATCCGAGATCAAAACTATTTTATAATTACTTAGAACGGATTAACGCTTCACCAAGAACCTAGATACTATGCCAGTCGACATAGGAACTCAGTTTTTATTAATAACTCTTATTTCCATCTGATTTTATTACAACACATACATTAATTTAATTAGAGGTAGCGCCATGCTTGTAGCCGAATTGGGCCGGCGCGTCCGGGTACCAGTACCTCTTTCTCATATACAGCCATATCTTTTGATTGCGTATATTTAGAGGGTTGATGTTCTCGCACAGCTTCAAGGGAGCATAAACCTCAATACTTGGTATTAATTTAAATATATCTTTACACATATCTTAAAAAAAGGTCTTGACGGATAAACTAACAGATAGAGAAAAACACACTGATGCAACAACGGATTTTCAACTTATAGACATTTTCTTATATTTATGTTACAATTTCTAATATGTTATTACTAAATTTTATGATTTTATGCCAACCAGAAGGATAGTTATCGAGGGAAACGAAGTTTCATTCGTTAGTCTATATATACAATTTATAAAACACAACGATAGTTCGTACATTTTCGTCATACCGCCATCTATGATGAATAACGGAAAGCTTGACTTTTTTAATTACAAATCGCTTTGGTAAGCGACCTATAGATGGCGGTGTAGTCACCGCCCGCCGGCTACCTTGTCTGCACGTTTTAAGTGTGAAATAACTTCAAAGATATTTCGGAACAAAATGTGGCAAGAACCCCTACACTAGGCGAAAGCCCGTATTGCCCGCTCATCCACCAAGACGTACAGTAAATAATACAATATATCTAGATTAAATGACAAAAGAAAAAAATATATATATATTATATATATAGTATCAGTTGAGTGTGTATGAGAGAGAGTAAGAGAGTGTGTGTGTGTGTGTGTGTGTGTAGATGTATTTATTTGAATCTGGGGAGCTTTCCGTCCACAACGATAATGTCCCATCGTAACCTAAACATTATTTATGTACGACAACAAGCCTATTAATTTATTATAAAAGTAAAAAGCATTCTGGTAGCTTTGGAAAAATTTCCACATCTATCTGTAAATTAATACGAGACGCGAAAATTTTCGGTACCATTTTATAAAAATTGCCCGGACGGAGGCATGTGAAATTTGGCACAATTATAATTTATACAGAAGTTGGCTTACGAATTCTAATACTTTTATAAAATATACATTAAATTTTTCACTAACGTTTTTAATTAGCTATCATTAATTAGATAAGGGTAGAATGATATAAAGGGAGACGGAGGCTATATGGCGGAAGGTTTTTGCGCTTATACATAACTAGTTGTTACCCCCGACTTCGCCCGCGTACAATTAGGTAAAAAAAAATAGCGTGATTATATATAGCTTACAGCCTTTTTCGATAAATCGGCTATCAAGCACTGAAAGAATTTTTCAATACGGACCAATAGTTCTTGAGATTAGCGCGTTCAAACAAACGAAATCTTCAGCTTTATATATAAGTATAGAATAAATACCAACATTAACTGCTCTGGGAAAAGATAGATAAATTGAAAAAACAACTTCCCTTTGAATACATGAACAGCATCCTGCGTCACAGTTGCCAAAAATCTATGAGAAGCTGCAACAATTAAATTATTAAGCATTGATCATAATAATTGCTTAAATATCTTTTACAGTGGGCACCACGATATCTCAACCTTACTGATTTCTTTCCCGCAAAGGCGTCCAAGTCGTCGCGCCACCTCTTCCTCGGCTTACCTGGTCTACGGTGGCCATTGGTGGGAGTTCATATAGTTGCAACATTGAAACCGTATATAAACTTCAAATTCAAATTATTTATTTGCAAAATATATGACAATGCACAAACGCTTACATGCTTAGTCACAATCGCGACATACAAATATATGTATATCTTATATAAAAATTCTAACATGATTCTAACTTAATAATAGAAATTAATATAACATAAACTTTAAATTTAAATGTCACAGCATAAGTGTAATATGGTACTGAATGTTTATTTCATCTTTTAGAATTCTTAATTTTGTAAATTTCTTTAGTCAATGAACAATAATGAAAATACCGTGCGAAGCCGGGGCGAGCCGCTTGTAGAGAGAGAGCTTTAAAAAAAAAACAAATATTACGTTCATAAAGATTGACATAACATTTACGATTGTGAATATCAGTTGTTAAATTTTAAAAAACACAGATTATTCTAGTTCTGCACCAGAAGCATCTATGTAGATTTTAAAATAGGGTATTGAAATCTTCAAGTAAGAGCTTTATTCAACATTTCATATATGACACTTTAATATGCATAGCAAAAGTTTATGGCAACTGAGTTCAGCTGAGGTATCTTCGTTTGCTAGATTAAGTGGTGAATGCGCGTAACGAGACATTTTTTGATTCAGCTGTCTCGTGGTGTCTGCTGAACAGAAGTCCTAAAGGCATTTATGTGAGGAATTATGCTTCATTTAATAACGAAGATCCTGCTCCAGCACAAACACAAATATAGCTGACAGTTAAGTGACAGAATGAGTAATTTGATAAATCTCAATATCGATTAAGAAATGCCTATATCTATTAGCACATGGCGATAACAGTTTTACTAGTGGGTGATAGAGGCTGCCCACTGATGATTAACATGTCAGTATAGGTATATGGTCAGGCATTCCACACCTTTTAGGGTATTTAGAGTCATGGCAACATAATAATACATTAGACATAACGTAATCTCTGAACACCCCCAATAAATCAATCAATCAATCAATCAATCAATCCATCAATCAATCAATCCATCAATCAATCAATCCATCAATCAATCAATCAATCATCTATTTGGATACATATGGTACAGAGGTCTCATTATCTTAGGTTGTGTTTTATCTTTATAATCTTATTTATCTTGTCGTTTCTAACGTCCAAAAGCCTATACTATACTTAATTAAAAAAATCATCAACAGTATAGAAACAATTACAGAATAAATACATATATAAACATTTCCAAAATTAATAAATGTGTAAAAAAAAGCTTCGCGTTATAAAAGCGCTGCCGTGTTCACAAAGACTTTGGAATACATATGTCCTATTTGAACGGTTTTTTAACGTACATTAAGAGATCTCGTGCGAATGAGGCTAACAGTTTCGATGGTCAAAACTATATTGTTACGACCACATCAACCGCCCCATCGGAGTAATGTATAGCATTTCAACATTCAATGTTAACTTTACTTAATATTATAAATGCGAAAGTAAATCAGTCTGTTACATTATGACGTCTAAACCGTTGAACCAATTTTGACGAATTCCAGTATAGAGATAGACAAGACTTTGGAGAATACTACTTTTTACAGCGAAAATGAAATTTGACAGGGTGAAATTGTTATGAAAGTCCGTCAATTTTGAAGCTAGAAACACGAAACTTTATTCTTGGGCTACTGATTTTTAACCAGTAAATATTTGCTACAACATTTGTGCAAATACTACCCTAGTATAATAAATAGTATGGTTATCTGGAAGCCTCTGAGCCGCGGAAGTCACATATCAAGAATGATCAGCACCAAAAACCGCTGGACACACAAAGATGGATTTTGGTACAAAGAAAGTTTATACTTAGTAGTAGTTCGTTAATGTCGGAGCCAAACATAGTGTCATTTGAATGATCATTTCAATGATCATATAGCGTGGCTCAAGCTTTTAATTTAAGCTTAGTAGGAAAAGGGAATATTAGACATACCTAAAAAGTATTCCTAATATTCGATAAAAAAATGTACTGGCCTCATTGTTTTTCTTGTAACAGATATTCTACAATAAATATACTTTTTTTGTTAAGAATACTAGTAATTCTTTAGTCCTGAGGGCCTAGCACTAATATTCTCGATAGCTTTACTTACTATTACGTTCGAAACGAAACGTGAAATGAAGGTTGGTACTTCCATTTAACACGACTTACATGGCCGTAACGTCGAGAATTCGATATGTGCGTGTTTTGATTTCATTCGTGATGGCAATATTTCGTAACTAAGTTGTGTAAAACGGTAACATTGGCGTTTTATTTGACGTTCGGTTTCGAACGTAAAAGTAAGTAAAACTATTGAGAATGTTCGTGCTAGGCCCTCTGTTCTCTCTTCAAATAAGCGTACAGGAGTGGATGAGACAGTAATAAAAAAAGAGTCGGATTCATGAGAGTTATATATTGGTGGGAACTTTATATAAAGGTTTTGGGTTGACAAAATTCGTTAATTAGAGGTATGAATAGTTTCCTTGATAGTTGAAAACTCTTTATAAAGAGGTTGTTGGCAAAAAATGTTCGCACTGGAAAGATATATTTTATATTGACTCTTATGGACAATTCAGGGGGATTACGATAAATTTGTTAAATCGAGGAAGCCGTTATATTAAGGTTGCACTGTATTTATAAACATGTATACGCCGTCAACGCATCTGCGAGCTTCACATTCGAGATCCATGTTGTATAAAAAAAGTTCAAGTTTCTTAACCGATAAAATATAATAAATGGTCGTTTATCTATTAGGAACAGGATATTTACTTGTATTATCACATTTTTATAGTCATTACTTGTTTCCCCCGACTTTGCCCGCGTTAATGATTTTTTTCATTGCTTATGATTTTTAATCCTCTGTGTGGGGAACCCTTAATCTTAAACTTTAGGTAGAACATGTTACATTCTCTGAAAATCGGCTCAGCATTTTTGAAAATTTGCCTTAAAAGAACGTAAAAATGTTTTTTTCGTAGGCACGATCGTTTACATTTAGTAACAAAGTTCCAATACGACGATTCAAACAGACACATCAATTTTATTTATTTGTATGAAAAAAATAAGGTTTTCGAAACGGGTCTTTACAAAACCGGTAAGGCCTTGCAGTCCTAAGCCAAGTTTTTTTTTAATAAAAATCGTTCAGGGCGAAACACGTTTACATCGATAAAAGTTAACAATTAACCTGTCCCATTAAACTTGATTGCATGTTTTTTTTTTTTTTAATATTATTATATGAATAAAATTATAATGAAATTTAAAGACCTCGATAGCTTAAATGTAAATAAAAAGTGGTCAAGAGCATGCCTTAAAAGGGTTCCGTATCTGATATGCGATAAAGGTATTTGTTAAATTCAATACTTTGTGTTCTATTTTGCTCAAAATAAACGTGAAATTTCTTTTTTTTTACTTTCTTTAAGGCTTACCAACTAGAGTATATATTTGTTATTAGTATATATATACATATACATATACATAAACATATACATATACATATACATATACATATACATATACATATACATATACATTTACATAAAATTGAAGTTTCTTTTTGTAACGTCGAAATAAACTTGCACGACTATGTATGTACCTGTAACAAAACTACAAGTTAAACAAATTCTGTCTGTCTGTCTGTTAGTCTGACAGGTAATCTCTAAAGCGCCTAGACCGATTTAAACGGATCTTTCACTGGTAACTACGTTACTCTACAAATGAAAAGGCCACTTTGCTTGCAGCTAAGTAATAAATAGTAAGGGTTCTGCACAAAAAAAAAACTCACTAAATTTGACAAAATCACTGAATAGATATGAAGTCGGAGGATAAAGCTAGTATGTGTCATAGTTATAAAAAATATATTGAGCAATTTTTCCAGTTGTCTAGCCGTGGACGCGAAAGGAGCAATATACTTGACGACCAAGAATGGAACATTTCCAATAACACTGACATCCCTCAAGTCTCATGACAGCACTACAAGGAGAGACACTACCAAGATTTTATCTGCAACGTCTAAAAATCTGTCACGAGATAATGTAGACGTCTCCTGGGACGATGACTCCGATGTGATATTCACGAATTTCCTTAACGATACCAGGGAAAACGCGTGGAAATCAAATCAAAAGCGGAGCATAAACGATGCAGTGTCGAAAAATATTACGCTTGTACTAGAAAACTTATTGAAGAACTACGAAAATTCTCAACTACCCACTCACGGCAAAGGTTTGATTATATAAATCAGCGGACGGCAACGCGTGGTCCGCGGGCTGCATTTGGCCCGCGACTGTTTTGTAATTGGAAATCTAATTCTTATATCGGAGCCAAACATAGCACAAAGTGTTTGTACATTTTTGTCCTTGAAGTCTACAAAGTTCTACAAAATTTGTGAAGTTACACAAAGTCCCCGGCCATACTACATGAACATTGCAATGAACAAATAAAGCTATGTCGGGCTCCGGTATTATAAAAAGATACTAATGACAGTAAACGAGCGTAAAGTGTTAATGTGATGTATTATCCAATATTGCCTATAAATAACTAACCAGAAAACCACATAAATAACTAACCAAAAAACCATTTCCAAATTATTATTTTACAAGTATGGCCTTCCGACGTCTAATTTCTTAACTTTGTGGCCCGCCGGCGTCTCCTTTTTTAACGATATGGCCCTTGCGCGCCAAAAGGTTGCCGGCCTCTGAATTATAAGCTATATAAATTACTATAACATTAGTAGAGCTTTTCTGTATTGTAATATTTCTTTTCAGGTTATCCTACAGTTGTGCAAACTAATATATTGATAAGAAGTATGGGGCCCGTCTCAGAATTAGATATGGTAAATATTACATCTATACGTACACGCGTGATGCCGTGACGAAGGGAAAATGGGTTTATTTTTATATATCGATACCTTCAACGTAAGTTGATGTAACCCCAAATTCCCAACTTTACAGTAGATCGTTACAAACAACTAAATTGTAATATAACAGTCACTTTTTAATATATAATTGTATACACAAATGTGTTACATAATGAGGTTTTTATTTACATGTTTGTAATTCTCTACGGTGAAGGTGGGAATTTGGGATTACAACAACTTACGTGGGAGTTATCGATATATAAAAATAAATCCATTTTCCCTTGATCACGGCATCACGCGTGTACGCTTATACCAATTTCGCTAATTCTTTTTTTTGTGTTTGTCATTGTCACGAGAATTATTATTAAAAAATTAAGAAAATTGCGCGGAAAATTATATCAAGAATACCTAACCACCATATTAAATAATTCCTAATAGAACGGACGAGAATAATATTATAGGATAATAGAATGTAGTAAATAGTAATTAACCCATTGTTCGGGCAGGACAGCATCTGCCGAGTCCGTTAGTACTTTATAGAAGTAATAAATCCATCCGCGTTGTCGTGTGCACTTTACCAAATTTAATTTTAACAGCCTATTTTTTCAAAGATTTTAAATTATCTTTAAGGTCCTCCATTAATTACGTCACAATTTAAAGGGGGGGGGGGGGGTACAACCGTGACTTTGTGTGACAACAGGCAGGGTGGTCAAAAGCTTAGTTAGGCCACATATCAAAATTAAAAATAAGAACAAAAAAAATTTAAACTGCTATTTTCCTTTAATTGTTTATAGTAAATGAATAAAGTAAAAAAATCTGATGTTATACCAAGGAAGAGGGGGATCTCGAAAATATGATAACCAATGAAAGGACGCGGGGAGAGTTAAAAAATCGTAAAACTCCTGTGGTTATTTATGGCTAAACGCTAATACTTATAATAAATTTTATAATGCAGGATTACTCTATGGATTGCTACTTCAGACAATACTGGCGAGACACGCGACTCTCCTTCCTCGGGCCCATTCGTTCTTTGTCCCTCTCAATTAAAATGCTGGAAAGAATATGGCGACCTGACACCTACTTCTACAACGGCAAGCATTCCTACGTCCACACTATCACCGTGCCAAATAAATTGTTAAGAATAAGTCAACATGGTGACATTCTATACTCTATGAGGTAAACATTTTTAAGCCTTCTTGAGATTCTGCTCGTTAACTGAATGACATACACTTCTAAGGATTTCAAATTAATAAACAAAATTTATAACTTCTTCGTTTACATAGTATTATCCCGGTCTTGTACCAGAGTCCGCTTACATTGCAGAGGATGTGGCTGTGTTTCGAGTTAAGACGATCAACTGCCGTCTGACGTCATCACCGGAACCCCCACAATGTCTAAAATCTCACGACTAACATCATTCAGTGACATTAATAGGGACCTACGGTTTTCAGTGCCTTCATTCTCCTTGGTTTGTGTCCTCGCCCCCTACGATTAGTTTAACTCCATTGTAGTCGCATTTTGGTGCAGTAATTGTCATGGTTTCAGGATCCACTGACAGATCTATGTAAGCCACTGATTGTGTTACTTGACGACTGTATTCCTCGCATTCTGGAAATAATCGTATCTCAACATATAAAAATCTCGTGTCAAGATGTAGGTTTGCGGTAAATTTTGAAATTACTCAACCGATTTTGATAAAATTTCATAACTATCTGTAATTTAATACAACTTAAAACATAGGGGGGTATTTTTTTACCTGATTTCTTATCACAATATTGTTTATTGCTTGAAAAGTATATGTTTAACACATATAGCGTATATGTAATAGTACCCACCTAAACAAGCCAACGTTATTATTTCACACCGATTTTTGAATTTTTTTTTTATTTTTTATGTTACAAGGGGGCAGACGAGCAGGCAGTAGGCACCGAAGTGCCTACCGTCGCCCATGGAGATACATCGCGAGCGCTCGGTCGCCGCTGAGAGCGGAATTACCATTTAAATTGTTTCAGACCCACCTATAGGGCTGCCACATTATCCTAGAAAGATCTTACACTTATTTATTTAAGCACTTAACGGTACACCGACATAGAAAAAAAATATTAATAACAATAATATATTATAATAATAATAAGCCGCGGAATGGCTTGGAGTCGGAGGAACTTGGTGCTCCTACGACTCCCGTCGCCGACGGTGCAGTGCGCCGCATTAAATGGACTCAAACTATGAACAATAAGAAATATTATTAAGAAGAAAAAGTACAAAAGGCCGTGGTATTGCTAATGAGCGATGTTTCAAACACAACAAAATAAGCAACTTTCTATAATAGTAGAGAGCAGGGCTTTTCAGGCTTGGCACCGCGTGCCCCTGAGTGCCCTCAGAGAAAATTGTGGAAATATTAATAAACTGAAAGAAATATAAAAACTTTGGCAATTAAAACGTTCACTCACTTCAAAGAAAAAGAATTTCTTTATCTATAATCTCCAAAATTATTATTTTAATTAAACTATTTTAAGAACTACTTAACCTAACGATCAACTCAAATGCCGGCCCCTGATTTACTACGACCCTCTCAACGTATGAGTATAACATATAAAAGTGTGAAAATTTAGCAAACAACCATACAATCGAATTTGAGTATTACTTATGGTTGTATATTAAAAAAATAACCCAATTTTATAGCATTGTAGGACGTAGTATGTAAATGTTTTTAAGGAAATATAATAATGTCTGTGCAATGTCACACTAATTACCGGCGAGGTCAAAGTTCTTTAAGCTAAGCTCTGATAGCACTGAACTTTCACTAGGCTTAATGTCAAAGAGTCCTTAGTGTCAAAGACAATTTGCAAATCTTTCGACCAGAAACAATTTTGAGGAGGTCGTGGCCTAATCAGTGGTCGGCATTTGAGTCGATCGCTAAGTTAAGTTGCTCTAGCTACGACCTTGCTTATTCTTCAGTATGTCATATAAGAATTGTAATTGGGGGTATTATAACTATAAATTATTGGGGATTTTTAGGGATTCTATCAATTATCTGAAAGAATTTTTCAAATCTGATCAGTAGTTCCCGAGATTAGCGCGTTCAAGCAAACAAGCATACAAACTCTACAGCTTTATGTATTAGCATAGATTTGTCATAGTTTTAAATCGTCTTTTCATTTTTTTGTCAATCATTTTAAGTGCTATGCAATATTGTTATTAATTAATTATTGACTTCACAATCCATCACAAAAATCAACCTCAAAGCCTGCTGATAGGACTAAAGGAATAAGAGATGGAGTAAAAGGTTATAAAAGGTAAGGTACAAGAAAAAAAACGATGCGGATACTACTGTCATGGAAGGTATAGGGATAGTGACAATAGCAGCTAGGGTAGTCCGGGGTCGCGTTCCCGTAGTGGAACTAACCAGTTATCGGACGGATAAAGAGGAAAATCCACCATACCAATGCCAGACGATTTACGCCATTGACACACACATGTATTTTTCATGTCATCGCACACATGTATGGTTGATGTCAAAGCGTAACCGTGACAACCGTATGTTATATTCATTGTAAATTTTTATTTATCTGTGAATAGAACATTGTATAACGTTGTACGCAAAAAGGTTTGTGGGCGAATTTCGACCAGCCGGTGATCTCTAGTGATAATAGAACGTCTAATCTTAGACGTTTATCAAATCTTCTTCTTCTTCTTTCTAGCATTATCTCGGTTAAATACCAGGGTCCGCTTAGATTGCAGAGAATTTGGCTGTGGGGCGAGTTAAGATGACCGAATGCTATCTGACGTCATCCTCGGAACCCCCACGATCTCTACCACCCTACGATTAATATCACAAAGTGACATGAATCGGGTTCCACTGTTTTACGTGCCTTCCGAAACACGGAGGAGATCGGATATCAAATATAAACCAGTGCTAGAATGGGTCACCCAATTGAATATTAATTCAATATAAATTTATATAAGTTTGTCTCCAACTATATATAAGAATAATAGTGGAATATAGAACATTAGTATATTAAAAACATAAAAATGGCCAAAAGCGTGTCTAGATACGCTTATATAGAAGGGTTCCTTATCTGCTTCGCTTAGATATATTTATTAAATAACTTTGAAAGTTGTAGTCCGATTTCGTTCAGAATAATATTCCTAATGAGCTTCTAGTATGTTCTATCAACATGGAAAATTTCAAGTCTCTACGTCTAATAGTTTGGAAATGCTAGGAGGGGGACGGGCAGACAGACGTACGGACGGACGGACGGAGCGAAATTATAAGAGTTCCTTGTAGTACTACGGAACCCTAATATAAATAAAAATGGTATGGAGAGTGGTCATGGCAGACGGTACCACGCATTTCGATTCGGATGATGGCATATCGATATTGAAAAAACCGTTTCACAGTAATTAAACATTGGACAGGGTCAGTGGCCGTTTAATGTCAGTGAGTGATATTAGTCGTGGAATTGTAGAGATTGTGGGGATTCCGGGGATGACGTCAGACGGCATTCGGTCATCTCAACTAGCCCCACAGCAGATCTGCTATTTGAGCGGACCTTGGTACTAGACCGGGACAAAGCTAGGTAGAAGAGAAGACTAGTGCGACTACTGGACGTTCTTTACGTACGAGTGAAGTGGGTTACGCACCTAAAACACTTTTTTCTTCTCAGGTTTTATCCAAAAGTCGTACGGAAGTTAATTGTCATCGTCTGATAAATTGCTTAGTGCTGATGTACAAACCTGAAGACCACGTTGACAGCGATTCCAGCTCAAGCACTGCCGATAGTTTGGAAATATACCAGTAAGTTAGAAACTTATAACTAAAGCATAGTATACCAAATAAACGAAAGAATGAGGGAATTTTTATACCATTTTCATACCAGGGGTAGTCGTCTGAGTGTTAGTGGTCTTACAGCTCCCAACATCGGCCGCGAAACTAGCGGAATAAGTGTATATCTTATACACATTTCCCTGGTTATAAAAAGAAAAATGCACGCTTATAACTCAAGGTATCCTGGCGAAGTGACGGTGAAATGACTTATTTTCGCTATAATTTAAATTTATCTTCAACGCTTCAATATACAATGGTAAACGCTTCATCACTTGTCTCGACAACCTTTGAAGCTGCGGTCGGCAACGCGTGGCCCACGATTCGATTGTGGCCCGCGATTCGAATGTGGCCCGCGAGCCGAATGTGGCCCGCGAACCCACTCATTGTGGCCTGCGACTGTTTTGTAAATGGATTTCAAATAAATAGTTGATTACAAGAGTGAAATTTTTTTCATGATTTACTAAATTTTAGGATTTTTAATATCGTTTATAATGTCCGCTACATAAATAGATAACTAAATATCTGTTTCTACATAAATATATTACAAGTGTGGCCCGCCAACATCTAATTTCTTAGCGATGTGGCTCCCCGGTGGGACATTTTATGAATATTTACAATACAGGTGAGTGTTGCATTAAGTTATCTTAATTCAAAATAGCATAGAAAATGACAAAAATGAATCGTATATCGGACCCCACGAAACTGTAGGCTACGAAAGAACGAAACCTTCGCCTGCCTTTTAAAAAATTTGGTTATCTGTAAAGTTGGTTTACGGAGGATGAGTTTACGTAAAACACCAAACGCTTTAGCCGGCTCAGGCAGAACGTGACAACGAGGCGCGTCACGTTCCGCCGAGTCTGTTTATCGATTCCCGCAGGCTGTTCCTCGTGTCGCAGTACTCGGCGCTGCAGCACCTGGACGACCGCAAGGTGACGGCCGACGAGAGCGCGGAGGCGCTGCGCCTGTACCGGCCGCCGCGCGCGGGCGTGCTGGCGCGCCTGGCGGGCTATGGCGTAAACATGAAGGATAGATATATGCCGTCGCGGGCTTTTCTATAGAACTATTTAAGATATACATTTCCTTCACCCGCAAAGCGCCCAAATTGTCACGCCACCTCTTCCTCGGCCTGCCTGGTCGTCGGTAGTCATTATTAAGTATGCAGGAAGTCGCGATATCGGCCTACCGTTGCGGGTCCATTCCCGCTACATGCCCTTCCCATTCACACTTCGGCCTTGGCGACACCTTCCAATATTTATATAACACTATCTGTGCTAGCGACTTCTATCGCGTAAAATTAGGTTGAAAAAATTAGAGCCCATTGCCTTTCTCGATAAATGGGATACCTAATATTGAAAGAATTTTTAAAATTGGACCAGTATTTCCTGAGACGAGCGCGTTGAGGCAAACAAACAAACTCTTCAGCTTTACATATTAGCATAGAATGTAGAACATTTCAGAATAAAGTTAATGGAACAAATATACTTTATTATATCTGAAAACGTCCTATATACGTTATGACGAGTCACGCTTGACGGAATTTATTATCGTCGACATGCATTCGTTTGTTTCACCGTTTCAGAAGAAGCCGTGGTGACGTCGCCGGCTACGTATCCCAACCAGATCGGTAGAGCGTTGGGACGGGTAAGTCAGTAGACCTGGGTGGGCGCCGGAGCCTAATTAGAAGCGTATCCACGATTACTACTGTCGACTCATTTGATAACCGCAGGTATCCATGGCGACGTCGCCGGCTACATATCCAAACCATTCATATTAATATTTAGGACAGGTAAGTCATTTGGCGACGGTTTGACAACGACGCCAAATTAGAAGTTTAGCCACGATTACTACTGGCTACTGCATTGGCAACCGTAGGTATCCATGGCTACGTAGCCGA
The DNA here is from genome assembly GCA_024363005.1 of Charaxes varanes. NCBI lineage: Eukaryota > Metazoa > Arthropoda > Insecta > Lepidoptera > Nymphalidae > Charaxes > Charaxes varanes. Next base: position 6,699,299 of record JANCMC010021608.1, read on the forward strand.
CGACGTCGCCATGGCGTCTCGGTAAGGTAGGGCTCTGAGAGATTAGACCACATAACACCAGCGTAATGGATGGCGCTAGATATTATTAGATCTCAGTTGTAAAGTTTTTGAAGTCTGTTAGTTGCAGCTGGCCCCGGGTGATTTGAAATAGCCCGGAATGAAGATCTTCCCCTCGGGCATTCGAACATGTAGTATCTAATGCTCCCACTTGGGTATCGTATTATACGAGATATATATATAGTTTTAAGGACATCGAAATCTAAAATCAAAGTTAACTGACAGTGATTATTATTAAAACAATATTTTTTTTAGCCTGTGTTAACCTAACCTAGGTAGTGATGACGCCATTCCTAATCACTTGAAATGGAGGCTCAAATATAAAACTCGTGGTTATATTTTTTTTTCATTATCGCCATTTCCATAACATAAATCAGAGATGGCGTGGCGTTTATTTAAAAAAGAAACCTCCACACATGATTTACTGCGCGTGGATGTAAAATGTAATATCGGACTCCTCTCGCCCGTCCCGTCGGGACACATGGAAATGAGACAAAACTCAATACATTGATAACCAGAAATATATGGCCTTCCGCGAATGAAAATGTCGTTTCGGAAATATTTTCTTATTAGCTTCAAATTCGTGATCCCTACTAGTTTAAAAAAAATGTTGTAGTTTCCATGTTTGGATATTTCTCAATCCCTAAGAACATTGTTAATAGATGTAATTCAAAATTTTCACTTTTTAACTTCATATGTTTCATTCATATATATTTCATTCATATAAAAATGACCAAGAGCGTATCAGGACACGTTTATATAGAAGGTTTCCTTATCTTATACGTTATAAACGTATTTGTTAAATACCTTCAAAAGTTATTGTCCGTTTTCGTTTAAAATAATTTTCCATGATTTATATTAGCATGATCTATCAACATGGAAAATTGCAAGCCTCTGCGTCTAATGGTTTGGAAACGCTAGGGGGGACCACCTTACGTGCAGACAGACGGACGGACGGACAGAGCGAAATCATAAGGGTTCCTTGTAGTACTACGGAACCTTAATAAAACGATCAATAAATAGATCATGATTGATTTCAATTTATTTTTGTACCGTATTTTGCAAGATATTCCACATGTTCTATCTTAACTGACTAGTGTCAGTTAAATATATATTAAGAAAATAATAAAAAGTATGCCTCCAGTAACATCTTCTGCAAAGCAAACAACTGTTTTAAAATTATTATGAACAAAATTTCTTTTCATTTCTTTTCGATAATATCAATGAAATTTCATCAAAGACCGATGAAGGTACTCAACGAACATGTCATTAGGAGCGCTTTTCAAGAACTTCAATTAAAGTCAGTGATGGAATAGCAGAAATAATTAAGCTTCTAATGGATATCAAAGCGTTAATTGAGAGCGTAATGGGATTAAAATTCGTTTTGTCATTAAGAAGGGTCGCCGACGAAATTTTTGATATCGATTAGTTTTTTAATCGTTTGATCACATTTTACCATCTACATTTTATGCTTGCTTTTAAAAAATTTCGGATCTTCGGGTATAGATTAAAATCAATTTTATAACTCTTCATGCATTCACCGCGTCAAGCGCTTCCCGTTGCAAAGGAATTAAATCAGCGCCTGAGACTTGCGACCCGAGTATAGGTGTACTCTTTAAAGTGGCTGCTATCTTTCACCTATTCTGCTCAACTGTTCCCTCCCCTGCCTAGCCAAATCTGGTATTATCCTACCAGTGCAGTTTCAGATGTCCTGTCTAATGAAGAACAGATGTAATATAATAGTTACAGATTCATTGATTTTTTTTATATCACAAGGGGCAAACGAGCAGGTGGTTCATCAGCTAAGTGACTACCGACGCCCATGAACATTTACACCACCAGAAGGCTCGCAAATGCGTTTCCAGCCTTTTAAAAAAGGTTTACGTCAACGGGAACTCCCACAAACCAAACAAAACACGACTGCAACACCATCACTTGTCGTGACAGAATTTCCATCACTTCACGCCGATCTTATGTGAGAAAGATCTACTGGTACTCGGACGTGATGGCCCAATTCGGCAACAGACCAAAATGATGGCAAGCGAGACGCTAATTCTAATTATGGAGTAAAAGTTCCCCTTTGATAATTGTTATCACATGTGTACTGAGGATGCGCAAAATTCAAAAGAGCAATAGCCGAATATACTTTCACCAAAAAAATTTAGTCATTTCAAAACATACATGTACTTATTACTTCAAGTAACAAATTTTTATGTTAAAATTGCTCTCTATTCGAAGATAAGTCTATTAATGTTAAATGGCCAACAGAACTGTAAACGTACTAAAGTTTTTATATAATGGTTAAAGGAACTCCTTGCAGAATGTTGTAACGAAAAATTTAATCAAATTTTTCCGCAGGAGGCTCTCGTTGGGGGTATTAAAACATGAATATTCAATATTGTCTCCCTCAAAAGGTTTCGGGTGAAACAATATTATTTTAAGTTTTAAAATTAATATTGATATTATCAGCTACCGCGAGACAATAGACTTTTAGACTGGATACTTTAAAGTATTCGTTTTACAAAGGAATTTGTTGTTTTAACATAATTGGACATTTTGATGTGCCGTTTTGTACAACGGTGAAAGGTAGAAATGCTGGCCTTTCAGAATATACACAATTTGGAACCAATAAAACAATTAATAACAGGGAAATGTTGACGTCTGTTCCATTTATAATTCATTCTATTTTAGTATTAAAACGCCCTTGTTGTTATAGACCAGACATAGCTTCATTTGAATGATCATTTCAATGATCATGTAGTGTGGCTGGACTTTGTGTAGCTCCGCAATGTTTTGTGGTAGTTTGTGGTCTTCAAGGACAAAAATGTACAAACAATTTGAGCTATGTCTGGATCCGGATTATGATAATTTGCCCAGGAGGTAAATTACAGCACTTTAAGCAGTAACTAAGATATCAATATTTTGTTGGATAATCTATACTAATATATAAAGCTGAAGAGTTAGTTTGTTTGAACGCTCTAATCTGAGAAAGTACAGATCCCATTTGAAAAATTCTCTCAGTTTTAGTTAGGTCATTTACCGAGGAAGGCTATAGGCTATATATAACCACACTAAGACCAATAGGAGCGGAGCACCAATGAAGAATGTCTGAAAGTCAATAGTTCTTTTTTCCATTTGAGAGCTTCCGCTGCACGCGGTGCGTAAATGGTTAAAGTTTCGCAAAAGTCATGTACGACAAAATTGTTCCCCTTTAAAAGTTCTAAATAAAAGTCCGCGACAGGATATATCTATCTTTTAAGGTTAGCTCAGTATAATCTTTTTTATGCTAATCAAATTTGTTCTAAAATAATGCATTACTTGTGAAGGTCTTTTTATAAACATATTATTAATCCTTATCCAAAAACTATTTTTAAATCTCTACGTGATTAGGAGAAGTATCGCGAAAGCCGCAACTAGTTATTCAGACGTACCGTGACCACGACCACTCCGTCAGGAGTGCACGACTGAGAAGAAGAGGAAGAAGACGTGATTAGAGTGGCACACGCGGACGAAGTCATGGGATACAGCTAGTTATACTAAGTAAAGTTGACTCGTCGACTTACTTTGGTTCGAAAAGTTCCTGCTAAGCTCTCTGAACAAAGACATAACACATAACTAACAACGACATTAGGATTAAGCTTATCGAGATCGTTTACTTTCGTCTATACTTAAAGGATAGAAAATGGAGCAAAATCCCATTCATACTTGGCTCTACTTCTTATCCCGCTAGGCTATCAAAAGTACTTGTATACTCACTGGAGAATAAGAGGGACGAATGAACAAGCCTTACATTGAAACATTTGAACGGAACTTAATAAGAAATTCTACACTTAATTGTCATATAAGTCAGTAAGTATAGTGACTTAACACATCTACATTATTGTCAAGGAAAAATAATATAGAAATGTTTATAGTAATGTCACGTTATACGTGGGCTAGCGTGTCTCGCAAAAAAAGGTGTAAACGATCAATTAACCTAGTTCTAAATTTTATAAGTGGACAATTAAGTAATTATATGGTATGTTAAGTTCGTTTGTTTGTTTTGATATTGTTAAATGTATCTAGTAATGTATTATACCACGGTTTTACTCCAAAATTAAACTATCTTCAGTTTAGGGATATGTAATATTCCATGAAGGCTAAGTTTTTCCTAAAATTTAAAGTAAGACTTTAATCTTGCGAGCTTCTTTGACTGCCGAATAAATGCAGACTTAGTATTTCTATATTTTGAGGTAAGAATTGTCTACACGTAGTCTTAAGGGCTTTGTTGTTTTCCAAAAAAATTCTCAAGTCTAAAGTCGTTCTAACATTTTTTCGTCTTCTTGACCCTCACCCATAAAATACAAAATTCTTGGATTAATTTTTTTATAGGGTTTGGCCTAGAAACTATGAATTTATTAAGTGATACGAAAACACATCATTGTTAAGCCTCAATTCACTTGGCCAGACACTACATTTTTATCTTTTTAAACAAGTAAAACTGGATCCATAGCAACAATTGACAGTAGGTGATAATTTGACAGCTAATTATCAAGATAAATATGTATTAACACTGCCCGCCTTTGAAAATATTTCTCGGTTACGTGTTAATTATATTTTAGAGTTCATTACACCTCTAACAATTTGGTAGTACCAGGAACTTTCTGGGTAGTATTAGAACAGCAAGGAACAAAATACAAAACATTTCTAATATAATTTTATATAAAAAATAACAAAAGTCGATAAATTATAAAAAAAAACGAAAAAAGAAAAATATTCCCGCTGCATCTGCAATAACGATTTTACAAAAATTGTTCGTAAAATTGTATAAGTGTATTTGACAATGGTTTATAGATAATAAAAAGACTAAATCAATTAAAAAAGTTGCATTTAATTGGTATAGCAATCCACTCGTATTTATTTTAATCGTGCATTCATTAAGGTTTAATGATATTCACCCTTGATTGTGCAATGTGGTACTGGAATTACCAAGGATGTTTATTGCAAATCAAATTGTCCAGGACCGGCCGGGTTACACTGTTGTTAGTTAAAAGATATAATTTTGTAGGGAAACACAAAGTTTCTTCGGACTGATTCGACTTGATTGAGATATTAAATTCGACTTTACGAAAACTACGGTTAAATTTAATAGGTAATCATGGTGACTTTGAAATTTTGTAATTTATCTTAAATCGTGATGCAACGTGCCGTGTTCTTATCTTGGACGACCCGATATTGTTATATTTTTTTTTATAGATTTTTTTTTTTTGCAAACATGATTTAAGAATAATTAATAAAAAGAAATTATTTAATTATTCATACACCCCAGAATTAATGTTTGTAAGCGTAGTCGGTTCCGACGTAAAAGAGTTATTAACTTGTCTCTAAAAATATAAAAATCTTAATATAATAAAATATTTATACTCCTATCAATTATTTTCTTTTTAACTCGCCTGGAACTAGAAATTAATATTTATGTGATAAGGAACTTCGTTCCTATTTGGTGTCCCACGACACGTGGCAGCTTTTTTATATCGTTTGGCATTGGTGTGCGTGTGGTTTTATTTCAATAATTTAATATATTAATATTGCATATCATAAAAACATATTAGCGTTTTAATATGAGTTTTTTCATCCATACAAAAAAAAGTGGGCACGGGTGTTTCAAGACATTTATATAAGAGGGTTCCGAATTTGATACGTGATAAAGGTATTCGTGAAGTAACACGATTTCGCTCAAAATAATTTCCTAATGAGGTTTTAGCATGTCTTTTTTTTGCATTCAAGGTTTTAGGATTCTTTGGAACATCTAAATTGATTTTTTTGTAAGAATTATCATAGAGCTACGTTTAATTTTTATTTTACCCAAATTAAATAATCGCAAGTGATTTAATAAACAAATTTAGTAATAAGCTTTTTTTAATAAACAAAGCCGCAGGCATCAGCTAAATTCACATAACCCAAATGTAGGTTATAAATTCACTGTAAATCAAACAGTCACAATACAAACGTCAATTAACACAGTTTTGTTTAAACCCTACTGGGCTATTGTTGTGGCCACTACAAATGGAAGCTTTTAAAAAATCTTCATTGGAGTAGTAACAGAAATATTAAGCATACCTTCCTCCCAACCTACCTGATTTGCAAGCATGGCCATGATATTACCCGCCAACGAGAGGTCATTTCTGATCACAGATGTGAGCTGGAGTCGCTGGGGCTTAGAGGTTACCTTAGGCCATATTAAACACTAAAGCTACAAACTAGTTTCCGTAAGTGAAGGACCTAGGAAATAGTGTTTGTGTACACAGCTTTAGATCGTTAACCCTTAAGATTAGTCAGACAGGTTTGCGAGATCAGCCGGGATGCTGAATACACTTTCACTAGATGAGATCCGGTTTAGGAAGCTAAAATGAACTCATAGCACGCAATATTGATCGCTAATTGGGAAAATTTCTTATATATAAAGTAAGAACCAATCTGGCGATACTTTGCGAAAGTCTATGACTGACAGTTTATGATACATGTCCTTGAAGTCTACAAAGTTCTATAAAACTTTGTAAAGTTACACAAGGTCCCCGGCTACACTACATGATCATTGAAGTGATCATTCAAATGAAGCTATGTCTGGCTTCGGCATTATAATCATTCTGTTTACAGCCACTCCGGTCAAAGTAGCGGCAAACGTCACTAAATCTTACATTTTCAGTGATATTTACACGTACGATATAACGAGCCATTCTCGTTAAAAAAAAAAACAAAAATTTTCGGCAAAGAGTGCATAACGGTTGTTTTTTTTCCTCCCAAACCGGGAAAAAGGAAATTTGGAAAAAAATTACAGCATCCCAAACAAAAATCTCCGCTATTACTATCGTATCGAGTAAGGGATAGTGGTGATTTGGGGATGAATTCTTTTCGATGCGCAAGTTGTCTGGCTCTTCGCGGCTAGTTAAGAATCACAGAAGTTCCAGTCACATCTGCGGTGACAATTCGATAATATAGGGTGATGGAACTGATCTCAGCATCTAGTATCTGCGACGTATCTTAGAAGATTCAATTCCTAATCAATAAGACTGTTGTTCCACCCAAAAATGTCTTAAATATATCTCTTCATATAAAAAACATATCCCTATTTCTCTTGTTATCGCACGAGCTTGAGAACGACAGGATTAGTTATAGCATTAATTTTTAATATTGTTTAATGTCCAACGGTTTTTATGTAAAGAAGAATTGGGGCTCTTCACAAAAAAAAGCTATAAATTATCGAAATTGGACCAAATCGTTGAATTCAACGCGGGTGTAGTCTCCGGTTTTAGTTAGTAGTAAATATAGTATATATAGCTTCTTCTTCTAACTAGCGTTATTCCGGTTAAGTACCAGAGTCCACTTAGATTGCAGAGGATTTTGGCTGTGTTGCTAGTTAAGATGACCGATTGCCATCTGACGTCATCCTCGGAACCCCCACGATCTCTACAACCTTACGATTAGTATCACAAAGTGACATTAATCGGGTCCCGGAAGGGGATATAAAATTGAGTATTAGTGATTTATACTTTTGAATCCGTTTCTGAATATTTTTTAAATCATTCTCTACAAGACAAGAATTTTTTTTAAATACGGTTTAAGACTTCATTTGATTGAATTTAAGACTTTAAATGAGAATCTAACACGCAGATCTGATTATTTTTTATAAGTATTAAAGACATTTTCGTAAATATCATTATGAAAATGTTTTATAAAATTAAATTCCTTGCAATCCGCTATTTCCGACCCAATACGATTTGGGGACCTTCAAAAAAGAGTATTCTCATTCGTCGAAGGCCGACAACGCATCTGCAAACCTGGCAGTGCAATTGCAGGACTTTGGTAGTCACTCAGCGAACCGCCTTTGCCCTCGTTATATAAATAAAAAATTAATAACTTTCCATCAAGAGTCTGCCAAGAAATTTCTAAATTCTACTCTCACTTGTTGTCTGCCAACAATTGATGTAACCACTTTCCATCAAGTTTCTATACCGTGTATAGAGAACGGTGTGTCAATGCTAATAGTTTTATAAAATATGTATTATAAATATATTAAATTATGAATATAAAACCACACGCACACCAATGCCAAACGACTTACAAACACATGTATGTACTTTATGCGATAAGATAGTGGAAAGCGTATTCATAACAACCATCACAAAATAACTATGTGTTTTCTTAATCGTTACACTTAATGTAATTAAATTGTCAAATTTAATGATACTAAGAATAAAAAATAACATAGCTTTAATTAAATAAGCACATGGTGCGCAAATCTAAAGATTACTGGCCGATTTTCGAACAGCTGGCAATCTCCAGTATTAATAAAAACAACAACAATGTCGGTCCGAATACTCGTTAAAATAACAATGGACTTGTTATACCTTATTCCATATATATATTCGTACTCAATTACTTTAATACACTTTGAACACTATTGCACTGGTTAACGAGTTTTACTTTTTACTTCACTTATAGCCCGAATTATGTTGAGTCCCTCAATTCCGAGGGGATTACTGGAGCTAATGTGTTTTAAATGACAGGCCTGGAATTTTACACCCAGATTAAAATTACTATATCTAGACCTTTAAAAGGTTTAGGAGGAATTACATACTTCCGGAGGAATTACTTATAATAAAATACCATAATATATATAACTAGTATGTAGGTCGTAGGTAGTAGGTAGTAGGTAGCAGTAGTAGGTAGTACTAGGTAGTAATAGGTAGTCACTTAGGTGATCCACCTGCCCGTTTGCCCCTTGTCTTATAAAAAAAAAAAAACTAGCTGTTACCCATGGCTTCATCCGCGTAAAATTAAACTTGCAAGAGACGAGACTTCCTTAATACGGCCCTATCCGAAATCCGAATCCGAAAAATCCGTTCTTAGCGGATATCCACTAATTATAAACTGCCTCCTTGCCAAATTTCATTTGTATAGTCGACCAAGAAAGTGCTTTACCAATTTGGATGACAGCTCCTACTTAAAGAAAATTATGCTAAGGGTTATTGTTAGAAATTAACGTAATGCATAACAAGCAAAAATGAGCCTTGTAACTAATTGACGTCCAAACGACATTCGACCTTAGAGTGTCAAACCAATTTCTCGGTTGACTATACCTTCTGCGCTTATCGAGATTTTCATGCCAGGCGACTTTTCGCTTTTTTATATGCATATATAGGTTAAAAAAGTATACGAAAACCAATAATAATTCACGAGCAGTGATATTTACAGCTGATTACGTAATTATTTAAAGCTCGAGTCGATCGGGTCGATGTACAGCAACCCTCGTTTGTGGTCACCGCTCCGGACCGAAAATCGGGAGACCATTTTCATAAAAGTCCAATTTAACGCGTATAATATGTATTAACTAATAAAGTACTTATTATAAATTAAGTTATTAAAACATTATAATATTTATTTATAGACAGGCACGTTGGAGCCGTGGACCGTAACCCTACCTACCGATCTGGGAGTTGTGTGTATGTATTACAGGCGGCTGTTACCTAAAACACAGGCATTAAGTTGTCTACCTTAGGAACAGACGTCCGTGTGTCATATAGTTCTATGTATTTATTTATTATTTATTTTATGTTAAGAGTTAACGCTATGCTTGTGGTTATTTCGTGCAGCCGATTTGGGTAGGCAAGTCCGGGTACCAGCACCTCTTCCTCACATAAGATCGGCGTGAAATGGCGGCAATGCTGTTACGTTAAGTGATGTTATCATTGTCGCGTTTCGTTCGGTTTGTGAGAGTTCCCAGTGGCCTATAAGCTCCTATTTAAGGCCGGTAACGCATCTGCTTTCTGGTGGTGCAGATGTCCATGGGAGTCTATAGTCATCTAGGCGATGAACCGACTGCTCGTTTGCCCCTTGTTTTTTAAAATAAAAAAAGTAAAGTTATATTTGACACGTTATGTAAAAGGTAAACTCCATGTCGACGCACCAAGGAGGTTTTATGTATGCGCGACCTGGCGTGTGCAATATTTTCAGTATAATTCAAACTATTAGAATATTGATGATGTTCTTTTTCAATTTATTCTGCTTCTATATTTTCATACATATGCATGTAATATTTTAATGTAATAATTTCAGAAATATATAACTATGGATAATTTTGATTTGTTTCAATACAATAAATCTCTATTTATCTCTATATATCTGCGTCTCTACGCAGTCGTCTTCACTCCAGAATGCTGTTTTTTATTAAATTTCCATTCTATTAGTTCAAATGACCTGTTTTGATAGAAGATGAATCATCTTATTTTGAATTTTTTTTAATCATGAGTCAATGACGTAATCTAGCATGTTATAAAAGCTGTCTATAGGCTCGTCTTGCTTTATCGCAACAACGTATTGAAAGAAAAGAATGATTGAAGAAGTACTAAAATTTTAGTGTTATGCGCGACATTTTGTATAACAGCCGTATAGAGGCGGAACATCAGTCGTTACATGATAAGGAGCAAGGGGATTCATGTCATGGCTTTATGGGTAAAATTGTGAACAAATACTAGCTACTGTTGAAAAGAGCTTGTAAAAGTCTACTTGAATAAAATATAATTTGAATTTGAATATGGTAAAAGATGATAAAACATATATCGAAGCGAAACTTCTTGGGCTGAGATATGAACACCTTATAAATATTCTAGCCAAAGTCAAAGATTTTTTTTAAATAGAGGATGCGCCAGCTCGTGACGTTAATCGCATCTTGTTGGAAATGTCGTCTCTTGTACACGTCACATGTTAGCACAATATTTTTTTTTTAACTTTCTAGTAATACGGTTCGGCGTAAAACTACTAGATGACTATTCGAGGGTACCTATTTTCGATAAAACTATTCTAAAGGTCTTTTCATATGCACAAGATATTTTGATAATGCCGGAGCCAGACATTCATTTGAATGGTCATGTAGTGTGGCCGGAAACTTTGTGTAGCTGCGCAAAGCTTTGTATTACTTTGTAGTCTCCAAGGAAAAAAATGTACAAACACTTTGAGCTATGTTTGGCTCCGACATAAGAGTCATTTTGACAACGATTTACGAGTACGGAATACTGTACAGTATATTTGAGTGAAATCGCGAGGCTTTCTCCTTGTAAGAATTAGGCGGCGTCAGGAAGAAGAATTTTTTGTTCTTCCCATGCGTGCTAACAAGGGCCTCATACATGACTCGAATATTTTCGTCACCAATTCCCGTAACAATGGATAAAGGTTCATACTCACTACACAAGCCCTTCGCCTATTGGTATTTGCAGGGCCAAGAGCTGATCTATATTCAAGATATTAAAAGTATTGTAATGATGATTTAGTTTAAAAGAAGCGGCAATTTTTTATTCAATAATGTATTACACTATTTGTTTTATAAAAATATTAATTTCACTTAAAATTTATATGATGCTCGGAGGGGCTTTTTCTGTCATAAGCGACTTTATGCATTTTTTCCCTTTATTATAACTTTTCGTGTACCTTAAGCAACATACTAAAAAAATTGGCTTAATTTTAGTTTTATGCTTAGCAAGAATTATTTGTATTTCCAAAGACATTTTGAGTAAATTCAACTGGATATACTCGGCAAAGGCTGAGTTAATGAATAGACTTTTATAAATAAAATAGTTTGCAAAGGAAACTGAATTGATATCATTCTTGTCTCTAAAATTTATTGTTATATCTAATTGGATTTTATACTTTAAATCAGATAGTCGATCAAATATACGAACAAAATGTTGCTGCGCTTATGCGGCTTTTACGCTGCATCAGACAATATTTGATAAAGTGAGAGGCAACCTTTATGATTCGGGGGAAAACTACTTAAAATTACCTGAGCCTTACTTGTCAAGATATAGTATATTTATGGTGGCCACGTAAATATATTTCCCCGCTTCCGTGCCACTCGTAAATTATGCAACAACTTATCCAATTTTCAATGCATGCCAACTCTGTAAAGAACCTAGCGTTTGTGATTTATTCACCAGTGTGGCTTGTCACGTTTTTGGAAGTATTTTAGGCTGTATTGTTAAGAGCTGAGGTTTAGAAACAGAAAGAATAACACAGTGGCACACCGGAAGTGTAGACATAAGTGAAAAATACAAAGGTGTCGGTAACGGTGATGCAATCTTAATGGCTTTTTCCCGGTTCAAAAAATGCAAATCCAAAAAATCTTCATAAAATTAGTTGTCGTACAGTAGCGGCCACATCAGTTGCTCTATCTGATGCAGCCATTAAATCCTCCAGTGTGTTGGTGTTAGGGAATCATCTATAAATTAAGTCACACAATTTTACCACTTTTAACCCCCTCCCCCCTGACAAGAAGTGTCACATTTTCTATACCCCTCCCCCGTGGTGTGACGTCAAAACTTTTTCAATTTTATGCATGTCTTAAAAAAATTAAACTACGACCAGCCAGCAGCCACTTCACCGACCTCTAGGACCATCGACCTCTGACACAACCTCTGATTAAAATTAACGGAACCCGAAATCGAATGTTTAAAATTAATCGGAAGTTCCGAACTTTCGGAATCGGAATCGAATCTTCGTAACATCCCTAGTATATATTAGGAGATTGTAGCTTAATCATTGACCGGCATTTGAGTAGATCGCTAGGTTCAGTAGCTCCAGGTGATAGATGTGTGACCAATTCTAATACTGGTTTTAAAATGTTCAACTTCCTACTTGTTTCTATAGGCACGTAAATCAGTCGGTCCAGTCGTGTCCCACTGCTGGGCAAAGGCCTCCTCCTTCTTGATCCACTTTCCTTTTTCCTGGACTAATCTCACCCATGAATCAAAGGAATCCAAGTCATTGCGCTACCTCTTCCTCGGCCTGCCGAGTCGTCGGCGGCCATTGGTGAGCGTCCAGGAAGTCGCGATATTGGCCCACCTTTGCGGCTTAATGTAATTTGTTTGTGACAAATACTTTAACGTTTTTTGGCAAATTGGTATCAGCTACCCTGCCAAGTATATAACTACATAAAATAGCTGTATGTCTCAGCATGGTTAAAATATATCACTTAGTTTTTTATTTAATAAACTTGAATTTGTGATGGTCTTAAGTCTGTTGCCCCGCTTAATTATATAACCTTATTTTAGTAAACTTATGGAATAACCGCGACTTCGAAGAAGAGTTCAGCGTTTTTTCCAGTAGTGATGAAAAAAAAACCGCTACTGCTTACTTCGCTACTGATTACTTTGCTACTGATTACTTCGCTACTGATTACTTCGCTACTGATTGTTTTGCTACTGATTGCTTTGCCACTGATTGCTTTGCTACTGATACTTTGCTAGGTCCATATAAAAGGCATGCAGTTTTTTTACTAGTATTAAAATAGTCGAAACGCTTTCAATTAGAATAGAGAGTGGATTGGACAAAGTTTTATGAGGATCTATTTCCGAACTATTATCATTTATTTTAACGTTACAAGAGGCAAACTAGCAGGCAGCTTAGTGCCTGCTGACGCCCATGGACATCTACACGGCCAAGGGGCAAGCAAATGCGTTGCCGGCTTTTAATGACGAATTTGGGCAGCCGGGAAGTCTCATAAACTGAATGAAACGCGACAACAATACCATCATTTGACGTGACAGAATTGCCGACACGTCACGCTGATCATCCAGGCTATTTTGATAGAACAAAAAATTCTATTAACGAAATCAAACAAGTTTTGAAGTTATTTAAAAGATGCCTATATCGCATATCAGATACAGAACCCCTTCTACATAAAGGTCTTTTAACTCGGTCTTGACCACTTTATTTTACAGTTTGTTTACTTACGTTTTATATTCACTAATCAACTTCTTAACAAATTGAAACCCAACGAATGCTGGATCGTAGTAACTATTACGTCTCAATTTTTAATCTGTGTTTGAATTGAACAACGCACAAATATGTAGATTTTCTATTTAAACTCAGACTTACAGTGTCTACAAACAAATGTCTGTGGAAAAGTTAACAGCTTTACAAAAAATCTAATTAACTTTTTTGAAAATGACAATTTATGAGTAAGTTTACTCTTAGACAATTAATCAAGAGGCGCAGTAACAGGTAATGTATATTGAGGTAAACAATGTACCACCAAATAAACGAGATAACATATATTTAAGATGATTGATTGGTTATTCTCTTAAGTCTTCGCGTTTCTATTTTTTATATGTTTATACAGTGTCTCCGAAGAGGGAGTGAACAGAAGTGAGTTTAAGTTGGGGAAACATTTTACTTGCTTCTTATACAAGTCCATCAACAGAACTGCTGCTTTTTTTTACAAATACGGAGAATACTTAAGGTTTGGCAAATATTTCCATATTTTTCATCACTATTCTTACAACTAATGTTAGGAGTGGGCGCTACAATAGCGCAGCCGAAGATTTAACCCAGTTATATAATAGCGAAAGGTAACCTACCACGAAATCTCGAAAACCGCGGGACGTACAAAGATGAAATTTGGCAAGGAGATAGTTTATAGTTACTACATATCAGCTAAGAATTTCTCGATAGCGCTAAATTAAGAAGATCTAAGGGCTCTCGCAAGTTTAATATTAGACTGACGATATCGCGGATTATAGCCAGTGTCTAATGTTCTCGTTTTTACTCTTGTTAACCTTTTTTTAAAGCTCGTGTTAAGAGTGGCCACGACGATAGCCTAGCTGGATTTGAACCGAGCACCTTACGTAAGAATTTCAGTCCAACCTTTTACGTTTGATCTGTGGAGGCTTCAGTCATTATTCTACTAGAAAGAAAATAGAAAAACAAATATCTGACACAAAAACGCACTGTTCATACAATAAATTAATCTTATATATAAAATTCTCGTTTCACAATGTTACCATACTCCTCGGAAACGGCTTAACCGATTTTTATGAAAGTTTGTATGACCTTGAATATAGTAACTTTTAAATACCTAATGTTAGAGGAACAAAAATATATTTTTGTAGTAAAACCTTTTTTAGGTACGTTGGATATTTTTGGATATGAGAAAAGCCATTAATTTGGCGTCATCATCATGTCACCCAACGTTTGACTTTGACGTCACCGTTTCCCAATTATTCGTTTTTACCTCTGTTGGAAATACTGGAGTTTTTAATAATGTATAACGTGACTATATCTGTCATAGTTATATAATACTAGTCGCTAGCTGTACCCGCGACTTCGTCCGCGTGAAATTAGGTAAAAAAAAAAGGATTTTAGCGTGACAATATATAGATTACAGACATCCTCGTTAAATGGGCTATCTAACACTGAAAGAATTTTTCTAATCGGACCAGTAATTCCTAAGATTACGCGTTCAAGGCAAAAAAAAACAAACAAACTCTTCAGCTTTATATATTAGTATAGATATTTTACAAGAATTAACATAACAAAGAGAGTAATCAAATACATCATCAATACGGTGCATACGGTGTGCAAATTTGATTAAACTCACTTAGGTAGTTTAGGAATTCATCGCGGACAAACAACGTGACGCGTAATTTATATATATTAATATGTACATATGAATGCATATAATATAAATTTAAAATGGTAGATTGACACATAGTTTGTACGTATTAAGAACAAGAAGGTAAGATAAGATAATTGTGATAGGACACCTGCTACGAAATTTTGAAAACCGTGGGAGGCATAAAGAAAGATGAAATTTGGCAGGTACATATATTACAGTTAGTAGATATCCATTAAGCGCACGATAGTTAAAAACTTGTTGCCTTAAATCTCAGCTTTGGCGCTTTTTTAGCGTCGGTCATACGAAAATATAGCGTATATGTACGTGTTGCGGACAGATGATACAAAAAAGTGGCATAGCGACGTCTTTGACCGCGGACGTCGACGGCACAACTAAGTGGGGCTGGCACTAGTGTACATAGTGATGCTTGTACCTCCTGAGAAAACTCCACCTGATCTTCAGAATGTCGACTCGTCCTCGTCGTCGTTGACCTAGTAGGGCCACCGCCGGAGCGACACCGGTAGTGGCATGTTCTGTATTTCGATATTGAAATAAAAAATTATAAATCGCTGTATCAATGTCCACACCTTCATGTAAAGCCTTTTTAATAGTGCGCTTTACAGACTTAACGGCATTTTCGGCTGCACCATTTCCAGCAGGTCTATACGGACTAATGATGGTATGTGTAATTAAATTTTTACACATATAATCCTTAAGCTGGAAAGAACTAAACGGTGGTCCCCCATCACTAACAATTTGAGAAGGTAAACCAAATCGTGTAAATAATTCACGAAGTTTACTAATAGTAGCCTCAGCTGTAGTAGTAGTCATTTTCTGCACTTCGATCCATTTGCTGTGAGCATCTATAGTAATTAAATAATACGCACCCTTTAATTCTGCGAAATCAATGTGAAGGCGAAAAAACTGCGGGAGACGCATCGTTCGCACGTGCATAGCTTTAACATAATCCCTTCGTGGGAAAAGAATGTCGTACCCACTCATTTATGTCCATAATAATTGATTTCCGCGTGTGAAAGACCACTGAACGCTTCGATGGATTTGACAAATAATGCGCCTTAGAATTGATACGGAAAAAACTTCAATTGAGAAAATGTACGCGAGAATCATATACTTTAATTTTATTTTCAAAATGCATTAAATATATCTCTTATTTCATTTTAACTTCAACTCGTTTTAATCAAATAATAAATAACGGACGAGTTATTTTTTATTTGATTCGAGCAGGTATTTTGCTGTTGGGTCCGCTTGTATTTTATAAAATTTCTCAACTTTAATAAGTAAATAGCATAGAGAGAGGTGGTGACTTGTGAAACGCTGTTCGCGGTCCACCGTTCACGTGATCACACTTTGCGACAGCGGACGATGACGTCTCATGATATCAGACTTAATTGATGGCGTTAAAACAAAATAACGTTTCTTGTCAACATTTATTTATCTGTGACTTTATATTACACATCATAGATCGAAGTTAGATTCATGGTAAAAAAAAAGAAAAATGTTTATATACCGAATATTAAGACTAAATAAATTATTGTCTTTTCTATTTCTTTGTCACTTACTCCAGGTATGTATTTATTATCTGAGACGAGATGAAGAGAGGATTTTTTTAATTATTCAGGTTAAATTTATTTCATTACCAGCATTATTATAAGCATACATAAAAATCATTATTTTACCTTGGATATTCCATAATAGTTATGGGGCTTATATCCAACAATAGAACGTTGTACCCCATGTCAACATAAGGAGCCGCTATGGCGAAAGAAATGAAGTTATTCGGATTGTCCATGAATCCTGGAAGGAACAACAGGGTCTTTCTAGTGAAGTTCAGAAGGGGATCCTTCGCCATCTCTTTCATTTGGAAGTAGTTGTACTTCTTGCGAGCCAGTTTGAACCGGTGTCCGGAACCTTGCGGATTTCAGTCCATACCTTATACCATTGAGTTCTAATTAATGTACATTTTATCTAATATTAATGTATATTTTACAAAAATATTACCATTCGCACACTAGACTATAATTGTGTGAAATTTAATGTTCGTGCAATTTTCGAATTAAAAATGGTACCAAAAGTTCTTAATTCACGTATACAGGTTGACTGGTGATACACTTACGATACTCGAGGACCTGATATTTGAAAATCATGTATGACGAAAAATTAACATTAAATGTGAATATCAATTAACTATTACGTACTATATAAACTCTTAATTGTGCCATATTTCAGACCGTCCGCGCAATTTTCGTAAAATGGTGCCGAAAGTTTTGATTGCACACATACATATATATGAGAATTACTTTATTATATCTACATTTTCTTTAAAAGTGTATAAAATATCTTGCATCCATTAGGTTTCAAAGCCAGAACAGTAAGAATATATGCGTAAACGTAAAAAAATTAAAGCACTCTCGCTGCTATAAAGTATCGCATTATGATTCTAGCAAAAATATCGGAATTGGAATTTTTGGCAGTTGACACATCTATTTATTCCTTTGACTGTTAGGTGCCGATTTGGGTACTGGCTGCCACAACACAAGTTTTCGTATACAAACAACATATTTATCGGTGTACGTTCGTATGTCGGTCAAGTTAAATCCTATGAATCACGACATGAAATTAATGACGTAAAATCACCAAGAGTAACAGGAAACTGGATGTATTTTTTTTTCAAACGTGACGCCAAACGTTTACAAAATGCTAATTAAATTGCTTTAAATATACGCCGTGATTTAATAATTGCTACTTCAAGTGTATCCGTACTGGAATATAATTGTTTAAATAATACATTTTGGTATGTCTAATATACTCTTTGCATGAATTTACTTACTAAAGAGGTTTTGTAACCCAATAGGAGGTTTTACCTCCGACACAATTTCGCGCCACTTGTCTCGGTCCCGCGTTGTCTATTGCCAGTTTTTAGGCCGAAGATTGTTCAGGTCCGATTTTTAGGTTTTTTGCTTCCTTTTTTATGTTTTTGACAAATGTCGAATATTCGCTGTAAAACAAAATAATTTTCTCTTTAAAAAAAGCTTGTATTAGTAGGGGTCTAGCGGGTGGATCCGCGCTCGTCACAGGTTTCAGTCCATCTTTTTACACTTGAGATAACGCAATTGATTCCCACTAACATTTGCATTTTTCCTATACGGAAAGGGGCAAACGGAGCAGGATATACTTGACCATAAGTTACTCCCGACGCTGTTGTTCCATTGCACCACCAGTATGCTCACAAACGCGTTGCTGTATAGACTAAGGGAAGCTACGACGTGTAGAGTAAGGGCGTGTTGAGTTAGAGGCGTGGCTGTAAACAAGATCTAATAACTCTTTGACAGTGCAAACCATATGGTCTCTTCGTGTCAACGTTTTATATGAAAATGGTTTTGGTGGGATCATACCGGTTCGGAAACAAAAGCTTCTTTGTTTAAAAGCCAAGTATTGCCTTATTAGAGTTATACCGGAGCCAAACATAACTACATTTGAACGATCATTTCAATGATCATGTAGTGTGGCTGGGAACTTTGTGTAAGTGCACAATGTTTTTTAGACTACAAGGACGAAAATGTACAAATATTTTGAGCTATGTTTGGCTCCGGCATTAAAAAAGGTAAATAAAAACATTCAGTATGTTAATTCTTGGAAATATCGCCTTTTTAGATACCTTAATTGGCTGGCTTGTAAAATGCATATGAGGAGGTAGTTTTTCTTTGATTTAATCACCTGCCTACGATGGCATTGCTAGATAATGCTGTCCATAAGATAGTTATCTTGCAGTTAATGTCATTAGTATTGCCACGAGCCTACGGAAGTAGGAAAGTTGGCGAGGGTCACCTGACGCTAATCTGCATTCAGCGTCGCGACGCTGTCATCCCGAGAGATGTGTCCCCTTCATTGTTATGCCTGATGAGACTGCGCTGATAAAATGCGCGCGAATTGTGAAAATTAACATACTGACTAGAGGAAACAATAACTTCTGTGGTTACGTATGGTACCTGGCATGTATTCCAGCTATTGTTTTTTTTTTACTACATGACACACGGTATGTTCCTAAGGTGTTATAGGTACCGGCCTGTTATACACAAATATATTTTTTTTAAATATATAAATTCATACGGATAGATAATACAGCCAGACTCGAGGAATTGAGCCCACGACCACTGCAGCAGAAGGCAGGGTCACTGCCCACTGCGCCAACTGGTCAGTTAATAAATGCGAAGAGTCATGTAATGTTACTTTGTATTTTAGTTTTTAGGGATATAAAAAGGAGACAGGGAATCTTTGATTTAAAAAAGATACTGATGCCGATGTCGAAAGTGTGTCAAAAAAGGATATCCGTTAATTTTTTTTTTTTTATTTAAATTGTTATTCAAAGACAATTTTACTTTTACAACTTACTCAGTGCGGCATAAATCACATTCGGTTTTTCTGTGCAATGCTGATTCTAAAACGGTAACTTTTATATAAAACTAGAATTTTTTCTAAAATATGTGATGTATTGGTGTGTTTTAATTTTACCTCTAAATTTATATGTTTTAAGATTAATTTTAGGAATTTGTTGATAGGTTTTAAGAAAATCAATGCGTGGTCACACATATAACATTTAGCACTGTTATCTTTTTTTTTCTTCTTAATAAATGATTACGGACGCCCTTGATCAACTACTAGAAGGCCTAGTGCATGCTTAAAAAAAAATTAAAAAAAAGTTCTTTGCATACTTATGGATGTTTTGACCTCGTCAAGTTCAATAGCAATCGGACAACATAACGTTGAGTTTTCATTAAGCCAATGTGCATGAGTCAAACTAAATCTTATTGTACACCCACTCGTAATGCTAATACTGCGGTTACAAAGTTACTTTCCCACTTAACATTTTAGTAAATCATCGTGATTCATACTTACCGATTAAGCATTCATATTTTTTTTTATTTTAACTACTACCGGACTCGGCAAACGTCTGCTATTAGCCAGTTAACCAATCTCCTTTACGTGTTCACCAAAAAACATGACACGGGTCGTATATTTTAGGAAATAATTTTACATGACTCGGCAGTCATTGTCTTGCCCGATTTTTGGCTCGTCTAGTCGTCGTCGATCTCCATTTTTGTCTTTTCCAAAAAACGTGACACTGGCTGTACATTTCCTGAAATAATAATTTTGCATGACACGGCTGTCAAAAGTCTAGTGTGAAAGTCTATAAAAATAATTATAACAATATAAGAATTCATTTAAATTAATCTGAAATAGCGATCGAGTCTATATTTCCTTGTATTTGTTAATATCTTTCGACTTTACCTATATTTATTACTACTATATACTCTTTTAAGCATTCCTTGAAATAAAGCGGATGAAAGAAAATAAATAAAATTCAAATAGGTGCAGCGGTTTTCGATTTTTAACGTAGCTTTTAATTCGTAAATTTTATCACAAAATTACTAATTCATTAAATAAAAAATAATTTAATAATAATAATATATTATTATACTTGACTATTGAATGAGATATTTACCCCTTATTAAGAGAGAAGTAAAAACTTAAAAATAATATTTTACATATGACGTACATAAATGCTTAATTAAAAAAAAGTCTATATAAATAAACGATTTTGACTTTGACCTAGAACAAACAACGATTGATTTTTATTTATTTAAAGCAAAATATATAGTTTTGTTCCTTCTATTTTAATGTTATTTTGTGTGTTGTAAATATGCTTTTGTACAGATACAGGGTGTAAAAGACATCGTACCGGATATGTATCCCATGGGTTCAGTACATGATTCCAGACTCTAGACTCTCCAGACCACTCAGTGACCTTAATCGGGTCCCACTGCTTTACGTGCCTTCCAAAAGACGGAGCAGGCCGGACATCAAATATACTACAGGAGTGGCATCCGCGTACAGGACCGCGAAACATAGGTATACCACCAGCACGATGGCGCGACGATATAGTAAGGGCAGCAGGCAGGAGATGGATGCAGTTAGCTACCACCAAAAGCAAATGGCGTGCTCATGATGAGGCCCTAGTCTAGCAGTGGACTGATACGGAATGATGATGACGATATATAAGCCAGTCGAATGTAATTCCCAAAAATGATATCTATACGTGAAGCAAAAACTTTCGGTACCATTTTAAGAAAATTGGGCGGACGGAGAAGTATGAAATTTGGCACAATTATAGTTTATATAGAAGAAAGTGTGCGAATGCTATTATTTTTAGAAAATATGCAATATAAATATATTAAATTATTATTAGTTTTTTAATTTTATTTGTAGAATTGCCAACAAAATGTTATATAAAACTGGTGGATGGTGTTCAGGTATCACCTTCGTATATTATTATAACTTAATAAAACCATATTTATACAAAAACTAGTTGACTGGTCACAAAAATGTATTGGGGACTTAGTAATTCACGCGTTATTTCAAACTAGTTCTTATGCTCTTTCGAAGAAAGAGTGGCTAAATCGTGAATTATATTGTATTTAAAAATATACTGATCCATCGAATGGATGTTTAGATGTTGAAGCCATCTTTATAAATAAAGTAAAACTTGAAATATCGTATTTATTGCTGATTTTCAAAGGCATCTAGTCGGAGCTGATTTTTAATATCCTATTTTAATTTGCGTGCGTTGTCCCGCTGCTGGGCAATTCCTTCCCATTCTTAGGGCCACTCCCTTCTATCCTGAGCTATCCCAATAAATCCTAATATATCCTTTATTACGTACAATAATTCGTTATTTCGTTCGGTTCCGTTAGGTCGCTTACAGCATCCCCGTGGACAGCAGTAAAAACGCGAGGAAGAAGAAGTAACAAAGATACTCTTCTACACGAATACCTTCTGATTTATTTATAACGAGTACGTACCACGAAAATTAATTTTTTGTTTGTCGATATTTCGCTCCAGTTACATGGATCGTTGTCGCGACTGGACTCAAACCATGTTACTGGTACGAAATATTGACATATCAAATTAATCATCGTGGTACGTACTCGTTATAAATAAGTAATAATGTTATTAGACCACGAAGACTTTAAAAGTTTAAAATCTTTAATTACTAATACACTCATCCGGATATCCTAAATATAGATAAATACGATGTCGCTAAGTCTCAGTTTTCAAAGGCTGGCAACACATATACTATCCCTTTATGGTCATTGGTAGTCACTTAAATAAACCCGCTGCCCTTTGCCACATTTTTTTTTTTAAGAATATTAGGAATACTTTTTAGGTATGTCTAATATTCCCTTTTCCCCTCCTACTAAGCTTAAACTAAAAGCTTGTAGAATTATCAAAATCGATTCATAAACGGCGGAGTAATCGCGTAATATCATACAAATAAAATTAAAAACAAAACAAACATACGGTCTAAATGAGAAAGTTTTGAATTTTTTAAATTTGAAGTCTGTTAAAAATATAAAGACGTATATTTCTGACCCTGGATCGCTATAAAATATCGCTTTAAAAATTAAACGTAGTTTTTTTAAGGAGACGAGGATTCTTAGCATACCAAGTATTCCTATATGACTTAGAAAAAGGAAACATTTTTATGTAAATTCCCAAAGACAGTGCGGTGTCGTGACAGATATCAATTCTTTATGGGCACGTTTCTAAATTAATAATGGTCTCGGGGTCGGCGCGGATATCATTGAAACGTGACTGAATTCAAAATGGCGACGCATTTCTACAGTTGCCGTGTAACACGGGTGTATAAGCATTACAGTTTTTAGGGTTCCGTAGTACTACAAGGTAAACTAAACCTTATAGTTTCGCTCGTGGCGAAGTATTTTAAATGCCTGCAACATGAACAGTCAAATTAATATTATCATTATATACATTTCCCATATCATCATCATTGCTTTGGGCTGGGGATATCAACTGCTGGAAATAAACTTCCTCTATATACTATGAAATAAACAAAGAAAAGAACAGGCATAATAATGATATGAGTACATGCATTTCATTGTTTAGATTAATTCGGTATACATTGATGCTATTGTTCACGCATTAGCTTAGTGGTTTATACAATATCCACTAACAGAAGAGGAAAAGTTGACCCAGACTACGCGTTTAAAGTACTATTCAGGCTTGAAAGTAAATAATATAAATAGTTGTTGCCATGGTGCAAACATAATCCTAAACAAGCCTTGTGGTGAGGTACATGGGGGCATACAGTGCTTCCAAAGAATTTTAAAGGTATTTTTTCCCATACTTCTTTTCTTAATTCAAACATATGACCTCACTTTAACAATTAAGTGATGAAACACTAATTGACGCCGATCTTATGTGAGAAAGAGGTACTGTAACCAATTAGCAGAAATCTCCAACTAGATCCAATTTCAATGTCATATTCATTCACCGGTAACAAGGTTAGGTAAACAAATATGTAACATACATACACACAAGTTGACGCTTCGATACGCTCAACGGTCAGAGGACGGACTGAAATTTTTGTCTGTCTGTTTGTTATGGGTAATCTCCGAAACTGCTGCACCGATTTTTATGGAACTTTCACAGGCAGACAGCTGATGTTATAAGGGATATCATAGGGTACTTTGCTTTTAGAAAAACAAATAGGTACAAAAATTGATCATTCCAAATTTAAGTAAACCACTGAATTCTCGCGTTTGTATTGACGGATTACTGTCAACAAATTTCAGTGATAATGACACTGACTGGCAGAGATGGCATTGACCCTGCCTTCCGCTCCAGGTTGTAGGTTCGATTCTCACCTCGAGTTTAGGTGAATATCTATCTAATACGTTTAAACAAATAATAATTTATAGTAAAATTTAGTTTATTTGATAATCACTATTGTTTGACTTACACTGATTGATCTGGATGATCCTTATCCCTAAATTAGGGGGAGTAGGGTGTCGCCAAAATGTGACATTGTGTGACAACGAACATGGGAGGGGAGAAGGATTAAAAGCTTTTTGATGTCACGTGTCAAAATTAAAAATATTGAATAATATTTTAAAAGAAGCCATTTTAATTACTTGAAATTCATGCATAAAATTGAAAAATATGTCAATCAAATCAAATCAAATCAAATCAAATTCTTTTTTATTGGACAAAATACATGGTGGGTAAATCTTAATTATATATAGGATTTCTCTGACTTCCGCACTAACAAAGCTGTGTTGCGGAAGCCAGTCTCTTCCCTCCGTTTACAAATATAAACATACCCAAGTACATAAAATATTCCAAAAGGTATAATAACATTGAAAATTAATGTAAGATAATTATAAAAATTAAAAACTATGCATAAAATGTACAAAATATCTAGTCCATTCAAATGGATGAGAATTAATACGATTTTCTTTAAAATAGCTTCGTAAATAGTTCATTATTTTTTGTAATATGTAATAGATTAAAATGGTTTCCGTGGGTTGCACTTAGGAGATAGACATATGTCATCCAGGACTTTATTATAGATCTTTTTAAGTTGTACAATTCCGTAGTACATTATTTTGTTCTATCTCGTAAGGTTTAGCCAGCGCATGCGACGTGACCGCACAAAAATACGTTTTTTACGACATCTCGTTACAAATCATTGAAATTCTTGGCTTTTATCTTCTATAACATAAATGTATTATAAATATTAACCTTTTCCTTAAATCGCTCTGTTTATTGGTGAAAATCGCATTAAAATCGGTTTCGTAGTTTGAAAGATCTGCGCGTACAACGCTGGGAAGCGACTTCATGAAGTATGTAATGCTTAGCCCGACACTAGTAACGCTGCTGACGAGCAATCGTCTGGACGACCAATGCTCCGTTTTCCTGTCCTCGGCCACCACTCAGTCACTGCCTTACTCCACCTATCATCGCTTCGTCGGGCCAAGTGTCCTGTCCAGTTCCACTTGAGGTATACATATATACGATAGCGATATTTGAGCTCATCTTATCAAATTTTAATGGGAGGGAATACTGGCAGTTCCCTTAAATCTGGATCTCACTCTCTTACTACTACTGTTTTTTTTTTATCTTAGTGAAGTGACAAATGTAAGCATACAGTCTGCCTGATGGCCAGCATTAACAATCTATTGAATTCATGAATGCCATTATTGCTGTTGCCATTCTTAAATGCAACGTGACTTTCGCATATACTCTCTAACTCCAGTAACTCTGCTCAACAGAAGAGACATAGTACTACGCAGTTTGGCAACTGTCTTATTAGAGTCCTAACTCTACCAAAAACCTTTCTGGGGCCAAGCGATATGCCAGGCGCTAGAAGAATACTAGAGAAATGTCCTTTATTTTAAGAGTACCCATAACAACATCGGGGTTTGAACCTAGGACCTCACCGATTTGAGTCCATCCTTGATCTACAGTTAAGCTAAATATTTGAAGCGAAAAGTCACTTAGCACGAAATTTCGAAAATCGCGGGACATGCAAAGATGTTATTTGGCAAGAAGTTATTTTATAGCCGGCCCTATCGAAAAATCCATTCTTAATGGATTTTTCGATAGGACTGGATTATGGAGGTGTAAGGCCTGTTGCAAGCTTACGCGGACAAATTCGCGGAAAACAACTACGTAGTTTAATATTCTAAACTAGGTACTTGAGCTTTCAAATCACTACTGCATTATCTGTACATAAATTGATAAATATTTCCATCCAAATGGATCTTACTTATATATTATTATACAATTGCACTTTAAAATAGTATGTCAAAATGTTTTAATGCTTCCGTTAGTTTCAGTTATAATATGTAGATATTATTTAAAAATATTGACTAATACCTAACTTAATAACATATTTGGATGGTGTTATGCGGCACTGAGTCATCCACCAAAATGTAAAATTAGAAGAAACTTTATCTAAATAATATTTCTTTTTTTGTGTTTCTGTGAGTGAACAATGATTCTTAATGGGTAAGTGAGTATTATTTAATATTCATTTTGTCGTTAAGTTTTAGTGACGTGCGCAAATGACCTTTAGGTTTGTGTAGGAAGCATTAGGTATGATCTTGATAATAATAAAAATTCTATTAGAAATAAGAATAAAAAAATTAAAAACTTTAAAAAAAATCCTAATTCGATTAAAAAATATATACACATTTATAATTCGATTTTTTGTAGTCTACAAAAGAAAAAAAACACTTTTCCGGTGTAAAGGAATTCGAATTTAACTTCAACAAAGATCTTGTAATTTTTCTGCAAATAGCCTATAGATTTACGACCTCTTGCACCGGCAATAATGTTTATAAAGAACACTACATTATCTGTCGGGAAATTCGTGAAAAAAAAAACAAACAGTCTCGTTTGAGATTATGGAATGATAAATTTGAAAACTATTTTAAACCTTGGCAGAGCTGAGCCGTTATTTACAGTCCTTAAACTGGTACTCGTACTTTGTGTCGTAGTGAAAAAAAATACATTTCGTCAGTAATTTTTGCAATAAAACAACTGTCGTAGTAAGCAAACCGAGTAATGGGCTGTATTAGCCCATTACTCGGTTTGCTAAAATATAAATTGTGCAGTTTGCTAAAGTACAAATTCTGCAGAGTAATGCATTACAATAAGATTTTGCCATGTGTAAAATCTTTACTAAATACTTATGTACGTACATTGAAGTCTTTACATATTAAGTTAGTACTTAATATCTTGTGCCCGCAACTAGGTCCGTGTAAAATTAGGTAAAAAAAATAGATTCCGTTTCAGCGTGATGATATTGCCTACTTGGATTAAAGGCCATGTAACACGAAATAATATTTCAAATCGGACCAGTGATTCCTGAGATTAGTGCGTTCAAGCAAAGAAACAAACAAATTCTTCAGCTTTATATGATCAAAATATAGATAGAAATCCTAAGATATCGTTCAACTGTTTTCGAACTTTCATCTCTACAAATGATATAAATTTCATAAATATCATTATTATGAATTTATTGCTAATAATTTGAGTGTGGACGACTTGGGAAACGTTTAAAACTAAAAGAATATTTCTGATACCGAACCACAGATTCATTTTATTACTATATGAGACACGGGCACGTCTGTCCCTATGGTAGACAACTTAATGCCTGTGTTATATATAGGTAACAAACGCCTGTTATACACAAATGTTTTTTTTTTGTAGAAATATATACATATAGATACGACCCCCAGGAGCAGAAGTAGGGTAACTGCCCACTGCGTTAACCGGCAAATCATTTTTTTTTTCAGTTATACACACAAAGAATTATACTTACAAAGGATTTGAATATAACCAAAGCCAAAATGTTATATTTAATGTGATTTGGTACAACTCCGTTTTAGATTTCTTTCAACTCGCACGTCCTATTTATTTACAAGATTTCATCTGCGTATAAACAACAGAATAATTTATTTAATTAATGATGCTTATAATCTTGAATTATGATTTTCTGTGGCACGTTTGCAGACACGTAGTTCAAAAATAGATTTCATATTGCGTTACCTAAATATTTAGCAATATTTTCGAATCAAAAACATACAACTTGTACTTTGTTGTTATTAAATGAATCAATGTTATACTTTTGGAAGTTAAAATTCACTAATACGTTATTTTATAATTAATTCTTATTCTTAACTGGTTAGTATAATCTTTGAGTTCAATTCTAAAGCTAAAGAAGCCTCTGACCGAGGTAAGTACTGATATTTTAGAACTATAATTGTTTATAAAAATGCTAATAGACCCAGAACTGACTATTAACAAAAACTTCTATTGTGTTGGTCATTTAATGTTTAACTAAATAGTACTTATACGTTTTACTCTGGCAAAAATGGTTCTCACTACATTAATCATATTTTAGTCTGTATGATGTGAAATAAGTTTTTTTAAAAGAGTTGTTTTATACAGTTTTTATATCACGTTTAATAGTGAAAATTCCAAATACAATGAGGAAAATCATTAAACTCATACACGTGATTTAGTGTGGGATTAAAACCAAATAAACTGGCACGTGCAAAATTTTAGACGTGCTAGACTTTAAAAACCAATTTTTGCGTGTAAAAATATAAGTGATGCCGGCAAGTGAAAGTGATGTGTTTTGTAGATTTGTGGAATGTTACTATCTGTCATATTAAACACAGCTCTAATTTTATTATTTAACTAGAAGTTTCACTTAAAAATTTCTAGGTATTCACTCTTGCATTTTCGACCCTATCTCTTCCATTATGGAGTTTTGGCGACAAGACTCACCAACAGTAGGTCGTATCTTAATCAGCCGGCATCTGAGTCAATAGATAGATGGTTTACCAATTCAAGCACTGATTTTCGAAAATCCGACCTCCTTCGTATTACGGAAGGCACGTCAAAAGTGGGGTCCCTATTAATGTCACTGAGTGATGTTAGTCTTGAGATTGTAGAGATTGCGGGGGTTTCGTGGATGACGTCAGACATCAGCAATCGGTCATCTTTACTTGCCTTACATCAATCCTCTGCAATCTAAGCGGATACTGGTACTAGGCAGGGCTAACGCTTGGAAGAAGAAGAAGAAGAGTCATCAGCAGGAGCTATGCGCTTTTTTGTAAAATTGAGGTATACACAGCCGACTAGCTACCAGTTACGAAGTAGAGATACCGATATGCTTTACCTTTCTTATTATAAAGGTCCGAAAACTGTTGTTGTATGACTGTGTGTGTGTGTGCGTGTGTGTGTGCGTGTGTGTGTGCGTGTGTGTGTGCGTTTGTGTGTGTGTGTATTACGTAATTGATAATATGTTTCCATTTATTCTGGTTGATAAATGGAATGCCAATTAATCATTAATACGAAACTTCCAAAGATTTCAACAGCTCTTTAATAAACGATAACAATAAATGTTAAGAGTATTTTTCGAGGACTTCGAAAAAAGGAAAAATGTTATTAAATACAGACACATTAAAATAAGGACATTTCTCCCTGTAAATATACATTACAACCCAATTCGATGAGGTCAAAAGAAATGTTACAAGTCGCTTTTGATAACGACAATACGAGTAGTGTTTGCCAAATGAAGCATGTATACAGGCATATAGGACGAGGTTATATGTCAACACACATACCCTACAATTGTTTAACTTTAACAATAAAAGGGGCCTGTCCAAAATTTACACGGAAATGTCACAATGTCCTGTGTCATGTCAATCTTTTGGCTTAAAGTGCGAAAATTATTGTGACTGTTTGAAAGCCATCTCTTAGTGAGGTGCAAGTAAATACGTTTTGGATTATATAAATTATTTAATGTTAAACAAAACTCAATAAAAACAAAGCCCTCTAAAATACTTCATGATAAATTTAAGATTGAGGGATATTTATAAACTTTACTAGCGGACTTATGTTCCAATAAAAGGTCCAAACGCCATCGGAAGTAATTCGAAATCAAATCAAAAACAAATCAAGTTTGTACTTTTTAAACTTTTTAAATATTCTTTTGATTTTTTCTTACATTCTTCTCCTTTCCTCAATTAATGCAAGTTAAAAAAAAACCGGGAAAAATAAAATCTGCCAGCCTTTTTGAGTTACGAGACGCATATCAAATTTAGGTAACGTACTGACAGCAGAGCCACCTGCCGAGTCCAATTTAGAAAAACTATCTACGAACCCCTCGGAAGAAATTTCATCAAAATCACATTTCCTTTTCTTTAGAAATATTTACGCACTGCAAACCACGTGCATGTAAATCAATAGTTTTCATTTCGATATCAGTATACCTGAGTAGTTTTTTTTACGCTGGAAAATACATTTACGGACTACTTTATTCGAACAGCAAAATAACCACATAACGCAAAGCCACACTTCGTCTAATTTTAAGGAAATTATGTCAAAAATTTAATTACCTATTTTTATTACATAATTATAACGAGAATTGAGTACTGAGTATTCTCCTTAAGAATTCAAAGTGTCTCATCAGTCACACTGTATAATATAACTATAAACGCATAATATAAGTATAGACTTAAAAAGAGACGGAACCTAGATTTAATATAGACACTAGATAAAATGAGGATATTTTAAAAGTAAGGTTGCTTCCACTATTGCAAGTAAAATCTTGAGCAGATGAATCGCCACTCGGAGACAAAACAAAATTGTTTTTTTTTTTAATGATAAAATCACTAGCAGTTTTATTTTAGCCTGATGATATTATAGCCTTCCTCAATAAATGGTCTATATAACACTGAAAGATTTTTTCAAATTGGTCCATCGTGGTAGTTCATGGCGTCCGAGAGACCCTGGAAAGTGTGAAAGTTTGTGCCCTTAGTTTTATTGCAATAAATACTCTTACATAAATAAATATTATGAGTCTTCATAACTGCTTAATTTTTTTAAAGCAAAACGTTAAACCTCTGAAACAAAGGATCCGGCATCAGCCGTCTTGCCTATGGACACAGAGTGCTAAGAAATAGGATAAATGACCAATTTTCAGAAACTACTTTATTTGCAGTCAACTAAACCGAAACTAATAAACATTTTAGCGAAAAGCAAGGGTTTCATCTGGATAATTTTGCGTATTTATAAATCCGTTTATTTTTTAGCACCAAAAGCTAACATGGCGTCTTTTTGACGTAACGTCTTGCCAGACAAACAGCTGTACGTGAGTGTTAATGGAGTGTACGTTAGGAACGACAATTCGTTTGGCAAGATGTGACGTCACGAGTTCTGTATTGATTTCTACCTTACACAATAGATCCGGCATACTCGGTATTTCCGAACGGATACGACTTAGGGACCTTCAAGAAAAGAGCATACTCATTTCTCAAAGGCCGGCAACGCATGTGCGAGCCCTCTGGTGTTGCAGTTGTCCATGGGCATCGGTAGTCACTTAGGTGAACCGCCTGCTCGTTTGCCCCTTCTTATATAAATAAAAAAAAATATATTTTAAAATCACTATTATTCCAACATTTGGTGATAAATTTTAGGAATAAAAGTTAAGTCTACAAGGTTTCCGACGCGCCTTGCACTGAGAAGAGCCCGCAACAAAGTCAGTCGGGTAATTTTTTTGTTATCACCAATATATAATAATTCAGACACGCTTAGAGCGAAATATATATAGGTATATAATTTATTATAATATTGAGTTAGAAATATTAGGTCATAGCGTGAGATTTTGAAGGCAGCAATATTACTTTATCCCGGGATTAATTTGGCATGTCGCCCGCTGAGCTTTATTAAACAGTTACCAGAGGTCCGCTCACAGAAAAATATACGATGTCACATCAAGGGTTTTGTAAATGAATATCTGTCCGTTTGCTTTGGGTTTTCTCCGAAATGACTGGACCGATTTTGACGGAACTTTCACTGTCAGACAGCTTAAGTTACAAGGCTACTTTATTTTTACTACGGTTCTGCTTAATACAATCACTTTATAATAATCAATTATTAATTGTTAATACAATAATAAATTGTTGCACGGCTAAAATGGCAAAGTGTTGTTACTCTTATAATTTAAAATCTACATATCGATACATCCCACGTAAATTGTTGTAACTAAACATTTCCAGCTTTAGAGTAGAGTGTTACAAACAACTTTTTTTTAGAGGTAGCGCCATGCTTGTAGCCCAATTGGGCCGGCGCGTCCGGTTACCAGTACCTCTTTCTCACCTGAGTTCGGCGTGAAATGGCGGCAATAGTGTCACGTCTGGTGATAGTGTTGTTGTCGCGTTTCGTTCGGTTTGTGAGACTTCCCGGAAATACTTCTTTTTTTGATCCTGCAGGTGGAGGAGACCCAATTCTTTATCAACATTTATTTTGATTTTTTGGCCACCTCACAGTTTTAAAACTACCACTGATCGCCTCGTGGGCGAAATTCAGCCACAAATGTTTAGGTTTGCGTACTTATTGCTTATTTAAAGCTATATACTAAATCTTATTTCTTTGTACAACGGCATTGTAATACTCGACAATTACAATTTTATTTACAGTAAAATGTGTGTATGTGTGTATAAATTGCGTAAATCCTTTGGCATTGGTGTGTGTGAGGTTTTATTTTAATAATTTAATGTATTAATAATACTTCCGAGTCGTTTCTTCATTGCTGAAGGTCGCGCCCATGAAAGTCTTCCTTCATTTTGTTAACAACTTTCATCCACTTCGTTCGGTTTTCAGCCACAAGCTAATGCATCGCAGAGTGAACGTAATGCACGCAATGGATTTGTTAACTCAGTACCTGTACTGAATCTTGCATGGACGATGAAGACTTATATGAAAAGGAATTGAAAAAAGTCGCCCGACACACATATAAAAATGAAACGAATCTAGAAGGTACGTATTCCTTTTACAGTCCATATTCAAGTAATGTTTAAAATAGTTTGGAAAAGTGCACGCCTCATGTTTTCTAAATATTACGAACTATCAGCTATGCCTTCATTAGGGTTAAACCTCCAACCAATGCTAAAGCCAATGCCAAAGCAAAAACCATATCTTCGAAGAAGCTCAATATACTTTAATATTCCTCTAGGTCTAGCTGAAATATAGTTTTTCGTTAATCATAAATAAACGATACCATATTACACACCCATTTTCAATATGAAACACTGCGCTTTAATATTAAAGCTAATAAAAAGCTGGTGAATGTAATGTGACTGTTTCGACACACACACACACATTACGACGTCTAAGAAAATACTTTTCAAAACAGTGTTTTTTTTACACTAAATAAAATAAATATAATTCCAAAGTGGGCCGGGGGTGGTGGGTTAAGTGTATTATCCATATGTATGTATTTATATATTTCTAAAAAACAATATTTGTGTGTAACAGGTGTCTGTTACCTATAACACAGGCATTAAGTTGTCTACCTAGGAACAGACGTCCGTGTGTCATATAGTCCTGTATAATTATATTTATTTTATTGACCTTCATTTTGACTAAGGCATTGGATTGGTATTACCGACGTACGTCAACAAATATCAAGTTCCATTGGATTTTTATGACGGTTTTATTAACTACTAGCTGTGCCTGACTTCGTTCGCGTAAAATTAGGTAATAAATAGATTACATTTTAGCGTGATATTTTTTTATTTTATTGGGTTTACCAACAGTTTAATACATTTAAAACATAGGCAATTTAGGGAACACACAATGTAAAGGCAACATTTTAAGCTACTTAGAGGTAAACACATCATACACCATACAGCTAAGTGGAAAAAAAAGAAACAAAAACAGACACACTTTGTACTACAAAACTCTGCGCAGATACACAAAGTCCCCGGACACACTACATGATCATTGAAACAATCATTCAAATGGAGGCCAGACGTGACAGCATTGCCGCATGATTCTAGACTTGTTATTGGTGAAATTTTTCGTCGGCTTTTTCTTGAAATGTACAATTTTTTTAACTGAATACTGTATAACATCATTATTACTACCTGTCCCAATGCGATTTTAAATCAGAACATGTTTCTTCAGTATTTTTACATCAACATCATCGGTGAAACCAAAGCTCATCGCCTGCGCTGGTTTGGCCACATCGTGAGGATGGGTGACGATCGCGGCGTTAAGAGAGCATATCTAGGACAACTGATTGGTCCAAGACCAGTTGGGCGACCCAGATATCGCTGGCGTGACCTTGTAGAGCCAGATCTGCGCAATCTCCGGGCGGGCGACTGGCAAGAGACAGCGCAGGACCGAAACAAGTGGCGCGAATTCCTGTCGGAGGCCAAAACTCTTAATTCAAAGTAAAATTTAGACGGGGCAGAGAAGGGTAAATAAGAATTTGAACTTATTGGTGATTTCCAATGAATTCGGCGATTTTATTGCATATTTTGTTGGAAATTCAGGAATTGAAAGAATAATTTAATTCGGAGCCAGAATTGCGTTGTGTAACATTATGATACATAGTTACAAAATACATAATATTAATATAATTTCCTTTATATTTACAGTTAATTAATTGCATGTATTTGCATGTCACTCATTATTAAAGCATGTCACCAAAACTAAAATTTACCTTTGTCATATAAATATTGTGCAATGTTTAATATTTAATAAATATTAAACATTGCACAAGATTTTATTCATTCCACAAATTAGCGCAAATGTGCACGTTTCGTGGAGGTTTTTTATTGATGTAGTGATATTTAAGAAGCCATATATTATTAGAGTATTGAGGAGATCGTAGCCTAATCAGTGGCTGGCATTAAGTTGATTAAGTAACTCTTAAAGATTGTTTATTTTTCTACTTACACAGAAATAATCTCGTGCCAAGATTGAAATGTGTCCTATATAGTTCAATAAATATAGTCAACCAAGAAAGTGCCTTACTATTTTGGATGACAGCTCCTACTTAAAGCAAAATTTGCTAAGGGTTATTGTTAGACATTAACGTAATGCATAACAAGCAAAAATGAGCCTTCTAACTAATTGAAGTGCAAACGACATTCGACCTTAGAGTGGCAAACCAATTTCTTGATCGATTGTAGTATTTTTTTTTACTGTTCCACAGCTGGGCAAAGGCCTCCTCCTTTTCTGACCACACTTTCCTTTCCTGACCCACCTGAATCCACTTCTTTCCCGCAAAGGCGTCCAAGTCGTCTCGCCACCTCTTTCTCGGCCTACCTGGTCGTTGGCGGCCACTGGTGGGAGCCCATACTGTCGCGACATTGGCCCACCCTTGCGGATCCATCCTTGCCACGTGCCCAGCCCATTCCCACTATATATAATGAACTTCCCTCCCTGTTTCGCAAGGCACGTAAAACAGTGGGACCCGATTGATGTCACTTTGTGATATTAGTCGTAAGGTTGTAGAGATTGAGGGGGTTCCGAGGATGAAGTCAGATGGCAATCGGTTACCTTAACTCGCCTCCACAGCCACATCCTCTGTAATTTAAGCAGACCCTGGTATTAGACCGGGATAACGCTAGGAAGAAGAAGAAGATTGTGTATTCTTAGTTATAATTATCACTCATTATAAAAGTAGATGTATTGACTTATTTTATTAAAAAGTTCATTGTAATCTGAGTTACATGTCTATCAGTATCGCCACCATGACGATCATGAAGTAATGCCGGAGCCAGACGTAGCTTAAAGTGTTTGTACATTTTTGTCCTTGAAGTCAACAAAATACTATAAAACTTTTTGAAGTTACACAAAGTCCACGCTACATGATCATTGAAATGATCATTCAAATGAATTTAAAGTTTTTAATATGCTAGGGCGTAAAAAACAACTTATCTTTAAGCTTAGTTCTTCATGGATTCCTCTATGTAAACTAAGTAAGTACTAATTGTATTGTTTATGATTTATATAAAGATATTTGAAAATAAAAAATATGTTACATGTATCCGGGCTTCTCTCCGCTTAGGTCCTTGAGACCAATAAAGATGACAGTGCAACCACATATTTGTAATATTTACCACGAAAAGTATATAATTTTAAAACTATACTGTTCTTACTGTAGTTTTTTCTTTCAGACTACATACCCAGAACTACCGCAAATGGGGTATTCTCAACTTCGTATATATAATGGCAACCCCTGTCCTATTTCTTTGCACGATCAACGTGACACCTATATCATTCCATCTCTCTCACTCTACACGGACAAACAAATTAATGTAAAAGAGAAAGACGATATCTCATTCACTTTGGGCGGTAATTGTATTACGCCTAGAAAAGAAATTTTTGCCTTGCAAGATAATAAAGCAGTATCCTTCTTTATTAACGGCAATAACGCCGTGGGATTTGAGGAGAACGTGGACAAAAGTAAATCAGGGTTGCCAGTCGTTAGGTAAGATGAATTTGTTTTTTTATCAAAATAATGAACTTATCAAGCCATTTTCCAAAAAAAGTTATTATTGTTCTTGTAGGTTGGTTATTTTTACGTTTAAATAAAATTGAACAGTTTGTTTGCGCTGTCGAAATTTTATTTAACACTCATTGCGTATGACAATATATACGAAACCTACAGTAAAAAAGCAAGTACGAACATTTTTGTCTGTCTGTTCGCTCTGGCTATTCTACGAAATTGCTGAACCGATTTGGACTGGACTTAGCCGAGATTGGTAGGTTTAAGAAAGAATAACATAGGCTACTTTACTTTTAACCAAATAATTAGGGTTTCGCAGAAAAAAAATCTCAGTAAATTTAATACCGAACTAGTGATACACTCTCGTCTAAATCAAGTAAAAGATTATCTACAATTTCAATTTAACACTGTGTTTTAAAATTCAGTTGCAAAATATAGTACATAGTGTAAGAAATGTATAAAATATGAGTATATTGCTGTTACAGAAATTTGCAGCATTAAATTATTATATAAGCCTCGTTTATTAGTTTTTAAAATATATTGTTAATTGAAAGTAAATATCGAAAAACGGCGTAACGTAAAATTCTAAATTGCGTCTTCTGGGCATTGCGCCCAGACGCTTTTGTAATTAAGTTAGGCGGGCGATGTCTGCGGGGGCCGAATTAAGTCACGCACTACGTGACGCCATAACTTTGCTAAAAATGCAATCTCGTGTTGGAAAAATCCAGGCCCTGTGGTATACATAGATACTTGGATACAGTTTAGACTTGAATCACGTTAAGGCAGCTCTGTTGTTTTCGACCTTCAAAAAAAGAGTATATTCAAGGGCCAGAAATGCATTTTGAGACTCAAAACATACAAGTGTGAGGGCGTCACTTGCTCCATGTCGCAATTCGATGGCTCCCACGTAAATTGTCGTAACTCGAAATACCCAGCTGCACAGTAGAGTGTTAAAAACAACTAAATTGTAATATAATCATCACTACTTAATATATACTTCTCGTCAGAAAAACGAAACAGTTCTGGTTGTTTTCCTGAGTATACACATTATTCTGATAATTTCTACAAAACATAAATAGAAGTATATTTTTGTATACAATAATGTAATCGCCATCACTGAAGATATATTTGTTTACAAAAATATATTAAAGTATGACGTTTTTTTTTAAATTTACATATTTGTAGTGCTCTAGTGTGAAGTTGGCAATTCGGAGTTACGACAATTTACTCGGGAGTCATCGCACATGTAAAACTACTCATTCTCCTTTAATTACCGTATTGATACTTATCGTGCCTTTGCAGGTTTCTAGTTTCGGGTCGAGTAATGTCCAACAATATAACCTTCTTTAACGAGAAGAGGAATGAAGTAGAGTCGTACATTTACAACGGTGTGAGCGTACAAATGGATGCTTTTATGTCGACGTACTCTGTACGAGATGGAGGAAAAATAGTGTTGGAGGGCGTCAAATTGTATCAAGGGGGGGTCTATACGGTGGTGATTGATCAATCTGATGAGGAACTCGTAAGTGGTCATGTATATATATTTATTTTATGTACAAAGTTAAACTTTGTACTCTTCTATTACATTAAGCTAAATAATTATAATTTACCATAACAGAAATTAATTCACGTGCTACTCTTTAACATCATCGAAACATGACTTTGTGTGACGAAGGACAAGGGGGCGGGGTTTAATAGCTTTCTGACGTCACATGTCAAAATTAAAAAAGTTCAAAAGAAATTGAAAGTGATGTTTACTTTTAATTAGGCATATATAATACATGCGTAAATCTGAAATTAGGCGATGCCACATCAAGGGTTTTGAAAATGTGAAAAACTGTGACCACGGACATGGGGCTGGGGTCAATAGCTTAGTGACGTCACATGTCAAAATTAAAAAGTTCAAAAGAAATTGAAAGTGATGTTTACTTTTAATTAGGCATTTATAATACATGCGTAAATCTGAAATTAGCCGATGCCACATCAAGGGTTTCGAAAATGTGAAAAACTGTGACCACGGACAGGGGGCTGGGGTCAATAGGTTTGTGACGTCACAAATCGTCGGAAAATCGTTAATATAGAAACTGCTGTTTTCTTTTAATTAGGTATTTACAATACACGCAATACAATTTGAATAAATTTGTGTGATGTCACATCAAGGGTGTCGAAAATGTGACAAACTGTGACAAGGACGGAAGGGGGGGTTAAACATATCATAAAACTCGTGTGACGTAATTTATCTATTGCCCCTAATTAATTAAAAATTAAAAAAAAAACCCCTAGAATGAAATTTCGTTCTATAGGCTAACTAGTTAATTATAAATTTAGACAAGTCAGCATGATGTCTCACACATTAGTTTCGTCTCATTTTCCCCTCTTTTGTTCAATCGATTTGTAATATATGTAAGTATAAAACATAATATATGTATTCCCATACTTAGATACCAACAATATTTTTTATAAATGTAAATTTAAAAAATTTAGGATACTTGCAAAAAACTTGCAAGAAAAATAATATTTGACCTTTGACCTTAGTATTCGGACACCCTACGATGGGTTAGGTTAGGTTTTGAGACTAGTATTAGGGTATCAAAGTTGAGGTTTTCACAAGTTTATAGCTGGTATCTGGATTTGTGAGGTAACACCTTTGTTTGACTAAATGTATACAGGACTATATTACATATAAACACCTGATCCTAAGTTAGACAACTTACTGCCTTTGTTATAGGGGAACAGACGCCTGTTATACCCAATTTTTTTTGTAGAAATGTGTAAATACATAAATATAGATAATACACCCAGACTCGGGACGGGAAGGCACCCTTTAAAACAAACGTATTGTCAGAAGTCTAGTAAACTATAAATCTCAATGTACACGCAAATCAGACTGAATCTATGGTATATATGTAGATATTTTAATTTAAAGATGTACGCCACTTCACTAATTAATTGCAAAACTTGCTTACGTGTGTA
Source organism: Charaxes varanes (assembly GCA_024363005.1). Taxonomy (NCBI): domain Eukaryota; kingdom Metazoa; phylum Arthropoda; class Insecta; order Lepidoptera; family Nymphalidae; genus Charaxes; species Charaxes varanes. Next base: position 6,738,457 of record JANCMC010021608.1, read on the forward strand.
CGGCGTTTTTATTGTAAATTAAAACTCAACCACACGTTATAATCCAATGATAATATCGAGCTTGCATGTTTGCGTCTACAAGCTATTCTGCATGTAGAGAAATCAAACATACATAAATTTCTATATGAGATTAGACTGCATTTTGCAAATAAACCGCCGCTGAGTGTGAGAGACTACGCATACAGTAAAATGGCGTATTAACGGTTGGCTGTAAACAAAACTCATAACAGAAATCTTTTCAAAATATGGCCTAACTTTTTAAAATTAGCGCTTTTTTAAATTTTGAAAATATTCGACGAATAAAAAGGGCTTGAACTTCTTGCATCATACTGCATTTTTTTAAGATATTTTCATACAAATATTTTATTTATACCTTTCTACCCATTTATGTGTATTATATAAATATATTTATAAAACAAAAACTCATTTATTACAAAAACCCAACCGCGAGTTCATCGTCACGACAAGCGATTTCCCAAAGAACGTTAAAAATAACTAAAATAGTCCGTATGCGATTCGCATGGGTTCTCTTAACAAGGATTTTGCCTGACTTTTGATATCACGGGAAAACTACTAGACTGGCTGACTACTAGACTGGCTGACTACTAGACTGGCTGACTACTATACTGGCTGACTACTAGGCTGGCTAACTACTAGACTGGCTAACTACTAGACTGGCTGACTACTAAACTGGCTGACTACTAGACTGGCTGACTACTAGACTGGCTGACTACTAAACTGGCTGACTACTGGACTGGCTGACTACAATGGGTCGGATATTTAAAAAGCAGTGTCACCCATCTATCTTCTACCTAGCGTTATCCCGGTTTAATCAAGCCTCTCCGACCGCCTTATTGAAAAAGTTTAACAATTCCGTTTCCCGTTTGCAATATCTCATTTAGTTTATACTCTACCCATAATACTCAACTGTATATTAGGGATCAAATAATATGATACACAATATTAAAGTTGTTGAGGTCTGCCGTTAGTTAGAGTTTTTATTAGAAAAAAAAAAACAATATTCTGTCGCAGACTTTTTACTTCTTTTTTGACACTAAATTATATATTGAGAAAACAAAAAGATATAAAAAGGACAAATACAAAAAAGTAAAATTAACCAGCCAGTCTGCAACAAAGGTTATATATTAAATACTGACGCTGCCACTTTATATAAAAACTCGTACGTAAATTAATGAAAAAGTGATTCTTACTAGACTTAACTAGACTCACTTTCTGTTAGAGTTGTAACGCGGGGCCTTTTTAGCGGAAACAGAGGCGAATGCGGAGGTAAAGTGGATTTAACTCTGAAGGCGGATGTTAACGGAGGTCATAGAACTGCGATCAATAACAATATCATGAAAAGCCTACATTATATGTTTATTTATTGATAAATCACTAGTAGGGGAGGCAGCGGTTCTAAATTTTTAGTCACTAAAGCGTTGTCGGGATCTATTGGACTACGTAGATTAGTTGCAGAAACGACAAATAGGATATGTTAAGGTAAGGTCATGTAGTCGTTTGAAGCAGTTTTGTGGAGCTCTTGATGGTTTTAGCAACATTGCCTTGAGATTTTACAGATTCTATGTTTTCCGTAATCTTTAAAGGATTCAAAATAAAAAAAAAATAATTGCGCTCGGATTTTTCTTGGTGATGTTTGACTATGTGACTTTTCCATTTTCTAATGTCATGCTTAATTGGTCAGATTATTGAAATGTAAACTTATCTTTATATAATTAACTTACCTTATCTGGCAGAGTTTTACTAAGGGTCCTATCATTAATGATCCAAAAACAAACGTCCCTATATTATGAGTTCATGTTTGGCCTTTCCCTTACTCCTGTCTTTCTAATTAGAAGTAGTGCCATGCTTGTAGCCGAATTGGACCAGCGCGTCCGGGTACCAGTACCTCTTTCTCGCATAAGATCGGCATGAAGTAGCGGCATTGCTGTCTAGTGATGGTATTGTTTCGCGTTTCGTTCGGTTTGTGAGACTTCCCGGTGGTCTAAACTCGTCATTAAAGGCCGACGACGTATCTGTTTGCCTCCTGGCCGTACAAATGTCCATGGGCGTCAGTAGACACTTCACTGCCAGCTGCCTATTCGTTTGCTCTCTCATTTAAATTTCAAACGACTATTATTTTATCAATAAAAACCGCTGACAGTATTCGCTAGGTTTCTGTAAAAGCGGACATTAAATTTAGCGTGCCAGCAAGACTATGACTAATGCAGACTTAGTACAATGTATGCCAGGTCATTGTACTTAAAACAATGACTGTTTATGCTGTTTTCCACATCATTATACCGTCTTTGACACGGATGGGATGACGTCAAATGGCAATCGGTTATCTTAACTCGCCCCACAGCCACATCCTCTACAATCTAAGCGGACCCTGGTAATGAACCGGAATAACGCTAGAAAGAAGAAGAAGACCCTATAGTGTATAATTTGACTCTTTTAAAGCATAGCCTCAAAAGGGCAGCCTTGTAAATTATATTAAAATGAAGTTAATTGAAACGAGAATGATTCACCTTTTAGCTGATTATGATACACGGTTCAATTATCCCGAATTAGATTCCGAAAGTGTCTTGTATCGGAATAATTAAATTTATAGATAAATTGCCCCCGTTAGTGGTAGATAAAATTTTGTTTTAATTACATGAATTATGCAATATGTAATATGAATAACTTTAATTTATTCAAAAGGGTAGACCTTTGTATAAACCTTTGTATTTAACTGGCAGTGACCCTGCCTTCTGCTCCGGCGGTCGTGGGTTCGATTCCCACCTCGAGTCTGGGTGTATTATCCATATGTACAAATTCTGGGGCTTCAAAGAAATCTTTAAATCAAATACCTCAATAAAGGTAAAAAAAATGCAACGGACTCCTGTATTTTAGCTTCCCAAAGATGGATATTAAATAGACAAACCAGAAAAAATCATTAAAAATCTAAAGAGCAATGGAGAGAAGCATTTTTTGAACACGGAAAGAAAAACACAGACATGAGAAAAACGTCAAAGTTGATAGAAGCCCTAAACCGTAGTAAAAGACTAAACTGGAAGTTGGCTGGCCATATCACACGAGTGAAAGAAGACCGGTGGACCAAAAAGGATATATAATGGAAAAGCCTAATCGGCAAGAGAAATAGAGGCAAACCGGGGGAAAGATGGCTCGACGAAATTGTAGAAGCAGCGGGAGAGGGCTGGTTACATAAAGCGAACGACAGAACTACACGGAGAAGATTAGAGAAGGCCTTTGATCTATAGAGAGTTCCTTAATAATAACAGTATTTTCTGAGAATTAGTCTTTTTTTGTATATAAATAGGAATATTTAGATAATTAAAACTACAACCTTCCTTTATTGTTTAGTAATTGATTTGAAGCGAAGGTTAATATGCATCCATAGACGATGCAGAAATTAATAGTGAATCGGAAGGAGTCAGCTTATAAGATTGCATGAATAAGGATATGGTTACAAGAGGTGGCTATGTGGAGATTGAAGGCACCATTTTCCTCCAGTATTTTTCAGCTGTTGTGCTTCATATTTTGTGCACAAACGTGTAAATTGTTTTTGAAGGTTTTAAATCTGGGACCGCGTAAGTGGTCCGCCAAGATAAGCCGCTAAGCGAAAAGCAGGGAAGCGGACACTTTTGAAGCTTGATAACTTTGGTTTGGATTACACCAGATAAAATTCTCAAAAAATGATGCTAGTAGTAAACTTATTACATATACAAAGTGTCAATTGCAAAGCCTTGATAGTTTAGATTAAATTGATATCTAAAAAGTCCAAAGTTCGCACGTAGTCAAGAATACAAAGTACTACAAAACCACACTACATGATCATTGAAATGATCATTCAAAAGAAGCTATGTCTGGCTCCGGCTTAAAACTAGAATTTTATCTTTTAATATGTGTACGTATATTTCCATGTACAGGGTAACTTGATTGCAAAAGATTCATTGACCAACTTCAAAATACATGAATATTTGCAATTTAAATTCTTCGGGTTAGTTAATGAGCTCTGTATTAAATTTTAGGGGAAAAAATGGTGTTAATTAATTAAGGAATACAAATGTTACGGTGTCCCTTTACTAAATATCCTTAAAAGTGACAATTATAAAATATATTTTTTTTAACATAAAAATGTTTAAAAAAAATTATACATTTCCGTAATTTTTTGATGATTCTGTGTTTTTAATAATTACGAAAATATATATATATATATATTTTGTTTATTTGTCAATATTTCAATATGTAAATCTAGGAAGCGATACGATATCGTATTAACGTGTATCGATACAACTCTAGCCTCGGCGTCTATGTTGCCCAAACACTACAGACAATACTGCTTTAGGAGTTTGCATACTTGATTCTATTTGTTGTGAACTATGATCTTATTTATTGTAACACCAGTTAAATTCATTAGATGAAATGTTTTTTATTTTATTTTATTACAGAAACATTCGGTACAAAAGATTTACATAACAGTAATAAAAACAGTGTTACCCCTTAACATGTCTCCACGTGTAGAAAAATTTCCGTGTCGATGTTGACCAAAGATTACAGACAATACAACTTTAGGAGTTAGCATATTTGATTCTATTTATTGTGAACTATGATCTTATTTATTGTAACATCAGTTAAAGTCATTAGATGAAATGTTTTTTATTTTATTTTATTACAGATACAATCGGTGCAAAAGATTTACATAGCAGTAATAAAAACAGTGTTACCCCTTAACATGTCTCCACATGTAGAAAAACTTCCGTGTCGATGTTGACAAAAGATTACAGACGAGACGTGAAAACGTTTTTTTTATTTTTTTTTAAACAAAAAACTTACTTCTCAAATAAAGTGATGTATAAAACGTTAACAATGAGACCTCTGATGTAGGTTCAAACCTGTATCTCAGAGATTTCACTATCACCTCGAGCATATAAATAAACTATTATTTAAAAATAAATACTAAAATGACTTTATATATATATATAGGGTTCCAGAAACATAATTCGCTTAAACCTTTTTTACCTCTTTCTCACGTGAGATCGGCGTGAAGTGGCGGCAATACTGTGTGATGGTATTGTTGTCGCGTTTCGTTCGGTTTGTGAGACTTCCCGGTGGCCTAAACTCGTCATTAAAGGCCGCCAACGCATCTGATAGCCTTCTAGTCGTCCAAGGGCGTCGGTAGGTACCTAAGTGCCTGCTGCGTGCTCTTTTGCCCCTTGTAACATAAAGAAAAATTGTTTGATTTATACTGAAAATAAAGACCTTCATACATCTACCCCTAGGTTACTCTTCCGGGAGAAATCAACATAATTTAGATGTTTCACATCTGCAAGACGTCAGCTCCCTTTTTTTTGTATTAGTACTGAAGAGCGTTTGGTGAGTCACGTTGTTGTCGCTACAATCAGTATAACGGGGATAAATATCTGCCACAGAGGTCAATTGGAACCAACCAATTTATGGACATAAAGATGCAATACTTTAGTGAGTCAACAATCAGACTGGGTCTTTCCCGCGACGACTGCTAAACATTCACTTAGAAGTTACTTAGGTTAGAAATAGTTCTCTGTTCCAGTTCATATAGAAGAACAATGAAACGGAAAATTAATGAAAAAACAGAAAAATATGATGAAGTAGATAATAAATTAAAATGGCACGTGGAGTATAAATTAATGTTTATTAAAAACAATAATAATAAAAGTTATTTATTTGTGTTACTTGGGGTCCAAACAAAATTTTGTTACCCAAAGATATAAATCATATCTTCTTGAATTCAGAGCAAAGGGAAGGAGTCTATGGTAGAATCTCGAGCGCAACGAGTGATTCTAAAGTAGAATCCCTAGCGCACCGAGGAATTTAAAAGACGCCACCCGAGAACAAAATATTTTGGCACCGATATAGAGTAAGGCACATTATTTTTCATCACAACTGCGATAAAAAATAATGGCATAGCAAATAAGAGACAAGAAAAATGCACATTTTTTTTTCATAGCTCATTTGCCGTCAAAATCTAAGGGGCCTTTTAAACTTTATAATAAGTACCTATATGCATTCGCCCTCTTCAGTTTACTTTACAGAGTTAGTATGAGTTTAGATTGACTTTATCACCATAAAGAATTTAATGCTTAAGATGATAAGATACTTTTTTCATTGAACCTTCAAGCGAGCGACTGTTCGATAAAGTTGTAATGAAAATACATTCTGACAGATGGTACGGTAACCTACGAAGGAAAGAAATGGCGACATGCCAAATCCGGTGTCATCAAATTGATAGAACTTAAGGATCATATCTTTTTAAGTTAAGTAATTAATATTTGCACACCTGTAAGTGGTACAGAGTGAAGTTTTAATTATATTTGCATCGTCTAAATGATTAATTCAATTTATATTAGTATTTCTTTTGATAAAAGTCGATTGCACAAAATCGGTTTAATTCTTTAAGTTTTATTTACGATATGGGCTTTTGGGATTTTTTTCCATTAAATATACGTACAGTAACCTCTCTAATATTGAAGTTACAGAAAAAAGTAGGCAATAATACCAGTTACGTTAAATCTTTGCGAAAAAATCGTTAACGATTTTTCATACGCACGTATCGATGAAACTGTCCGATCGATAAAATTTATCGAAACGTGCGTAGCAGCTACAAGGTTTTTTAGCAGGTCATGGAAGGATTTTGGTGTAATTTTAACCGACTTCAAAAAAGGAGGAGGTTCTCAATTCGAGTGTACGTTTTTTTTTTATTTTTTTGTATGTACATAATATGTTACGTGATTACTCCGCCGATGCGCAATTACTACGCGATTCTGCAATGCAGCGGAGAAACTTTTTTGGGTTGGTACCCACTTCTAGGTTTTCTAGTAAGTAATCCTAAGAAAGTACTAATTATTTTTTGCTTTTTAGTTCCCTGGAGTGTTTTGAAGGCGTTTTTTCTTTATTTAAAAGTACATTTTGAACAAATGAACATACAGACCTCATTCCGTGCATTAAGGCTGTATGAGTGAGCTTTTTTGTACCGATCGCTCATATCCCCGCACCGTTGGAGTATTTGTCAAGACCCAATGTCGATTTCACCAAATATTGCGGTCATCTTTGTTGGCGGATGGCCCTTCCATACATTTTGTGTGATGGCATATTAAACAGTCATTATTTGCAATTAGGTAACCTTTATTAATTTGAGAGGCTAAAGGTGCATCCACATTAGTTACTTTTGATTGGTTATTTATTTATTAAAAAGTAATATTTTACTGGTTAAAAAATTCATAAGTACCAATGCAATCTATCTAGGCAATTCACAATACTCTTCGCAATTCTTTATTTAACAGGTTTTTTTTTTATTAATTTAATAGGCTAAAGGTAAATTTACTTTTAAAAACAATTTTGCTAGTAGCTTTTAAGCTGGATCCATCAGTCTTGATTTTTAGACAGCTAGATTGCTTTTGGCATATACTTATATAGTATATGCCAAATATATTATATAGTAGCTTAAATTCGCACTGATTATTACTAACAATGCTTCCATACTTACATATATTATATATGTGAAAGTAAATCTGTCTGTCATGTTTTCACGCCGAAACCAATTTTGATAAATTTCGGTATACAGGGTGTAAAAGACATCGTACCGGATACGCATCCCAAGGGTTCAGTACATTATCATGTACTGAACTGTGAATGAAATTATTCGTCGGCTTTTTCTTGAAATGTACAATTTTTTTATGCCATTTTTTAAACTGAATAGTGTATTATATCATTATTACTGTCTGTCCCAATGCAGTTTTAAATCAGAAACAAACTTATTTAATATTTTTACATCAAACCGCAATGTAAATATAACATAAAAGTACGTAACAGTGGTAGCCGGGTGCGGGTCGTTGACTTGTTTTGGGCGTCAACATTTTGTTGACGATTCCTTCCCAATGTTCACGATACATTTCGCGCTCAAGAATGGGATGAGGATGGCAACATCTGTAACCTGTCATTTCCGAGATGAATGATTTTTGTGATTTTATTAAGGACATTATATGTAGCGTTATCACAAAGTTTGCGGTACGATGTCCTTTACACCCTTTATAGATTGTTTGGAGAAGTCTCGAAGAGAAATTTGGAAGGAGAGAAATAAGAGTTGAAAGTGGAAGAAAACAACACGGTCGAAGCCGCGTGTTGAAGCCAGTATGTAATATAATATGAAAGTGAACGAGAAGATCTCCGCTCGCTTACGTCAAAAATACAAAAGACGGTGCGCGCCCTGTAATTTGGCTTTTCATTAAATAGTTTTTGTTGCACACGACCCCACACGCTACCAGCGCGCCTCTTGTAATGCAACCTCCTTTGTATGTAACGCATCCCATGTAATATTACCATATTTTTGAATATTACAGGACAATAATAAAATATCCATTGATTATAAGTTACAGAATTTGTAAACACATATTATTTAATTCATAGGAGGCGCATTGGGAAACTGTGTTAGAAAATGTTATTTATTTATATTTATAAACCTTTATTGGTAACGACAATATACTTAGACTAGGTTACAATATCACTTTATTTATTTATTTATGTATTGAGCATTAGAGCATCCTGTGACGCGAAGGCCTCCTTCAGCTTCTTCCATTGTGCTCTTGTTAGGGTTAATCTTTGCCATAGTAAACCCGCAATTATTTTTAGGACATCAACGTTTCCTCTGCCTTCCTTGGAATATATCCGTAGCCCATCTGTTGATACTGTTAGCGGTACAGTTCCAGTCATACTAGAAACAAGAAATCTTTATCTTTAATAATAAGTATACAAGCAACAATATAGAGCAATATAGCGCGTATGTGTGGGCGTGTGTGTGTGTTGGTATGTGCGTGCTTTTGTGCCAGCGTGCGTGCGTGTGTGTGCTTGTGCGTGAAATGACGAGTTTGAGAATATTGCAATTGCTAGAACAATTGAGACTTAAAATTTGATAGAATCAAAAACAAATTTGAATACATAAATGTATTAAAACATAAACCATTTATAGCTGAAGAACGATTGGACCAAATTTTATGACCTTGATTTGTTGGAAAAGTCGGAAACACACAAATAACAGAATGACTGTTTGTCACATACGAACATTAAATAGGCGCCTCGCGGCCCTCTTTTGCAGAAACGCTACCGCGAGAACCATTTAACTTCGAAAAATAAATGCATAAAAATATCAGCAGTACCTCTAATTAACGACTAATACTAATACTATATATTAATGACTAGCTTAAAATCTATGTAAATAGAACAGAACAGATTAGAAAACACATAAATATATAATCTTAAATCTATACTAACATATAAAGCTGAATACTATGTTTGTTTGAACGCGCTAATCTCAGAAAGAACTGGTCCGATTTCAAAAATTCTTTTAGTGTACGATAGCTCATTTATCTGCGAAGGTCTTAATTAGTTTATTGATGAACATATCAAATCAGTAAAAAAAAATTCCATAAGAATGAAAGAATGTCATCATTTCTAGGACGTAGCATTGGGAAATTCAACTGGCCTATGCATCACCGATTTTGCGAAGGACGGTAATCCATAGGACTTCGACGTCACGCCGATAATGTGTGGAAATAACCACGCCTTGGAAAGAAGTTTGGAAGACGATTCCTCAGCGGCTCTTCACCAGAGGTCAACGTACGTTTTAGCCAAGCGATATAGGCACTACCGTTCCATCAGGACTGTGGAGTACTCCGCCGACGACCACAACGGCTTCAACGCGGTCGTCCACAACACCGCCCCTAAAGCCGCCCTTGTCAAGGCCCCCGTCTACGCCCTTCCCGCTGCCCACTACTAAGTCATGAACATCCCACGAAAGCCAAATTACTGTTAAGTTATTTATTGCAATATACGAATGAATTTCGATATATCCTCGTTTTATTATCCTCATTACATAGTAATTGATTTTTATTTATCTTATTTTTAATTTGTATTTGTTGTTTATTAATCAAGCATGTGCGTAAGTGTGTGTGTATGTGGATGTTCGTGTGTGTTTGCGTGTGTGTGTGTAACATGGATCTTGTAATCTGAAAATAAAGAACTACTACCACTATAACTAAGGTATAAAACAGTCACTTTCGGTTCTTGTACGCTTAGAGGTATATATTTATTATTTTCTACTTTATTTGCTTCTTTATCCTTATTATTAGGAATTTTTTTTATTTTAATGTATAGCATTTCAACATTCAATGTTAACTTTACTTAATATTATAAATGCGAAAGTAAATCAGTCTGTTACATTTTGACGTCTAAACCGTTGAACCAATTTTGACGAATTCCAGTATAGAGATAGACGAGATTTTGGAGAATACTACTTTTTATAGCGAAAATGAAATTTGACAGGGTGAAACTGTTATGAAAGTCCGTCAATTTTGAAGCTAGAAACACGAAACTTTATTCTTGGGCTACTGATTAATAATAAGTAAATATCTGCTACAACATTTGTGCAAATACTACCCTAGTATAATAAATAGTAGGGTTATCTGAAAGCCTCTTAGCCGCGTAAGTCACATATCAAGAATGATCAACACCAAAAACCGCTGGACACACAAAGATGGATTTTGGTATAAAGAAAGTTTATAGTTAGTAGTAGTTCGTTAATGTCGGAGCCAAACATAGTGTCATTTGAATGATCATTTCAATGATCATATAGCGTGGCTACGATTGGTGTAAAAGATTATATGTAGAAGATGGTATAATCATAATAGATGTAAAGGATGAAATGATTAATAAACTTAACAGTTAATTAGTTTCAGTTTCATATGAAAGATATAGAAAGTTTTGATGGCTTATTTTTTTAAATAGTGAATTATTTTACTTCAATTTACAATGACACCAAGAAATGAGAAAGAACTGGATTCTATTATTATCATGTGTGCAAAGAATTTCTCACATCGCATGTTTTATTGTGATACAGCATCATTAAAATTGATGTCCTTACAACATATAGCACTTTGTATAAGATTATTTTTTCAATGTGAACGTAGCATGATAAAAGAAAGCAAGTAATATCCTAAACTTTTATCAAAATATTCTATTACCAAAGAAACTTTCATGCCATAAGTAGACGCAATATACTCTTTCTTTCCTTCAAATAACGCCAAGAAACTAAAAACTAAAACATATTTAGTGCGTGCAAAGCGATTGCCGCGAGCCTGGCCCAAAGGGAACTGATTGATGACTTATTTTGGGCCTTTTTGCATACTTTGACTTTAAAAGGCAAAGTTAAAACGTACATCTGTGATAATAACTGTGAGAGAAGCAGCTGATTGAATCTTTTTTTTATGTTACAAGAGGCAAACGAACAGGCGTTAAGTGACTACCGACGCCCATGGACATCTGCACCGCCAGAAGTGTTGAAGACGCGTTACCCCGGCCCTTAATGAAGAAATTAGGCCATCGGAAACTCTCACAAGCCGAACGACAACAATCTCCATCCATCACTCGACGTGAAAGCATTGCCATCACTTAACGCCGATCTTAAGTGAGAAAGAGGTATAGTCTAGTATGGTTTTGAACGACTTTCTTATATTAAAATAATTAGAGCCTCAATAGCTCAACGGTATAAGGTATATGTCCAAATCGCCTCTCCCGGAGCCTTTAAAAGTCTTGCATAATATAAGCAAATGCTTACGACACGGAGAAAAATAAGCGCGAGACTGAGAACCTTCTTTGAAGCAGCTCAATGCGCTATTTTTAAAGGTTACGATACGCTAAACTTAAATAGGGGTAACAGCTGATTGATACACTCTTTTTTAAATACATGAATACATACTATAAATATACTAAAGTACCCGGCAGACGTTGTCCTAACCGAAGGTTGGGTTACCTACTATTTACTACATTCTATTATCTTACAATATTGTTTATTCTACCCGTTCCCATTCCCGGTCCCTTTTCCGTTCCCGTTCCGTAAATTAGTATAGATAAATAACCTAGATACCGACTGCAGCACCGTTTGCCGGGCTGATTTGTGAAGCTAAACCAAGCAGGGCGCCAGCCAAACACATATAAAATTTCATTCAAATCGATCCGTTTAAGAGGAGTTAAGTGACATATACACATACAGTAGGATTATATATATATATATATATATATATATATATATATACAAAGATACACCCCGACTTGAAGCAAGAATTAAACTGGTCGTGCAGATGTCCATGGGCGCCAGTAGGCACTTCGGTGCCTGCTGCCTGCTCGTCTGCCCCCTTGTAACATACAAAAAAAAAAGAAAAACATTGTTGACTTATCAATTACTGTGCCAATAGGCGTTCCTATTAATGGTCTTATACCAAAGAGCTTTGATCAACGACTTAAAAAGCTTTCACTGGATTGTTGGATCTAGGGTCGGATACAAAAGGCAGTGTTGCTTAAGACAATATGCAGCTGGCTGTTTGGATAGTAAGCTTACAACCAATGAGTTTATGATATGTGTTTATTTAAAATAGACTGAGAGACGAATTTCTTAGTATTCCATGGATTCGCCGTGCGGGTGTAAGACCCATCACGTTGCAGAGGAAGGAACCATAGCAGTGCCTTGTGACCCAGGCGTAGATTTAAGAGCGCTCTTTATAGTGGCCACTAAAACTCACCTTCACTGCCAGTGTTCCCTCCCCAGCCTAACTTCCTACCCGGTAAACCACACGGTCGCCTATTCCTATGGGTTACTAACTTACCTGTTATATTTAACTTATAAATACACACTTATATAAATATACATATTCAGACTCGAGGCGGGAATCAAACCCACAACACCGGACCGAAAGCCAGGCTCACTGTCAACTGTGCCGACGGACCAGTCCAAGGGTAAAATCAACACACGAGATACAATAGTTGTAACGTATTAATAGCGGACGTGTAAAAACATGTGTTAAATGTTTAAGAGTTTTTATATTCTTGTGCGGAATCCGAACTATTTCCCTAAAAGCAAAGTAGCCTATGTTATTCTTTGTAAAATCAGCTACGAGCGTCAGGAACAAAAACAACAGACAGAGAGACAAAAGTGCTATAACTTGCGTTTTTGCTATAGGTATCGTATATATATCGTCATATGGTAATTGGTAAAAAATAACAATTTCGACGTTACACACAAACCTTTCAAGTTTCACTTCACTTCTTTTTTTGGTGCACGCTGCACAAAACAAGTCAACGACCAGCGCCGCGCTACCTCTGTTACGTACGTAAGTTTTATTTACATAGCGGTTTGATGTAAAGATTTTGAAGAAAAAAGTTTGTGAATTAAAATCACATTCGGACAGATAGTAATAATGATATTATAAAGTAATCAGTTAAAAAAATGGTAACAAAACCTGTACATTAAAAAAAAAGCCGACAAAAAATTTCACCACTAGGGAGTCTAGAATTATGTACTGAACCCATGGCATGCGTATCCGGTACGATGTCTTTTAAACCCTTTACATACATATACGGTATATTCCGACGCAAAAAAAGCGCCAACGCCGAAATTTAACCTAACGCTTTTTAAACTCTCGTGCGAATTAAGGCTGCACTTCCAATAATAAACGCTATGATAAAATTGAGTTGAGCTAAACCTTGTATACATTTTAGCAATGCTAAATTAAAGAGATAGTCCTGACTTTCAATTCTGATCAAGCGAGTGGATACAAAAGTGTGTGATGAAAGACATTTATTACAAAGCGAAACTGAGTTTTCATGTATTGGCCAAACCCAATACTACTTAATAATCGATTGATACATCCTGGATTTTTCCCCTCAAACTGCTAGAGATAATTCTGCGATCAAGCCAGGAGACAGTTTTATGAGCATCGCTAATAATAATATAAGTTATAGGAAAAGTACAAAGTTAAGGCTTCTTGTATATAAAAGGGAACGCGAGCACAGACGCGGGTAACAACTAGTAACTTATACAAATTGAAAGATAGAAAACAATATCTGTTATCACTACGTGCCATATTTCGTGTTTGTGAAAATCCCATGGTTTATTATTTTATTAGAATTGTTTGTCTACGTCGCTCTTTGTTCGCCGACCTTATTATCTCAAACCAGTTGTTAACCGCGATTTCGTTCGCGTAAAATTAGTTGGAAAATTTTAGCGTGATGACATATAGCCTATAGCCTTCCTCGATTAATGGGCAATCTAACAGTGAAAGAATTTTTCAAATCGGAAAAGTAGTTAATGAGATTAGCGCGTTCAGTAGTAAACAAACAAACTCTTCACCAGCTTTAAAACTTTAATGCTTATGCAGTCATAAGGTCAAGTGACCTTTAGTTTAAAATAAACTAGCTTGTATCAGTTTTTCCTTTATATATTTTCTTTTAAACCTTCACTTAAATAAAGGGAATGAAACAAAAGAAAAAGGGATTAAATCCGCAAAGCCATTTTTGAGTTTAAGCGAGACTAAGGAACAGCGATAGATTTATATTATATTATATTTATATAGAGAAGAGAAAAAAGGATTATTCCCATCCTTTTCATAAATCTCGCGAAGTTTCTCGAACACGGTTTACTTCACGAGTTTCAGATTAGGGTGTGAACTCCTGATAACGCAGTTAACTCTAATATCTTTTGACAAAAATGTATTCTAAAGAGATATGTAGGAAAACTTCGACTTTTAGAAATGTTTATGAAAACAATTAAATGGCATAATATTGAAATTAATACTAACTTTGTCTTTGAATACAGTACTATCGCCATCTTTGGTAAAATAGGAAATGTATGGCCGGTAACATGGAGTTAGGCAGATAGGAGATATTATTTATTTTTTTAAGCAGCAACTGATATAAAATTTCAATTAATATCAAATAATATTTATATTAAATTATCTATTATATTTTAATAAGAATAATAAGCCTTTATTGCTGATAGTTACACAAACATTTATATACAATTACTAAAAAGAGATCAAATTAAAAACTATAGCAAATTAAGACTACACGGCTTTCGGTTGATCTCCCCTCTTGACAGCTTGTCTTTCGACAAAGGCCTCCCCTAAGGCTTTCCACTTATTCTTGTCCTTTTCTGTGCGTAACCACTCTGGACTTGCTACTTTCTTTAGATCATCTTCCCATCGCTTTGTTTGTCTTCCTCTACTTCTTTTACCATCTCTTGGGTATCATTCCGTTATTGTTCTCGTCCATTTCTCCCTCCTTTCCCTCAACATATGTCCCGTCCAACGCCATTTCAATTGTCGGTAAATGGATTGGGCTTTTTCGAATTTGGTTTTTTCTTTGATGCTTCTTAAATGTATTTTATCAATTCTTCTAACTCCCAGTATGCTTCTCTATATTCCATTCGAACATATATTTATTTTATTTTGTTGAAGTTCCGTTAAGGCCCAAGTTTGATAACTGCATATCAGACCTGGCAGAATGCAAGCATTGAAAAGTTTTCGTTTATTCGACATTGGCATTTCTTTGTTTTTCATTATTTCGCTCAGCGAACAGAATCTCTTCCAAGTATTTGCTATTCTTCTGTCAATTTCTTTTTGCATGTTGTTTGTTGGTGATACTAATTGCCCTAACTAAATATATTCCATTATATTATGGCCCTCTAAAAGGCCTACCTTCATAGCAACGGTTATTAAATATTCAAAAGTTTATTCCTTTAGTCAAAATAATTATAAGTTTTAAGGAAGTTGTTAGGACTAATTGGCTATTGAGCTATGAGGTGAGGTGTATGAGAAGCGAATTGTGCAGAGACCAGGAGAGGAGGATTGATTGGAGGAGAGGAGAGTAATTTACAAGGGTGAACTTATATAAAGAGATGCCCATTATTTTCTGGAAATTCGCAGAGAAAACTCTAATTAAATTGTGTTAAATTATTGCCTCTAAAAGTGTATTTAAAATACAGTGATTAAAGTGTGTTAATTTATATATTGTGGTTTATTAATAAGTGTTAAATAAAGTTATTTAGTTTCCGTCACATACGTTACAAGTATCAGAGCGCTCTACCATCTATAAAAAGACCAAAATATTTGAGAAAAACCGCCTAAAAACCCTAGACATTAAACGCCAATTATACAAAGAGAGACCTAAGACAAACACACATATAACTCTTCAGGTCAAGTCTACTGCCATACCTGTGGAAGGGTATTTATGAATAAATTCGGGTTAGCGAGCCACATTGGGGCACATCAAAGATCGAATCGATAATTTTTTGGTTCGCCGTCATCGAAATCGATGTGGAGGACTATACTATACAAGTATCAATAAATGAATAAAAAACTAAACTCCAGCGAAATCCACTAATTTATAGCGGAACTAAGCTTTAGATTATTTTACCACAATATTCAACTATTATTATAACTTAGCTTGATCCGCATATAAGCTGCGAGCATACATAGCTAATTCTGGAGTCCGTAGTATTAAAGCTTACACACATTAGGGATATAGACGGAACGTTTTAAGCTTGTTTAAGTCCTGGAAAGATGAATTTAGGCCACATTAGATTATTTTGTACGCTGCCTAGTACAAATACTTGTATGCATATAGCCTTTTTTCTAGTACATATGAACGTAATATGTATAAATATTACTGTCCTTTTTTCTTATATTACTTATGTTGTCATTTAATAAATTGCTATTTTAATATGCATTTTGTTTTATCCGTCTATCTGTACGCTCTTATATCCTGCGTGTTTCTTGTGTTTCGTATGTAACTTAATTGAAATTAAGTTATATTAGTTCTAAAATAATTTTTAGTTTTAAGGCAAGCTGTGTCCATTTCTAGTAGGTAACCGCCCCATATCGGAGCACTTTTTTATATAGAATATAGTTTTTGTAGCTGTTACCAGTTTAATGAACCTATTTAAAAAAAAATTGTACTGTTAGCAACCTAATAAATAAAATAATAATTATTATTTCATAATTTTGTGATAAAATTTACGACTCAACAACTACTTTTTCCGGAGTTTCTCGCGCACTGCACTGAGAAGAGCCCGCGACAAACTCAGTCGGGTATTAATTCAGATTTGGTTAGTACAACTTATTCCAAAATGTTATAATCATTCAAATAGTCCTTTACTTCCTATTATAATAATAGGATTTTTGAATGAGTTTACGTTTTATAAAAGTTTTAATTTTAGTCAAAGAGATCTCCCGACTATCATTGTGGAGTTTGTTGTAGAAACGTGTACAGGTACACTTAAATGTGGAGTTAATTTTACGGAGCCTACAAGAGTGTTACTAGTTGCTATTTATTTCGAAGATTTCAAATACTAAGATCCTCCACTTTTTAAAATTTGTGTATAACTTTTTATGTATAGTCGACAAAGAAAGTGCCTTATCATTTTGGATGACAGCTCTGAGTGTAAGAAAATTTTGCTAAGTGTTATTTTCCGCAGAAAAAATATAGCGTCAATACTTATAGTATTACCCAATAATAAAATACCATATGACATAACGCTGCGAAAGTAACTAATCGTAACTGAACGGGTCTGTCGCCACTACAACTGGCGCAGTGGGCAGTAACCCTGTCTACTGCTCCGGGGGACGTGGGTTCGATTCCCACCTCGAGTCTGGGTGTATTATCCATATGTATGTATTTATATGTAATAAAAAGAATGTGGGTAGATTAATACAATAAAATTTAAGCGAAAAGATTTTTTTAACAAAGCCTTTTATTTTGGGAATGTTAAGTTTTATTACGGAGATGCCATGATCACCGTCCAGTCACGTTTTTAGACTCAGATTAACATCTATAGGCAAAATACTCGTCAGGACGCTACTGTATCGTTACGGTCGTGGGGAAAACTTCAAAGTAACACTTAGCGGAACGCACTGTTAATATAAAGTGACGTCATGAAAACTTCGAGTGTTTTGGAGGGAATTTGAATTCTTACACACACACACTAGCACATGCGCACACACACGCACATGCGCGCACACACACACGCACGCACGCACACACGCGCGCACACACACACATACGCGCGCGCACACACACCATTCCATCTGTAACCTATGGCAGGTCTTAAATAATAGTTAACATTGTTAGTTATAGATAAAGAAAATCTGTTTATAGCTTAAGTTAAGCTAGCCTTTATGAAAAGCGCGGCATCTGCCGTACCCGGTTTTACAACACGATCTGTGCTTGCCTAGTGGTTCAACTATGGTATTGCCACAGGTAAAGTTCACCGAATGACTAGATTGGCCGGAAATTATTATGCAGTGTAATCAGATACGGTTATTTTTGACATAATAACGTCTTATGCATCAATGAACGCCAGTTGTACGCACGAAAAAGCATGACACATTGTCACGTTCCGCCTGACCCAAGCGTGCAAGCGAGAGCGCGGAATAAGCGATATTTGAACAGATCGCGGCCTAAGCGTTTAGTGTTATCACGTAAAATTGTCGACCGTA
Source organism: Charaxes varanes (assembly GCA_024363005.1). Classification (NCBI taxonomy): domain Eukaryota; kingdom Metazoa; phylum Arthropoda; class Insecta; order Lepidoptera; family Nymphalidae; genus Charaxes; species Charaxes varanes. Next base: position 6,756,819 of record JANCMC010021608.1, read on the forward strand.
AACCAACTTTACAGTAATCCATTTCTTTTTTTATATATATTTGTGTAGTTATTTCAGAAGATAATTAGTGTAGACAGAGACCAAAACTGTTTTTATGTCAAGAAATAAGTCAACGAATTTAATATGGTATTGACCTTGAGTAACCCGAGCGGAGTCAATGGCCGGAAACATTATCGAAAAAACCGTTCAAATAGAACATATGAACTCCCAAGTTTATGTCGTATGTAGTGGCGGGACGCTTTTTTATCGAGCAATCTTGTATTTTCAACGTTATATATATACGTACGCGCTAGATTTTTGTATCGACGACGAAAAAGCGCCAACACCGAGATTTAACGCAACGCTTTTTTAACTCTCGTGAGTAGGAGATTTAACATTTGATATGAAATTGTAATGCTATATTTATAATACCGGAGCCAGACATAACCCAAAGTGTTTGTACATTGACCTTGAAGTGTACAAAGTTTTACAAAACTTTATGAAGTACACAAAGTCACCGGCCACACTACATGATCATTGAAATGATCATTTAAATGAAGCTATGATGGCTCAGGCATAATAGAATTTTGAAAAAGAAGTCAATATATAAACAATAAGTGCAAGTGTCAACTGCGATTCCGATTGGAGTTTTCTCGTTACAAAACGTTTGATCTTACTGCCCATAATTTTTTCGCCTTAATTGCTTGAGTATTTAAGTCAATTGTTCGTTAAATTCTAATTTAACGTAAAGAAAACGGGATAAAGGATTCTAGAGTAGTAACACTTTCCTAATTAATTGTCAAATGCCTTTGCTTCTGTTCAAAAAAAAAAGTAGTATAACTGTAGGGGAATGAATAATATTAGGGATACCTAAAAGGACCTATTCTTTAAAAATATTAGACTTACAATGTAGTTACTTACATCATAGACAGACATTTGACTTATTTTCACTGGCTGACTGAAATTTCGCCACAAAACCTCATATTTGTGTGCTACATGTTTCACGATTTTAATTTTTTATATAATGACATTGTAATATTTGACAATTAATATGAGTACATGCTCTCGTCATCACTACGTTTTGACACAATCTTATGCCGGAGTCAGACATAGCTTCATCTGAATAATCATTTCAATGATCATATAGTGTGGCTGGGGACCTTGTGTAGCTACGTAGTACTTATGGTGGTAGACCTGGTAAACCAGATAACGAAGAAAAGGTAGAAAGGCGTCGTAAGGTAATGGTTTTGAATTCTGACACCGTTGGGCCAACTGCGCTTGTAGAAGAGTTTTAAAACGCAGAAGACGTCACAGGCACACGTTAGTATTCTATTTTAAAATATATAATAAATAAATTTAGGTAAAATTATGTAAGAGACTAATAGCCCTGTACACGTTCCGATAAATCATAGCGAAAAAATTGTGCAGTTTAAACTGAATAGTTTTCCCACAAAGATTTACCGAAACGTGTGTCGCGGCTATAAAGCACTTTTTTTTTTAAATATATAACAAGGGGCAAACACGAGCAGCCCGCACTTACCTAAGTGACTAGCGACGCGCATGGACAACTGCAACACCGGAGGGCTCGTAGATACGTTGGTCGGCCTTTGAGAAATGAGTATGCTCTTTTCTTGAAGGTCCCTGAGTCGTATCCGTTCGTAAATACTGAAGCTGGCAACTGAAGTACATTGTTGCCGAGGTACAGAAAACGATAAATTGCCGGGCGAGTAGAGTTTGAAAATACGAGTTAGGCAATTGTTGTTTCTATCGAGGCTTACGTAGTGCTCTTCTCAACAATGCATGCAAAGAAATAAATCAAAATTCTATTGGAAAATTATTTATAATTAAATTAATATTAAAAGTTACATTATGTTTGTTCGGTTTACATAAGACAATGGTAACAAAGCCATACAGTCCAAAAGGTAAAATAAAAAATAATAGTAAAACGAAGGTAACACGAACGTGCTCATTTTTGCTTTTACTTTTACCATTTTTCACTATCTTTTGGCTTAGAGGCCATAAACATAGTGAAATAGTGCCACCATTTTCTGAATCAGTTTCTTTTTGGTAAAGTGTCTCCTGTTCGAATTGTAAAAACACGATGATAATGAAATTTCATACATAGCAGGCGCGTTTTAAGTTCGAAATTTGAAAAGGGCGACGTATGCTTTTTTCGAACTTCAACACTGATTTTCAGTAGCTCCAATAATACCCTCACGACAGTAACAGTTATGCTATCGTATAACGAACTAGATGTGCCCGCGATTTCGTCTGAGTAAAATTAGGTAAACAAATAGATTCAGGTTTAGCGTGATGATATACAGTATAAAACTTTTTATCTAACATTGAAATATTTTTTCAAATCGGACTTGCTGCTAATAATATATTTTGATTAATGAGTCGGAAAAGAGATCAACTTCAAGGCAAGCCTCATAATGGAACGCTTTTTAACTGAAACATATGCGTATGAACAAGTCCTTGGGTTTGTGTGACCACTAATCACGTAATATTTATAAGTTGAATTATTAGCGCGTTCAAACAAACACACTCTTCAGCTTAATATATTGCTATAAATTAGTATAGATATAATAAGTGAAATAAACAATTTTACATATCACTTTGATGATTAAATAAATATGTTTAACCCGAAAATCATTAACGGATTTAAGGTTATGTATTGAGGCTATGAGTTCCCACAGCCACGAGACTCGAGAATTGCGTTTATTTAACATTTGTTTGGTGTTGCAAATATAAGATACACAGCATAAAGCCATGCGTTCTATCCCCCAGGCTAGCTTCTTGCAAACTACAAAAGAAATATTTTCATATAATTCATAAAAATTCATGTTTTTTTTAGTTGTTCAATGTCCACCACAGGCTAAAGGCCCGTGGCATTTTAAAGCAGTATATAACGTTGTATTATTTATGTTCTTTAACTCTTCATTCCGTATTATTTTTCTAGTTCCATTATACATTTTAAAAACCAGGTTCGTCGTTTGGGGCAGCCATTTCCGCAATAAGATGGGCGTATATCTGTATAAAATGTGTAACACCCAAACACAAAGTAACTTGGTAATAAAATAAAACTGAAATCTCTTTCCCTTTATAGTTAATATAAGACATTAACAAGCAGCTGCTATTTATTATGTATTATGTTATAATACTTACGTTACTTACCTCTATTTAAATGCTAATTCTGTAGATACGCCGTTATCAGCGGTTTGAAAAAACTCACACACCTACCTTGTGCATACTTGAATAATATAATGCGTGAAAAACCTACATAAATGTTTTTACTTAGGGGCCATCCATTTTGTCGCCATGACGTCACGCGTTAGAGGGAGGAAAGGTGACATTGGGCGCATCAAAACCTTTGCGACGTCACATGTCAAAATTAAAATTATTCGTCTTATTCACACACTACATAAAATAATTAAAAGTGTGCGAACGTCGCACTTGGGGTGGTTGTGTGGTCTCTAGTTCTAGGTTATATTATGACCTACGACAGAGTGGACTGTATGTTGAAGTGCTTGATGGAGAAATGTATGTCAAATTTCGCGCAGGGTGATGGTAAGAAACAACCGAAAATTGCACTAACCTGCCCATCCACATTCGTTCCGAATGTGTCGTGTAGAAGATGGAGTCCGCAGGTGGTCGCCGTGTTCTCCAGGACTTAAATGACCTACATAGCTCTTAATTTTTTTCTTAAAGGTCATCTCATTAGTTCCGAAAACATATCCAAAATTCAAATAAATCAATTTTAATTTTTTTTTCGTTTCATTAAAATACGATAATAAATAGAGACCTAAAATTTATAGAATAAAAGTATTTTACTAGTACCAGCATACCCTATAAAAGTTGGAACTAAATCTCTCCTGGGACTGATTGAGTTAGCTTACACAACTACATCCTTTGGTGTACTTATGTATCTTTGATGACAATGCAATAAAATAGTAACATAGAGCTGATCTGATGATAGAGTGGGAGGGTGGCAACTTTGTTATGAAACGACATAATCACATCAAGTTTGGGTTCATTTGATTCTTCTTTATGAGTAGATTGTCTTTAAATGGTATCCAGGATCTGATGATAGATGTTGTATGCTGGCCATTGAACCCCCTGATCTAGGTTTAATGCCTCAGATTAACAGGAAAAGTGAGACATTAGAAGTTTCCTCGCCGCCCCTCAGCTCCGTCCCCCGCGGCCTTCTCGGCCGCCTCCTTGAAATATAAAAAAAAAAAAAAAAAAAAAAAAGCTGCATGCTGCCTGCTCATTTATGTAAGTATGCCCTTGTAACTAAAAAAAAACAAATATCTGCCAAATCCGCTAGTTAAAATATATAAAAAAGTTCAATACCTGGCTTTCTCTTGATTATTTAATTTCATAAAACAATGACCCATGCCCAGACGTAAAGCAGCTGGACTATTAGGGTTTGTTCTCAAAGCTTTCTTATAGAAAGCTAGTGCACCACGATAGTCCTTCCTATTAAAGGCTATACAAGCTTTTCCCAGCAATGATGGGACATTATTTGGTGACTGATTCAATACAAAATTAAACTGTGTGTCTGCTTGACCCATTTTATCACCTTCCAGTAAGCAGAAATAAGCACGTCCTAGGAGATGATTCTTAAAAAACATAAGAAAAGTTATGTACATGTTTTTTAATGTAAAATAAAGCAATGAATAAGAAGATTTTTGCGTATCGCAAGCTTAGTCATAAACTGACTTAGTTCAAAAAAGTTGATTTTTGGGAAATCGCAAAAAACGTTTTGTCATTTATGACTTATTATAATTCGATAAAAACAGCCTTATAATAGCTAACTATGCAGTTTAATAATAGTTAACGAACTGATTAATGACATTGAAATGTTATTTTAAGGATATTTTATAATTTGTTAGTCTTTTCAAGCAAATAAGTTTTATGTTAAAGAGACAAAAATAGCTATAAATCTCAGTATTGGATGGAGATATTGTAATAATTGTTTGAATGGCTGATATAGGACTTTAAAACAAAGCTGCCTGTATCATTAACTCACTTTATACCTAAAACTTAATCTGTCAGTTTATGACTAAACATGCAATATATCAAAACCAGAAATAGTTTATTTGTCTAATATATAGGTGGTTTATTAACATATATTGAATGTAAAATGTGATAATTTTATTTTATAAACCAGCTGTACTGTACTCTTTGTCTTCAAGAATTCAGTGATTTTTTTTTGGGTTTTCATTTGTTTTTTTGCAAAATTCTATTAATTTTCTTAAAGTAAAATAACCTACTCTTATACCTTGTAACATCAGTTTTCTGGCTGTGAAAGTTGCGTCAAAATCGCTCCAGCCTGTACAGATATAACCCGTAGCAAACAGACAAATAAAACAAAATTAACATTTGTTTTTGTTATTGTATATGCAATTAATGCAAGTTTTATTTTGATTTTACCAAGACACATATTAATTTTATTTATATGTATAGAATAGTTATTGGTGGATACCATATATTACCTGATCATACATAATGATTTTATCAGCCATAGTGTATAAAAAAGTAGCTTTGGTGAAAAGCTCTTTTTTCTTGTCTTTATGTTTTTCCTTATTCGCCTCCTGGACATAGTAAGCCGCCAACATATCCAAGGCTCGCATTTGGTCTCGTTCAAAATCTCTATAGTCAATATTGGCATCCATTTGGGATGCCTCCAATATTTTAAGGAAGTCATCGATTTTTTTTTGCTTATAATAAGCGAGCTGTAAGGTTTTATAAGATTAGGAAATTTTGGCTGTTTTTATCCAATTTTATAGATATAAAATATTATTTTTAGGTTAACTTACAGCGACATTGATCCATACGTTGAGTTGGGATCGCTCCTGCTGTAGTATACTAAGAACTTCATCCCCTGATGGCAATTGATCTGGATCCAGTTCAATCACCTGTTTAAATGAGGAATTATTTAAATGTACTGATTGACTATTGACACCAAATATTCGCATAAGTCGATAAGTCCAGTTACCTCATCGGTGCTCATCAAAGGTATTTCGAGCGACATTTTGATAGTTTTGGTCACAAATCACTTAATCAGAAATTAAACATTGTAATATAATAATATACTACTTATTACAAATAATGTTTTTACATTTAAGTTTTCACTTCACGAACCAACACATACACAACCTAGTGTTGGACGAAAATAGTGTAATTATCGATATTGGACAGTTGATGCTCGACAGTCTATCGATACAATAAAATCGATAAAATTATACGGAAAAGTAGTATTTTAAATATTTTAAGGGCTTTTTTATTTTCTTTTTTCTACGTAATTTTTACAATCAAAAATTAATTATTATAAAAGAATATTAATCTCAATATTATTAGGATTTTCTAATTTTTCTTTGTGAAAGTTATAATGAATTATTTGAAATAAAGAACTATTATAAAAGTTAATCATTATTCTTGATATTAGGTAGTTTTTGAGATATTATGATGATATTGTTACAAACAGTGGAAAAAAAAGGCAATCGACAAAAGCGATTGGCTTTATTACGTTATGAAGACAAAATACAATTTTTTATTGAGTATAAACGTAAAAAAAATATTTTATAATATACCAAACCAAAAAATAAATATATGTTTACGGGGACACATCAATAATTAAATAAAATAATTTTAATAGAATAGACATGTTATGTTATTTAACTGCACATTCTACTTATTTTTATATTTTAGTGAAAACTTTCACTTATGTGTCCAGTGCACGTTCTCATCACTGCTACACTCAGCAATATTCTGTTATTTGTTAATGTCATTTTGACATCAAAATCACAATCAAAATAAATACAAAACTGATATTTTTCAAAATGCGTTTATACTTTTAGATCGTACATCCATCTTATAATATTTATAACAAAACATTTATATTTACTAACAAACTAGATAAGTCTCATTGATATTAAATATACTGTGTGTTTTTAGCTAAAATGAGTATTATAGACGGAAAAAGGATAACATTCAAGCGAAACAGACCGAATCCACTGTTTCAAGATTGGTTACAAGAATTATACGAAGAAGCGAAGCAAAAAAAATGTAATTTAGAACCGATAATAGAGGAAGCTTTAGATTCGATATCAAAATATCCATTACCCTTACAGTCTGGGGCTGAATGTGCAATCTTAAAAGGGTTTAATAAACGGTTATGTTTGATTCTCGACGAACGATTGGAAGCCTATAAAGGTTCTAATTATGGAATTGTAACTGAAAAATCAATAGGTATAAATAGTTCAATATCTTCAGAGGAAAGTAGTACAAGACAGATAAATAGAACTGAATCAACCCTTCAGAAAAATATAAATACCTCTGATCGTCCACAAGTTAAAAAAGTTGCAACTAATTACAAATTTAGATTAAAATCAAGTAGCTGTGCAATTTTAATGGTATTATTAGATGTAAAGAAAAGGCAGTCCTTAAGTAAAGATCAAATCATTGAAGTAACACAACAGTATTGTGAGGATGATATGGCATGTGTTTGGGCCAATATGACACAATTATTAGCTAAAGGATTGATAAAAAAAAGCAAGAGCGCCAAACCTAAGTTCTCATTAACCGAGAAAGGCTATTCTATAGCAGAAGAACTTCTTGCATACATTAAAAATAAGAAAAATGATAATGGCAGAGAATATGATGATGATAAATTTGTATTCCCTGGCTTATTAGCAAAGCCAGATAAATTCAATGATGGAGTAACTGCCACAGATGGGCTAAGATCTAAATTGCATGATAAAGAATTCACACAAAACTGTATACCATCAAATAATTGTGACAAAATTGTTTCTGATGAAGATGAAATAGGCTACATAGAAATGAAGGAAGGATCTTTTGATATTATTTTACTTATTGACAAATGTGAAACTAGTGGGTGGGTATAGATTTTATAACTTTCTTTTTTATAAAACCAGGGAAAAACAGGCAGGTGGTTCACTTAAGTGACTACCAATACCCATGGACAACTGCAACACCAGAGGGCTCGCAGATGCGTTGCCGGCCTTTGAGAAATGAGTATGCTCTTTTCTTGAATCGGTGACGATGGCCTGGTCTCCCGAACCTCACTGTCACCTATCTCGACATCGGAAGACGTATCACTCCCCGAGCCTTTCTGATTAGCTTTTGGCTGAGACTGTTCAAGGTATGATGATTTATACTCCATATTTTGTGGCGTAAGTTATCCCAAAATAACATCGTAGCGATACCACCATAGATTAAATATATACTAGAGTATATAAGTTTGTTTATCTGTTACGCTTTTACATCCATTTTTTTTAAACTGATAATTATAATATAGTTCATCCATCGGAATAGTCCAATCATTTGGTTCAAAAAAATAACGCTTATCTAGAAAGTTTTTCGGGAGTTTTGAAAATCGGCAACTCTATAGATTTTGATGTTCTCTTTCCGAATTTTGACTTTGTCACCTCGTATTTCTGCCCTTGCACCGCCATATTGGATAAATGGGTATGATATGTCGGAAAGGAGATATTGCCAAACAACTGCTTTGCAATAGCATTTTTTCGTCCCAGGCACTGCTATGGTTCCTTCCTCTGAAACGCGATAGATCCGGCACCCGCACGGTGAATCCATGGAATGCTAAGAAATTCGTCCCTCTCTCCTATAACACTATTCCCCATTTCCGTTCCCAACCCTGTCCTAGTTCCCTTTCCTTTTTGCTTTGCCATCCTTTTTTTATAAAACAAATATTGTCCCGTTGATAATAAACACAACAAAACAGTACAAAATTTTGTACAGTCGTTCGGAAATTAGGCATAGGCATAAATTTCAGCGACTTATTTTTATCTGCGATTATAAATTGAGATGTAAGCTGTCCTATCTTTCAAGTAGGATCAAAATTCACACAGTGTGCAATTTGATAGAACTTTAAAATTGGTTAAGGTTGTGGCCTAATCAGTGGTCGGCATTTGAGTCAATAGCTAAGTTAAGTTGCTCTGGCTACGACCGGGTGATAGATGGGTGACCCATTCTAACACTGGTTTATATTAATTCCAACTTAATACTTTACCAGGTTATTACAGCATTTATCTCAACGGCTTTTAGTCCAATGAAAAGTATCCTATAGGTTTAGGTTCTCTTTGCAAATGTACGGAAAGTGTGACATAAATGGTAATATCTTTTGATTTCGTACCCTTAGAGAGTTGATTTTTTTACAGCTTTAAGGGACCTTGGTATTTGGTATAAATTTAAACTTTATATATACAGTTTTTATTTTGATTTTACCTTCTAGATACTGGGCTATTCTGAGTTTTTGTTTTTAACAATTTTTGATATATTTATCTTTACAACCAATTATCTATAGTGTGTGATAGTCCCGCAATTATATGTACAAGCATAACAGTATGTTACGGTGGAGAAAATTTCCTAATCAAAGTTAACCAGGGCAAACGTGCCGAGGTGCACGGGATATTACGTGCCCCAGGAAAAGGTGTTTCAGCCCCAAATTTACTGTACAGGAATTTATATTGAAATTTTTACTTGGATATTAAATTTCAATTTGTTTTCTAGAAACACTTTCCAGTACCTCTACTTTGTTACGACCCCCCTAAAAAAAAGGTCTTGAAGGATCTGTTAATTAATAATCGATGCCTTAATTTACTTCATCAGTTCAAAGTACCCTCCTTCGCCGTCTTATTCAACGTCATTATGGGTGAGGTAACTATACAAAAAACGTCTCTTTATAAATGGTCAATCTCCTTAAGGATATGACCATATAGGGACATCACCAGGTATCTTATACAACCATATAGAGACGATGCCATCAATCTATTTTCGATCAAACAACTGCCGACACTATCAAAGTCTCTATCGCGTAGAACTTTTAAGGAAATAAAATGGCCAAGAGCGTGTCAAGACACACTTATATAGAAGGGTTCCGTATATGATACACAATATTCGTATTTGTTGAAAAACTTCTAAAGTTTTTGTCCGATTTCGTTTAGAATAATTTTCCTAATGACTTTTAGCATGTTCAATCAACGTGGAAATTGAGGTGGGTTTAAGAACGTTTGAATTAAAAGTTGCTGCTATATCTATATTCTTACTAGCTGTTTCTCACGACGTCCGCGTAAGCTTGCGAGATCCCTCACACCTTCTTTATCTGGCCATATCGAAAAGTCTGTTCTTCCTACCTATCAAATTTCGTCTTTGTACGTCTCGCGAATTTTGAGATTTTGGCATATATTATATGGATATACTAGACAACAGAAAATTTTCCATTTTCATGCCATATTCCCATATTCTCATTTATATATTCAGCTATCTTCAAAATTTTTTTTCTTAGTACAATGACATTTGACTATTTAATCACATAAATTGTCATAATTAACAAAATACATTGTTATGATGGATGCTAAAACTTCGCTTTGATATCATCCTATTAAATGCATACATCTGTACTAGTTTGCCATTGGTGTGCGTGTGGTTTTATCTTAATAGTTTATTGTATTACTAAGGTATACTTTATAAAAATATCAGCATTCGCCTCAAAGTGTTTGTACATTTTTGTTCTTGAAGACTACAAAGTACTACAAAAGTTTGCGAAGCTACACAAAGTCCCCGACCACACTACATGATCATTCTAAAGAAACGATGTCTAGCTCCGGCTTTATAGTAAAATGTATACATGTGTGTGTAAATCGTTTGGCATTGGTGTGCGTGTGGTTTTTTAAAATTATTTAATATATGAAAATTGCATATTTTATAAAAAAAATATTAGGATTTGCACACAAGTCTCTATATAAACTATAATTGTGACAAAATTCATACTTCTCCATCCGTTTCACGTAATAATGTATACATACATATTTACCTTTGCTAACAGACCCCAAACGTCGCCACAGATTGTGCGCGCGCAAGAAGTCGAGGAATAGAGAAAAAGCCCTCTGCTTGTCCCGCAACTGGGCACCCGTCTGTAAGGCAGCTGAGCTACCGAGCGCCACGCGAGTCGCCACGCCGCCACGGAGCTTCCACCTGGTAGTTTATACGAGTAACTACTCGTAATGCTAGTATACTTATGTCATATTACACTTATTATTAGGTATATATATGTTAAAAACATGTCGATGAGAAAACAAACAGTTTGCGCAGATTGTGTTCAGTAAAGTAACGTTTAAAATTAATGGAATTTCGCCAGTGTCTCGGTCTGCAGGCGCCCTTATTGCGAATATGAAACTGCATTTGGCATGCGCCCCTGTTTTCTCATTTCGCCAGATACTATCTCGGGTAGTTCCACAAGACACATAATAATGATTGTCTGTCCGTACGTCCCGGCGTGTTCCACGCATGCATTTCTTGTCATAATTGCTTTCGGAATAAAGGAAATATTTTTGCCATATATATTTATTGTCACAAATATGCATTGGCACGAATAGACCCGCAAAGATGAGCCAATCTCGTGACTTTCTGGACCTCGTTATCGTTATGATAAACTAATATATTTATGTTGAAAAAGATATTTACCGGTTTCTTTAAAAGTTTGATAGTTAAGGGGGGCAATTTATAAATGGATTCGACGCGACATTAACCCTTCCACTTTGGGCTATTTAAATGTAATGCTAGATATCGGTGACAAATTTAAAAAAATGCTGTAAATAATTATTAGGTATAATTTGTCTGACAGTTACCAAAATATCAACTTCCTAAAAATTATCATTCATTTTGTGAATGGACACTTTGGGTAATATCCATTACAGTGTCTATTGCAGTGTTTGCCAACCTTTTTTAGATAACTGATAGAATCACGCGTTACTTTGCGGAAATCCATGACATGCATGAAAAACTAAACTACTTTGCTTTAATCCGCGAATGAATATGAGGGAAAATCGGTGTAATTCTGCAATCAGTACCACCAAAGTCAGTCACTTTACGCATAACCTTTGTAGAGTCTGTCTCCTGATGATGCTTCGGTGACGAAGCGAAACGTGCGTTTAGGCACATCGGAAAGTCAGTGTAGTGCTGTGCTTTTGTGCGGGCCAGTCAAAGCCCAAATTTTATTTCGCTTGTATTAATAAAATAAATACGTTCAGGTTCATCAGAAGTTGTCAGAAGAAGGTCGGTTAAGAAAGTAGTTTCGAAATTGTTGCCTATGTACTATAAAGTACTTTTTAACTGTATCGTTTTGTTTATTGCACCTTTTTAGTCAGACGTTTTCTCGATAGAGTCTCCTCTTATGGCGGAGCCAGACATATATTCATTTGAATAGTCATGTAGTGTGGCCGGGGACTTTTTGTAGCTGCACAAAGTTTTGTAGAACTTGTTGTCAAGGACAAGTTCAAGGACAAAAATGTACAAACACTTTGAGCTATGTCTGGCTCCAGCATTAGAAGTGCATTGATTTCTCTTTTAATAACTTTTTCTTACTACACATCATTTATGTTTGTCTTTTCCAACGACACCTTCGAGAAGGAATATAATCGTATTGTAAAGGTCGGCATTGCATTTTTGAATACAGTATTAGTAACAAGCATACATCTGTAAATAGCACGTGCGACACGAGTAAAAATATAATGGGTTCCGTGATGCGTGGCTCGTTATCCAATTTCAACGGAGACAAGAAAATTGCGTCGATACCCGTATACTGTCTGTTTGAATTTACCGGTTACCAAATAAAAACTATTCGTAAGAGCGCGATAAAATGAATGTGGTTTTATGTCTATACTAGCTGTTCCCCGCGGCGTTGTCTGCCTATTTTTCTTTTTAAATACAAAAATGTCCGCCGACGACCCGGCAAGCCGAGGAAGAGGTGGCGCGACGATTTGGGCACCTTTGCGGGGAAGTTATGGTTGAGAATGGTCCAGAAAAAAGGTGAATCAAGAAGGAGGAGGCCTTTGCCCCGCAGTGGGACACAATAGGCTAATAAAAAAGTATATATAACAAGGAGCAAACGGCCAGCCACAACTGCAACACCAGAAGGCTTAAACACGCGTTGCCAGCCTTTGAGGAATAAGTATGCCCTTTTGTAGAGAAGAACGTCATGCCTTTTCAGACAGTTGACGAGCTGTATAACCAGAAGTATATCGGCTATGGAGCTAAAGACAGTGGATCGACCATTGACTTCTTCAACGTAAGTTCATATATCGATACCTCCCACGTAAGTGGTTGTAACCCCAAATTCGCAACTTTTTAGTAGAGCTCTACAAACAACTAAATTGTAATATAACAGTCACTCTTTAGTATATTATTGTATACAATAATGTAATCGTCATTATTGGATATATAATTGTATACACAAATGTGTTATATATTGACAGTTTTTTTTTTCAATTTTCATGTTTGTAACGCCCTACTGTAAAGTTGGAAATTGGGGTTAGAACAATTTACGTTGAGAGGTATCGGTATATTAACTAGCTTTTCGCCGTGCTATCTCTCGAAAAATATTGTTTTTCTAAATGAACATCTCTAGTATATTTTTTTTAATAACAATCTGATAAGAATATTAGTAATTTTATGTATGGCTAATATTCTACTTACCTCCAGTTAAGCTTTTTAATACAGACTAGAGATCGCCTGCTGATCGAAAATCGGTCACAAATCTTTACATTTGCATACCATATGGTTATTTAAATTTATGTTAAGAATTTATATTCTTATTACTTTAATTTAATCACATTAAATGTCATAGTTAATAAAATACATTGTAATAGCCGCTACAATCTTATCGACAAATCGTTGCGAAAAAACTATGCAGTTTAACCTGAGCAGTTTTATCGATACGTATATGTATATGAAAAGTCGATGTCGATTAAACTGCATAGATTTATCGGTGCGTTTGGATGGCGATCGCTCATTTCAGCAGTTCTTCACGGAACTGTAGGAACGATCGATTTAATTAACCTTTTTTTCGCAACGATTTAAGTGCACAGTTTTTCCGCAACTGTTTATCGATATGTGTGTAGTGGCTATTATTTTATCACACTTCTCATATCCACGCTTTGACAACATCCATTATTAAGATATATACATGTTGGTGTAAAACGTTTGACATTGGTGTGCGTGAGGATTTATTTTAATAATGTCACATATGTTATTATGTACTATTATATAGTTATATAGCATAATTGTGCTAAATTTCATACTCCGTCGGCGCAATTTTCGTAAAATGGTACCGAGAGATTTTGCTTCACATCATAACATAATGAGTGGCTGCTAAGATGCCTCAGCCCTGGGTCGAGATTTAATCCAAGCACCTTTCGGATTTAATTCTATCTACGTTGAGCTATCGAGGATTGTAATACGTACATTCTGTTTTTATTCGGTACAGTACAGATACTCTTTACGTAAAAATATATTTTTTTTTAGAAATCATCAAATCCAAAATATCGTGACATGTATTTAAAAATGAAATCTAAAGGCTGGCTCGTCAAGGAAAATGACAACGGTGTGGCGAGGTAAGGATTTTAAAACGAATAGAATATCACATATTGTTTAAAAAAATAAATATGCTAAAAATTCATTTCATAACAGTTGTAAAAAACCTAATTATATAAATTAATTTTGATTTGGTTTTTAAACAAAGTTATGTATTTGTATTATATAAATTTTACAAGTAAGAAGAAAAAGTTTATTCAATTCTAAAAGAGAACGCTATAAGGTTAAGAGATTTTATATAAGTTTAGTGAAGAAAAATAATTGGTATTAAACCTTTACATTTTATATCGTGTCTAGCACTCTTTATTTTAATAAATATTAATCTACCATTTATTTACGTTTAGGGTAGAGAAAGAAAACTATGCATTTTTCATGGAATCAACCTCCATAGAGTACACCAAAGAGAGGCACTGTGATCTAATTCAAGTTGGCGGACTACTTGATTTCAAAAATTATGGCATCGGTATGAAAAAAAGTAAGCATCTCAAACAATATTCTGGTTTTAACTCGAAACGAAGAAACATTTCTGTATAGTAAATATTAGTATTTGTCTTTATAAAATTCGCAATATTTATATAAAACTTGTTTGACGTTATAGCGTCTTATTAATCGATGAACGCCGGCTGCATGATCTAAAAAGCATGACTCATTGTCACGTTGCACCTGAGCCGAACGTGCAAGCGAGAGCGCGGATCAATCGATAGAGAGGCGCGATGAGCCGTTCTGCGTTTTCACTTGAAATCGCCTAATTTTACAAACAACCAAAGTTTTTTTTTTTTCATTTAACAGAGTCTCCATACAAAAAATACATTGATGATGCATTACTACATCTCAAGGAGAGGGGCGAGATACAAAAATTAAAAGAAGTTTGGTGGAAGGAAAAAAGAGGCGGCGGTAAATGTGGAGTAAGTAAATTAAAAACTCATAAAAATCTTATCGTTCAGGCATGAAGTTATAATTATTTTTTATTTTCAAGTAGTTGTACCTCTCGATTTCGGCCGCGTGAAGAATGATTTTTTTTTAATTTTGTGGGTTTACATTTTTTGTGCGGAACTCTAATTATTTTTCTAAAAGTTCAGTAGCCTAAGTAACTCCTCGTAACATTAGCTATTTGCGTGTGATAGTCCCGTCGAAATCGGTCTAGTTGTTTCGGAGATTGCCCTGAACAAACAGACAGATCAACGGACAAAATTGTTTTAAATTAGTTTTCGTTATAGATAAGTTATGTATAGTTATATTATGTAGTTGGTTAATAAAAATTATATCAGTGATACACACAGACCCTTGAAATTTATTTATATGCATAGATTTATATCTTTTGTGATATCGGAGCTTACAATCTAATGTTTCTTAATAATATAAAGTGTTTTTTATTTAGTAACATTATTGGAGTATGATAATATAAAATAAAAACATTCATCATTCATACCGTCTTTATAAAAATAATAGTGCAAAAGATTATACTTTAATTAGCATACCTGCATGTATATATTTCATTTAATACAGGAAGTTAAATATATCTAAATTATACAACAAGCACTTTCCCACGACTTTTCCTTAATCTGGCCTTATCCTAAAATCTTTTCTTAGCGGGTGACTATTAACTATAAACTGCCCCCCTGCCAAATTTTATCTTCTTATGTCCCGCGGCTTTCGACATTTCGTGTAAGGTGCCCTTTCGCTTTTATATATATTGATAAATATAAAAATATTGAATCTTAGGAAAAACGAGATGAAGAGCAGAAACAACTGGGGATGAAAAACATGCTGGGGGCTTTCGTGGTGCTGGGGGCCCCTTATAGGATCACTTCGTTGTCCGTCACTTTGTCTGTCAAGACATTTTTTCTCAGAAACCCGCAGAGTTACAAAGTTTTATTATATTAGGACTAAATACTGAGGTGTGCGGTCCCTTGGGTGTACAAAAATCGACTCTCGAAGTGTACGCAATCAAAAGATACAGCCATTTATCTCTAATTTCCCAGACTAATACTTTCGAAAAGGGAACAAAACCTATAAACCCTTTCGTTGACTTGAATCATGAAATTTGGCAAGAAGCTACATTTTGTAGTACAAGAATAGGAAACATTCTGAAAACCGTAATTTTGTATTTACATCACAAAAAAATTGAGGTAACTTTACCAAATTAAAAGAAATCTTATGAAAAGTATGAATCTTAAAATAACCTAGTAAAGTATTGCGCGATGGTACGGAACCGTTAGGGCGCGAGCCTGACTCCCACTTGCCCGGTTTTCTATATAAGTTAAAAAAAGAGCCAAAAATCAGGAGTAATATATATTAATATTGTAGCTAAAAGCGCATCGTATTTTTTGATAGCAACCGTAAAAAGAACGGAACCGTGAAAACTGCCAAAATACTCGCACCTATTTCCAAATATGTTCAGCTGTAAACAGCAGGGTAGTATGTCTAATTTTTTGCACTATACGCAAAAAAATTTTTGTTGAAAGTTGCAAAATTGGAAAGTTGTAAATGTTGGTATTGTCGCACCCACTCCTAATACAAGCTTTTAATTTAAGCTTAGTGGGGGGAGGAATATTAGAGGAATATTAGCGTAGGGGGGGGGGAAGGAATATTAGACATACCTAAAAAGTATTGCTAATATTCTTTTTAAAAAAATTAAAAAAATGGGTTAAGTATAGATATAGATTAAAATAATATATAAATATATTTTAATGCGCTTCATTGACATATTACCTGATGGTTGAGTTAGTTGCTAGTTGGTATTAAGCTATAATAAGTGTCTTCGTGATTGATATTTAAAACCTTGCCTTTACCACAAAAAATATACTAAAATACTGATAAGTGCACTAGAATGTGCAATATTTTTTTTTACAACAAACTGACTTTATAATAGTATTCGATAGTGACATTGGTTTACAACTTACAGGTAAAGATATGACAACTTATTCAAACTTATAGTTAACGATAATAATATTGTAATATCATATATCACTGACAGGTATTGCCGCCACATTATCAATATGTTAAATTATTATAACGAAACCACACGCACACCATTGCCAAGCGATTTACACACACATGTATACATGTTACTATAAGATGGTGTCAAAGCGATATCATGACGACCGTAATAATTGTGAAAATATTTGTGGCTAGTCTTATATATAAAATTCTCGTATCACAATGATAGTTTCCGTACTCCTCCGAAACGGCTTGACCGATTTTTATGAAATTTTATATACGTATTCACACGGTCCACGCGGACGAAGTCGCGGGGCGCAGCAAGTATCTGTATATAAATATGTGAAACGCAAAAGCTAGTATAATTACTTCTCCACGGAGTCACTAAAATGCATCCATAGGAGGAAGTGTGAAAGAACACGAATGGAAATCAACACGATGCCTTTATCTATTCGCCGCTTAATCCCAAAACTTTGCCTACGTAGGCAAAAGTTTCCTTCCAGAAATGCTCTTGGTTGCCTTTTACAAATTGTCAGGGTAATTCACGCCCCCATCTCTACAACCTCACGAGTAATATCACTCAGTGACATTAATCGGGTTTCAATGTTTTACGTGCTTTGCGAAACACGGAGGAGGTCAGATACCAAATATAAACCAGTGTTAGAATGGATCAGCCCGTCGCAGCAAGAGCTACTTAACCTAGCGATCAACTGAAATGCCAACCACTGATTAGGCCACGAAAGGATCTTGGAAGAGTTCCGCGTCTGATACGCGATAAAGGTGTTATTTCAATAACCTTAATAGTTGTTATTCTGTTTCGCTCAAAATCATTTTCCTAATGAGCTTTCCTATCAACATTCAAATTTCAAATCTTTACATGACACACTTTGGACATCCTGGGTAAAGGGACCACCTTACCCAGGATGAGTAGGTAGACAGGTGGATAAACGGACAAACAGAGCGGAACTATAAGGGTTCCTTGTAGGACGATGGAACCCGTCTGTTCCTAAGGTAGACAACTTAATGCCTGTGTTATAGGACAAGGTGGTTATTTAGAATATGCACTTAGTGGTATTGTCTACACTAATGTACTAATTTCATTGAAAGTAATATAACTCTGTTTGTAATGAGCGAGAGATCGTGGACGCTGGATGCAAGGCTGATTATAATGACGATAAATGTAACAAACAGATATAAATGTGATAAGGTGACTGCTGAGAATATGTACGTATTAGTATTGTCTACACAAATGTACTAATTTCATTAAAAATAATATAACTCTGTTTATAATGAGCGAGAGATCGTTGACGCTGGATGCAAGGCCGATTATAATGACGATAAATGTAGCAAACAGATATAAATGTGACAAGTTGACTATTTCCAATATACAGTAGAAGTGTTGGAGGAGGTCGTGGCCTAATCAGTGGTTGTCATTTGAGTCGATCGCTAGGTTATGTTGGTCGTGATGCGACCAAACGATAGATGGATGATCCATTCTAGTACTGGTTTATATTTGATATCCGACCTCCTCCGCTTTTTGAACCGAGCAGTGATTTTTTGTTACCCAAATATGATTTCTTTACGAGTTGTACATACATATTAAGCCACGCACGCAGTTCATTTGTCACATAAATATCTCGCACGCTTTTGGTCATAAACTGACCTAACTCAAAAAAACAGATTTTTTGGAAGTCGCAAAATATGTAAGATTTGTCATTTACCACTTAGGGGTCATCCGTAAATTACGTCACACGAATTTTAAGACTCTTAACCCCCTCCCCCCTCCTTATCACAGACTGACACACTTTCTATACCCCTTCCCCCTTAGTGTGACGTTTCCAACTTGATGCATATATTTAAAAAAAAAATGAAAACAAAACGGCAGATTAATTTCATTTTCATTTTTTTTACATGTTTTACATGTGACGTTACAAAGCTTTTGACTCTCCCTGCCCATTGTCACATAATGACACATTCCGATGACTTCCTCTCCCCCCCCCACTTAAAGTATGACGTAATTTACGTATGGTAATAATGTACAGTATAAGCACATTGTTATGGTTTGAAATAGAAATTCTTACGTTAATGCCGGAGCCAGATATAGCTCAAAGTGTTTTTACATTTTTTGTTCCTGAAGGCTACAAAGTACTATAAAACTTTGCGCAGTTACACAAAGTCCCCGGCCACACTACATGATCACTGAAATGATCATTCCGATGAAGCTATGTCTGGCTCCGGCATACGGCTATGCGATAGCAGGAATTCCAGAATTAAAACCAATGCGGGTAGAATTATATCACGAAGCGTCACAATTTCGTCATTTAACATTTTTTCACATAATGCTGGAGGGTTCACGATATAACAAAACATGCGTACGATATCAGTCACGGGGAAATGGGCACGCAATATAAGCGGAAGTAGATTAGTCTAATTAGAAAGTGCCATAATGGAAGTAATACGGTTCGTTTGCTATGCTAGTTATTCGAACTAGCGAACCCAGAGTCCTGTCCGAACAATAGATTAGTCCATTGACTGCACTATTAGATTCAGATAACAATGTTTACCAGTGATAATAAAAAATGGGATAACTCAATTAACTGAAAGCTTAATCAAAAATGAATACAATGATATGGTATGATTGCAACGATACCCAAATAGCTTAATCTTAACGACTACGAAACATACACGCTCTAAATAGAGGTGAAAATATAAGTAAAGCAAATTTCAATATATATAAAACACTTTTTACTCTATAGATGTAGTTACCTAAAAATTAAATATATATATATATAAAGCGGACCCCGCAGGCGTTGTCCTGCCCGAACGTTGGGTTACTAGATATTTAGTACATTCTATTATTCTATAACATTATTCCCCGTTCCCGTTCGTGCGCCTATATATTAAATAAAAATTATAAATGATATTTCGAAAACTTCTGATTTTATCGTTGTTTATAATAAAAAAGCTTCAGCGGGTGGATCTTCCTTTAAATCTGTCCGCTAACTGGTTAGATCCACTAAGTACGAACAAATGGATACCTCCCACGTAAATTGTTTTAACCCCAAATTCCCAACTTGACAGTAGATTCACCCCTAAGTCTCGCAGCCCGCATCCACCCACAAAAGCAAGTGTTGCAAATAATATTTGTCTTCACGCTTTAAAATAACGAATTATATTCGTGGGGCGTGCATTTTTAGACTGTACTTACTTTACTAGGAATGGGAGCGAAAGAAGCCCCGCGTAATGAAGAAAATAATGATCGATTCGATTTGACTGGCCCGTTGGCGCAGTGGGCAGTGACCCTGCCATCCACTTCAGGGGTCGTGGGTTTGATTCCCGCCTCGAATCTGGATGTATGTATTTATATATTTCTATAAATAAATATTGAGTATAACAGGCGTCTGTTACCTATAACACAGGCATTAAGTTGTCTACTTTAGAAACAGACGTCCGTGTGTCATATAGTCCTGTATATATTTATTCATATTTGTTATTTATCGATTCAAGTTAATCACTTATACTTCAAATACATAGATGGCGCTCCTACCTTTTGACTGATGTACTAAGTACAATTATTAACTTCCTTTCCACGTATCCCCAGTCTCTCTCCAACTTCCATTTCCGACGGTCGTCATATTAATTAAGCCATTTTTCTATTTCATTTCAATCTTTTTTTAAATAGACAAAATCTATGAGGCTCGTAACAGAACGTAAAAGTAAGTAAAACTATCCAGAATATTCGTGTTAGACCCTCTGGTTACGAACGGAATCTTAACTTGTATCACCCTTAGTTTTGATAAATTCCAATAACAGTATTATTCTGCATTGTTGCCGTGAATAAACTCAGTCCCATAGAAACTTTTTGGCCGTCTCGGATAGTGAGAGCAACTGACTGGGATCAAACCGTTAGCTATAAAGATTGGGATGATTCTACAACTCCACATGAGCAGGAGGAGTTCGTAGCTAAATCAGTGGCCGACATTTGAGTCGATCGTTAGGTTAAATGGCCGCACGACACAAGGAGCAAAAAAAAAAAAAACAAAAAAAGAAAAAAAAAAAAAAAAAAAAAAACTTGGGCCGGTAAAATACACTCAACTATTTATGCCGCCAGTACGGGCGGCGCGATGGTCTAGTGGGTAGAGCCTCTGCCTAAAGTGCGAAAAGTGCGAAGGTCGTGGGTTCGATTCCCGCCTGCCCGTCTCTGCCCGTCTCTGTCTCTTTCCTTCTCTGTCTGTCTTTCTCCGTCTCTGTCCGTCTCTCTCTCTGTCTGTCTCTGTCTCTGTCCGTCTCTGCCCGTCTCTGTCTCTGTCCGTCTCTCTCTGTCTGTCTCTGCCCGTCTCTGTCTCAGTCCGTCTCTCTCTCTGTCTGTCTCTGTCTCTGTCCGTCTCTGCCCGTCTCTCTCTGCCTGTCTCTGTCTCTGTCTCTGTCTCTGTCTCTGTCTCTGTCTCTGTCTCTGTCTCTCTCTGTCCCTCTCTCTCTCTCTCTGTCTCTGTCTCTGTCCGCTGAAGGGGGGGGAGGGGGGGGAGATGCATGTCTTTCTTTTGATGAAGAGTCCGAGAGACATTCCTATTACGACCATACTATCAGCATTATATCATAAAATATAAAATGGAGTCTGTTGGAAATAGAGCACTACTATACGCTCCCGGGTTGACAGCCGTGCAAAATGGTGTGTTTTTCGATCATGACTGCTTATCAAAAAGCCACAAATTGAGTAAAGAAATCTTGACTTTGAAATGGTATGATGCAGAGGAATAAATAATTATTTAATCTTTTGTGTTTCAGTTCGTGGTGAGTATCTCAATGCTCCACTCGCCGAGCTTGAGGGCGGTACTTGCGCCCACGCTGCGGCAGCCCGCGGCCGGTTGAGTGCCTTATGCTTGCTACAGTATGCAGGAGCCAATATCGACGCCGTAGACAATGTCTCGCGTACTCCTCTTATGAGAGCCGTGCTCGGTAAGGAGAAATACTCACTATTCATTATATATATTATATCAATTCTAAAAATATTTTTGCACTGTATTTGTTCTTCAATATACGCGTCACTGTATGTACAAACGTAACTATTAATCAGTAATTTAAATAATTATGTTTTAATACTAGTACAGAATGCTTAAACAATTATCTTCTTAAAATATCACATTATGCTTTAATTTTTTTACACAGCCTTATTAGGAAAAGAAGATGGTGATCCTGACGTCAATGAAGAGGAAATCGTAGTTAAAAAAGAAGAAGACAAGGACCATGAAGTTGAAGATGTAGAAGATGTGGAAAATAGTTGTAACGACAACCTAAATGTTAAGGTTGAAGTAGAAGACAATGTTACTGTAGAGAAAATGGAGACAGAAAGTAATATAGAGCATGAAAACTTAAATGAAACTCAAGAAAATACTAATGAAGATGCTATAAAGGAGGATACGGAAGTAAAGAAGGAAGATGCTAATGAAGAAGACAATATCGAAAAAGAAGAAAAGGTTGAAAATAAAGAGGAAGAACATAATGATGATCCACAAAAGCCAAGCGATGAAGACCTTATTAAAGTTATCAAATTCCTAGTAGTAGCTGGTTGTGATGTGAATAAACAGGTTTGTTAAACTTATTCTTAAATAAAAAAGCTACCTTAAAAATACAGACACTTACAGATAATAATCATACTTAGTAATACATCTATATATTCCGTTCAGTCTAAAATTGCTCAACCCTCCACTAAATTGCAACGCTTGCTTGTGTGTGTGCAGTAGGATGACCCTTATTTGTTTCACTAACACTATTCCTTGTGTACAATAAAATCGTAAGAAAACCTTGATCACACTCGAGAATCGTAAAAATATTTTTAAATATAGATAATTTCATATTCCCTGTTCTGGTGCCCATATAAGAGATACCCTATTGTTCAGCGATGTTATTATAAATTCAAAAAATGAGCTTGTCTACACATATTTTGCATGTAGAGGTTGCGTTTGAAGGGGTGTGCAGGTTTAGAATGAACAAGCCCTACGGTATTTAAGTTCAAAAAGAGAAACATTGAAATCTATAGTACATTTTATAACTTTATCGTTATCTGTCTCAATATCAAAGAAGTTTTACTTCAATAGCGCTCAAATTTTTCACTCACCCATATGTATTTTTTTCAGGGCCCTGAAGGAATGACTGCACTACATATGGCCGCACAGTATGGGAGCGACGCTGTGTGCTCAATATTATTAAACTTTAGCGGTGCTTCTGTCAATGTTCGTGACCAAGGAGGGTGGACGCCGCTTGTACGGGCGGCGGAGAACAAACACGCTAACATTATCCAGTGAGTGAACATTTAATTGATAGATTGCCAGCCCTTGTGTCCTGACGTCATATAGATGGTTCTATATCTAACCCAATATTTACTTTTCTTATGTCTGCACCTATAACAGTTTCCAAAATCTTAATTAAATAAAGTAACTTCTAAGTAACCACAGTGAAAGTCGAAAAAAATGTTATGTATTGCATATACAGTTAAAAGGCCGGGACACATTTTTTTTTCTGTATATTTCAGAGTAAACTTTTTAATTTTATATTATAACATATTCTATCTCAGACTGTTGCTCGACCATGGCGCTGATGCAACGGCAAGCGACAACGAAGGCAACTTGGCGGTGCACTGGTGCGCGCTGGGCGGTGACGCGCGCTGTCTCTCGCTGTTGCTGCGCGCGGCGCCGCAGACGACCTCTGCGCCCAACTCCCATACTGATACGCCGTTGTGAGTGTTTTTAGGGTTCCGTAGTCCTACAAGGAAACCTTACAATTCCGTTCTCTTCGCCCGCAGAGGGGTCTTATGCTAGGATTTCCAAAATTTTGGACTTCAAATTTTCCATTGTGGTAGAACAATCTCAAAATTCATTGGAAAAA
The DNA here is from genome assembly GCA_024363005.1 of Charaxes varanes. Lineage (NCBI taxonomy): Eukaryota > Metazoa > Arthropoda > Insecta > Lepidoptera > Nymphalidae > Charaxes > Charaxes varanes. The sequence goes on from JANCMC010021608.1 coordinate 6,781,038, forward strand.
TAATTTTGAGCGAAATAGGATAACAACTTCTGAAGTTATTAAAACTTTTCGCGTATCGAATATGGAACCCTTCTTACGGCTACTTTTTATTTGAAGTTAAACTTCTTTTGGAACAATGTGAATTGGATTTTATGAAAAGAAAATTTAAAGCAGAAAAGTTATATGTTAATGTTTTCTTTAACAGACATATCGCAGCTCGAGAAGGACACTACGCTTGTGTAGTCATTCTTCTGGCACACAGAGCCAGGGTAAATACAATATAATATTATATCAATCTTTTATCCTTATTTTTGTCACATATGAATTGTCAACAAATTAATCGTTCTTAAATAATCATAAATTAAGTTAATACTTTGGTCGTGATTGTCTATATATGGATAATTTTAGTGGTAGATATGTAAATGGAGCAGGTAGGTGTGCGCTTGACCGCAGTCAAACTTGATGATACATTATAGTGAATCTTCTTACTCACACACATAACATTGTAATATTCTAATTTGTGTTATACATTGTGTTACACAATAGGTTATTATTAATATAATTTTTAAAAGTCGATACAAATGAGGATTTATTGTACGATTTGTGTTTTGTATCTCGCTTAAATATCCTCACCTCGCCGAATACAAGCTTGCTTTATAATCAAAGGTAAGTCACGACTACCTTGAAAGATTAAGGAAGTTAGTTGTTTTATTTTAGACTGACATGGAGAACTCTGCCGGCGAACTGCCGGTCGAGGTATGCAGCGGGCAGTGCCAGGCTGCCATCGCACTCAACATGGAGATGACGCTTGCAATGAAGGACAAAATTCCTCGCCACCGCATCGTGTCAAAGTTCGTAATAAAACTACGCGATTTCTTTGCAATCGCATAAACTCATATATAATATTAGCTGATGCCCGCGATTTCTGTGACACCCGCGTGATTTCATTCATTTTTTTTTATTGAACCTTAATTGTTTTTCTAAAAGTAAAGTTAATTTTTATTGTCAAACTTATCAGTGAAATCCTCATCAAAATCGTTTCAGCCGTTTCGCAGATTACCGGTATGAAACTCACAAACAGACAAATATGCTTTTATTATACTAACCTATCCATAATAACGAACACAATAAAACAAGCATTATCCGTTTTGGTGCTGTCGTTCAGACGTTATGCGCGTACATACATTTCGGCGATTCATTTTTATTTATATAGAAGATAGATGTAAAGAAAAACAGGGTTCTTATCTTCTAGAGAGCATAATTCATACAGAATGAACGTATTAACTGTTGCTTTAAAGGTTGTTGTTTACCTGTTAGGGAACAACGTCGGCGAAAAGTACTTCGTAATATACTGACGTTGTTAACAGTGACATATCCAATGGCCGCGAGTTGCACCCCGTGCCGTGCGTCAACGAGGTGGACGACGCCACGCTGCCTGAAGAGTTTACGTACGTGTCGCAGCACCATCTTCTTGCCTTGCACCAATACCGGCGACGCCAGGCCCAACGGGTCGAACGTAGACATGACCGCGCTAGTAGCATCCCCAGGGCCCGCTTAGATAGCAGAGGATGTAACATTATCCCCGGAACCCTCACAATCTCTGCAATGATTTATGTCACTTAGTGACATTAATCGCGACACACGGTTTTACGTGCTCTCCGATATACCGACGGTCGCGGGTTCAATTCCCGCCTCTAGTCTTGGTGTATTATCTATATGTATTAATATGTTTCTACAAAGTTTAATGACGCCACCTAGCGTTAAGTAGCGTTAACTTTATAAACTCCATACAAATTGAAGTTAACTTTACCATCGCGTTAAAGTTGGAAAACTCGCACTAAGCACACTGTATATTTATCATATCCTCATTGTTGCTAATTTCTAAGGAAGTCGTTGCTAGATCACTGGTCGACATTTGAGTAGATCGCTAGGTTAAGGAGTTCTTAACGCGAACGGGTGATAAATGAGTGACCTTTAACACAGGTTTTCAAAGTACCGACCTCCCCCGTATATCGGAAGGCCTTCAACAATATTAGGGATCTTCTGTAGACTTTAACTCGACTCGAAGTCGGTTTACGTAAATGCTCCGTCCCAAGACCCTCAGGACAAAAGGACATGGAATTTTTTCTATCCCTTTATCCCCATGATATGTATTGAGGATGTGATTCTTTTCTATAATATATAGTATTATCTTATGCGCATTTGGGGCCGTACAAACGCGTTGTACGAGAATAATTCTACAACGCGTTTTACTATAATGTGGAATAAACCTACCGTGCTATTATAGATTACAGTAACATATATTAACTATTTTCAAGCAATTGTTGTCAGTTTTGTGAACTATTGAAAAAAGTTTAAAATAAACTGTCTTCGTCCGTAGAAAAAGTCGGGGCTAGCATAAAACATTCAGGATACACAAAACATCGCACAGTTTTTTCGTTTGTCAAAAGATGGTGAATTATAGAAAGAGTATTAAGAAAATATTTATATATCAGTCGGCTGGTACGTATAACATAGGTATTAAAATCGTGTGTTAAAAAACAAAACAAATGTTGATGCCGAAATTTATATAAAACATTTTCACAGGTATAAACCTTAGAACCTTCGTATCCTTCACAGTAGGAAATAAGTTTATAAGTATAAATAGTAAAACTCATAGTGAACCAAAAGAACTCCTAATAAAACTCATGGTTACCGGCCACTTCTTTTTCCAACATAATGTTGGCTAATGTTGTACTGAGACCGAAATCATTGACATTTTTAATGGATACCGGTAAATTTCTTGATAGTTCTAGTTTCCCGCGCCCCAAGAGAGAATTCAATCGATTGTGTCAAATATATTTTCCTCTAGGATACAAAACAAAAATGATGTTGGGCCGGTAACTCATGAAAACCTTTTCGCATATAAGAACGTTAGTACCTTCGTATCCTTCAACAGCAGAATATAAGATTATAAGTATAATTTGTTATACTCAAAGTTGGCCAAATGAACTCCTAAGAAAACCCATGGTTACTGGTGAATTCTGTTTTGTCACGCAGTTTTCGAGATTTCATGATAGGCGACCTTTCAGTTTCATGTAGATTTCGTTCTATTAAATATCGATTTTATCAATATCCCCTAAATTATTTTCTCCTTTGAGTCCTGATACAGGATCTAATGGGGTCCGAGGGAATATCGTCCACAGTTTTACTGCGAGATTAATCTTTTAAAATACCTTCAACGTTCGTAGACCCTACGTACGAACCTGGTAGTGGCCTAGATTGGGTTAGAAAAACCCTGGTGGTTCCATGGCTCGATGGGCAGATGATGTGAGGAGAGTGGCAGGATGGGACTGGAAGAGATTGGCAAGGGATAGGGAAGAGTGGCAGAAGCAAATGGAGACTTATGCCCAGCAGTGGGTTATCAAGGACTGAAAATGATGATGATGATGAATCCAACGTTCGGGTAGGACAGCGTATAATACTGGCGGACCCGGCATACGCTGTCCTTTTTTTTAAAAAAAAAAGAAGGACAGTAAACCAAAAGAAACCGCAGAGCCGGCGACCGCCACCGATAATTATATCACCTCCTCTGTCAGTGCCATCAATCAAGAGGATGTTGACTAGTATCGAAGTGTTGAATTTCACCACCAACTCCTCTGAACGGGAAACAAGATTGTATCTGGAAACCGAAGCCGACCATGACAAGGTTCAGAAACTTATGAGGAAGTGTGACGAGGCTCAGTTTCACACCTTCGCTCCCAGAGGCACCAAACGCTCAAAGAAATGGGTCCTGCACGGCTTTGATCTCGATACCGAGGAAGACCTCATAGTTGCAGCATTAAAGAATAGTCTCTCCGGCTTCAGGATGGCTAGGAGAATGACACGGGTGATCAATGGAGTACGGCAGCCCATCGAGCTGTTTCTCCTTATCACAGACCATAATGTTCGTAAGGCAGATATCGAAGCTCTATACGCAGTTGAGCATACAAGATTCTCTGTGAAACAGTTTAAAGAATCTGGAACCCCTGTGCAGTGCAGAAAGCATGGAAGAGAAAATAACTAAATTGGAAAGACTATGCTTCGCGACAAGCAATTTATATAATAAAAGGAGTCTGTCAACAAACGCGAAGATAAGACACTACAATACGGTCGTCAAAACAGTGATACTGTACGGAATGGAAACCGCTTCCCTCCCCAGCCTAAGGAAAATGTTAGGGATAGAAAGAAGAATTTACGGCCCAAAGAAGTTGCAGGAAGGCTATAGGTTGAGACCTAATAAGGAAATATACAAAGAAGTTAATGATTTGGAAACGGACATGAGAATAAGAAGACTATGGTTCTACAGTCATGGTGAGGATGCACCCGAAGAGATTAGATAGAAAAATCGTCTATAAAATGAGAGGATGCAAGACTGCTGGGGGGTACTTCAAACAGATGAAGGAAGAAACTGAGAGACTGAAAATAGTAGTACAAGACTGCTTCGATAGGGATGACTATGGGAAAAAATTAAAAGAAATTAAGGTACATGTGTGTATCAAAAATGTCTGGCTAGCGAGGAATCGTCATTTCCTTATTACCTGAGTATTATATATAAAAATCAGCTTTGACGCTATGACGTAAGTAACACTGTACTTTCATGAACATAAAGAGTGTCTGGCAAGGGTTTGCCACTATGCAAAGTGTCTGGCAATGAATGACGTGATTTTTTACAATATTCTGAAGGTAATACCAAAAAATCAGCCTTAACAAAATGACGTAAGTAGAGGGGTATTTTACACACTTTTGGTATCGCATAGCTGCCAAAGCCACTGCAACCCAAATTTCATAATTGACCATCGTTCTTACCTGTGCTGAGAGCATCTGCTGACAAACTCTCAGCTTTGGTAAAATGACGTGTGTCTGGCGTTCACGGGCTCTCCCTCTATATTACTAACTGATAGTCTGTATTATCAGAATTATAATTATACCCCTATCGATAGTACCCTGGACTGTCCAAGGGTTCCTAGACTTTTAAGATAACGGAACCCAGGGGGTACCCTTTCTGCGAATGTGGACGCGTAAAAGTAATCCTGTCTGTATTCGTTCTTGTTAAGCTTAATTTTTTAGTTTCCTCGTTATGCGGGAGATCCTTGATTAATTTTATAGATGTGTCACGAATATTCGCGATCCGGACGATATCACTCGGTCGGGCGAAGGAATGCGCGGGTATAATTTTCTTTTTCGTTTTCAAGGTGTTGGCAAGGGTCGGGCAACTATTCAATTGATTTGCATTGTTGGACCTACGCCTAAGCCGCTGTTAGGTTTTCGTGCATTTTGGTAACGTTTATGTTTCTGATCCTAGAGGGGGACCCCTTTCTGCGAATGTGGACGCGTAAAAGTAATCCTGCCTGTATTCGTTCTTGTTAAGCTTGATTTTTTAGTTTCTTCGTTATGCGGGTCATCCTTGATTAATTTTATAGGTGTGTCACGAATATTCGCGATCTGGACGGTATCACTCGGTCGGGCGAAGGAATGCGCGGGTATAATGTTCCTTTGTTTTTGTTAAGAGCTCCTCCTTTTTTAAAATCGTCTTCCTTTTTTAATTCGGTCAAAATAAAACATTATTTAACACATTCGCTGCCCAGCCTAAAATAGGCATCTCTTATCCTGTGCCCACGAAAAACACGCTACATATACATAACAACCCAACAGGTGAGTGCAAATGCAAGATGACGAAGTAACCGTCCCCGTGTGCCCAAAACCCACCTGTCGGGTCCAAATTTTTTACGCGAGATACGTACAGGGTTGTGCAAAATAATTTAGTAGAATTTTAGAATATTTTATATTGATTATAATATTCATTTTAATTAGTGTTTATTTAACTTTTTCATTTGTGATAATATGTTTTAATAATGAAACTGGTATAGTAAAAAATTATTTACGCATAATTTTTTTGTCATGCATTATTTTTAATATAACAAACAAGAATTATCAGAAAATGATTAAAATTAAGTAATGAAAAAAATTATAGGTAATCTACCCCAATTTCCCAAATAGGTCACACCCCAAAATCCCCCCGTACTCGCACGGCATGGCCCGCACAACATGCAGCGTTATGGCATCACCCTCTTTCCCCCACCTATCCAAGGGTAAGGCAACTTCCCCATCTACACAACAAGGCCCGCTCAAGGTGACTAATTTACATGTACACGGTCTCACCGTTGGTCTCAGTTCCCCCTGAAATATTACCTCCAACTGATCACTACCCACTAGCGTACAGGAACTCCCTGTATCTACTAGACACTTCCACCCCTTACAAAATTCAATAATAGGCAACCGATCCCACTTATTTCTAACACTCTTTACACCAAGAAGGTTGCCCCACCGTTCACACAATCCTCATTCTCGCTTTACCTTTTCTACTCGGCGTCCTGCACTCCGTCGCCTGCCTGGTCCTCCGGGTGTTCCTCTGCCACCGGTTTCACTGCCCTCAGACTCCGATCCTGAAGTCTCTGAAGATCTGGTTGATTCCGTTTGCTTAGCGTTAATCCGCAAATGAATATGAGGGAAAATCGGTGTAATGCTGCAACCCGAAAGCTACACTACCGAGACTGCCACCAAAGCACAGCACTACACCAACTTTCCGATGTTGCTCAACACACGTTTCGCTTCGACACCGAAGCATCATCAGGAGATAGACTCTATGAAGATTATTTGTAAAGTGAGAAGCCAGTTCTGGTGTCATTCGTGCTAGCAATATTTAGTAACTAAGTTGTGCAGAATGCTAGCATTCATGTTTCATTTGACGTTCGGTTTCCAACGTAAAAGTAAGTAAAACTATCGAGAATGTTCGTGCGTCGAACGTAAGCTCAGTTTACTCATCCGTGTCGTGAGATGGGTCTGTTCATCTGAGGTACTCACAAGCAGATTGGTATTCAATTTAGATATTAAAATATGGAATATAAAGTTTTCAGAGCAATGTAACCTATGAAAATATTTGCTATAAATTTTTTCAAGGCGTTCTTAAAAAATCTATCGTTGTTCGATAGTCTTGCTATAACGCGAAAACGGCTGGATCGATGTAAATTCTGTTTTTTTTCATTCCCTTTATCTTAGGGGAGGTTTCGGTTTGCTTTTTTCATTCTCTTAACATTACGAGATGTTTAAAATTTTTTGACTGTGCCATGAAAAATTGATATTTCATAAAACATTCCACCAGTGGCACTTTTTATGGAAAAGACGTAAAGTAGATTCGTTATCATACGAGCCTGAAATAGGGCTAGGCAATGTCTGCTGCAATTATGAAATTACTTTAAAGAATACGGTTTTAATTCTTTTCCAGTCAAATACGATATATAAGTTGTACATTTTATGCAGATCAAAATTGCCCTTTACAGCAAATCATTAAATGAATGTCTTAGTAATTCCAAGATATGAGAGAATTAAGTGCGGGGGCAGAAGGTCGGTGGGGTGAGCAACCAATAGATGGCGCTATGTTTTGATATTCAATAGTAAGTAAATTAACGTTAGGAAAGGACAACGTCTGTTGAGTACCACTTGTTTTCAAATAAATATTACTTTAAGAGCGCCATTTAAAAAATACTAGCAAATATTTTTGTAGATAAATTTGCTCAGAAAATTTACATAAATCATTCGAATAACAATCAGTTTGTGGGTAACAGATGAAGGGGCTCATCTCACGACACGGACGAATAAAGTCACACACAGTTTACTTGCTCCTATACCTTTATGAAGAAAAAAATTCGTGAGGAGTAAAATTTAAATGAAAATGCCTCCAAACGATGACATAGCATTGTTTGGCATACGGCCTTTTCTTACGCGTGCCACAAAGGCGGTATGTGTACGTCATCTTAAGGAAGCCTACGGCGAAAATGTTCATCCTATGTAAAATGGACTCGTCTACAAGAAGCAATGTCTTAATCGTGTCACGCTTGTAATTTATGCTGTTAGAACCCGTCTAATGCTAAGAAGGGTACGCTGTGGGCCTAGCACGAAAATTTTTATCCTAAGTAAAGTCTACTACAAAGTAATTACAATGAAAATGTTCGTGGTGCTAGACCCACTATTTCCGTGATGTTAACACACAAAGCTGCGGTCAATGCCGACCGAGGCAAATTTTAGCTGAAGGAAAATTAAACATACTTATACCAATATACCTATATAAAGCTGAAGAGTTTGTTTGTTTGATCGCGTTTATCTCAGTAAGTACAGACCCGATTTGAAAAATTCTTGCAGTGCTAACACTGAGCCTTTTCTTCACTATAGCCTTCCTCGATAAATGGCCTATCTAAATAGGTTATATATCGATTAAAGCTTTAGGCTATATATCATCACGCTAAGCCCAATAAGAGCGGAGCACCAATGAAGAATGTTTCAAAATCGGGTGTCCTTTCTCCCATTTGAGAGCTACCTCTGCGTGCGCTGCGTAAATGGTTAATGTTTCGCAAAAGTCATGTATGATAAAATTGTTCCCCTTTAGAACTTCTAAATAAAATTCCGCGACAGCATATGTCTATCTTTTAAGGTTGGCTCAGTATAACCTTTTTTATGGTAACCAAATTTGTTCTAAACTAACGCATTATTTGCGAAGGCGTTTATATAAAGACGATATTGATCTTTATCGAAAACAATTTTTTTAAACCCCTTAGTGATAAGAGTGGCTCACGCGGACAAAATCGTGGGGTACAGCTAGTGTGATATATGATGAACGCTTTTTGTTTATTAATTAGGTTGCATGCCAATAGTAGTCAATCATTATAATTGCATTATCAACTTTATCAACAAATATTTTTGGCAAAATATTTTGTTTTCATATTTATACTATTGCATCGCTACGATAGAATAATAAGTTCGATTGCACAAACCATATACAATTATAATATCAAAAGTTTGGCGTCAGATTTTCTGATTTTTATCCACTTTAAAGCGATTAACTTAAAATATTTTCACCCGTTTTTTAAAGTCAAACTCAAGATCAAACTGCACTCATAGACCCAATTAACTGGCCCCCAATTCAAGCTTTTTATTATTTGTTAATGTTAACTTAGGTTTTAAATACATGGGGTAACATTATAATTGGGCAAATATATTTTTTTATGTTACAAGGGGCAAACGAGCAGGCGGTTCACATAAGTGTTCGCATAAGTTCACATACCGGACATCTGTACCACCAGAAGGCTAGCAGATACGTTTCCGGCCTTTAATGACGAATTTATGCTACCGGAATGTCTCACAAACCAAACGAATCGCGACAAGAATACCATCACTTGATGTGACAGCATTGCCGCCACTTCACGCCGATCTTACGTGAGAAAGAGATACTGGTACCGGGCGCGTCGGTCCAATTCGGCTGTAGATCAGAAACACTGCAAGCATGCCGCTAATAGATTAATTATCTGCAATAAACAGTATATAAATAATACCTGCATTTTGTTCATTTATGTGGTTTTTATTCAAAAATAATCAGTCAAGTTTCAATTTGACATTCTCGGTGCATATTTGTCTGTGAAAGATAAATCTGCTTAATAACGTCGTGATATTATGTCTGTGAAAAAAAAACCTCGTAGCTTCGTAAAATGTAGGTTGCCAGTTAAATATGCCCACGAGAGTAGCTTTATTTAAATTGACTATTTTATTATTGAAGTCTATTTGTATGTATCAGCGATCAGCGTTCGGCAACGCTTGTCCCGCGGGCCGTATGCGACTCGCGCCGTCTTTCTTTGTGGCCCGCGACTGTTTTGTATCAAGATTAAACTTTTATTGTGATGTACTATAATAAACAGTATATGTACTAAAATTTAGCTTTTTTAATGTAGCTTATAACAACTAATTACATAAATAAATAGCTATTTCTAAATATCCTTACAAGTCCGGCCCCTCTAGATATAAAAGTTTGGCGATGTGGCGCGCGTACACATCATTATTTAACGATGTGGCCCATGTTTGTCAAAAATAATTTATTTTTTAATTAAAACAAAATTACAGAGATCTCTCACACGTACACCTAGGTCTAAAGTCCCAGGAAATTCCTTTCTCGAGATTCCTTTCCCTCCAAAGCGATGGACCCTGCACCCGCAAAGTAAAGGATAAACGTTAGGAAAATCTCTAATATTAAAAAGATGAAGAATTAAAAATTTTAAAGTAGAGATCCTGGCCCAATCAGTGGTCGTCATTTGGGTCGATCCTTAGGTTAAGTAGCTCTTGCGACCTGACCTTTATATTTGGTATCCGACCTTCTCCGTGTTTCAGAAGGCACGTAAAACAGAAGGAACCGATTAATGTCACTGAGTGATATTAGTCGTGAGATTGTAGAGATCGTGGGGGTTAGGAGGATGACGTCAGACGGCAATAGGATATTATAACTATAAATTATTGGGGATTTTTAGGGTCTTATATTTTAATAATTAGACATGGAAGTCGAATGAAAGTACCGAAATACGTCAAGGGCATTCGTCGGTTACTGGGGTCTTTGAATTATTATCGTCGATTTATGCTAGAGATGGCAGAACACCTAGTCCTACTCAATAATTTGTTGAAAAATGGGCGGAAAATTTTCGTCACCCCGGCTATAGAGAGTGATCTTCGGAGATGTATGCAGCGCTTACAGGAAGAGCCGGTGTTGACATTCCCCGACTTCAAGAAGCAGTTTGTGTTGACCACTGATGCTAGTGAGTATGCATTGGGGGCGGTGTTGTCACAGGAGGGAAATGGGGGAGATTGACCCGTAGCTTATGCGAGCAGGCGCCTCACCGACGCAGAAGCCCGGTATGGCCTGGAACGTGAACTTTTGGGGATACTATGAGCGATTGATCATTTTCATCCATGCGTTTCTGGGAGGAAGTTCTTAGTACGCACGTACCACCGACCATTGCAGTGGGTGGGCAAATCTTCCGACGTATTACCTGATGGAAGCGTTAGAAATAAAATCAGTAACAAATTCTGTTAACATATTTTTAGAGAAAAAAAAACTAATCACTGTCAGATTCACAATTGAAGCAAATATATAATGTGCTTTTGTTTATACAGTTTAAATGTGCCCAATGCTTACATTCGCGACATTGTTACCAATCTCCGGAGCTTGATGAATATGGACCACCACATACCAAGAACAAAACATCCTTATCGGAAGACTCGGACGAATCATTTTCGGGTGCTTTCAGGGTTGTTTTTCTCTTTTTCAATTTTTCCTTGCATATTGTCGATGGCAACGATTTTTTCTGTGAATTACGTTTAAGCTGGACTTTACGCTTGACGGTGTCCCTTTTCTTTGAATTTTCTTCAATCAACATCTTCTCCGGTGTATCGGTCAGTATTGCCGACTTTCGTCTCATTCTTCCTCCGATTTGGGTTTGGTCAGATCTGCTTTCGGCAATGGCTTTATATCCTGAGGCAAAATAAATGCTAACTATGTGGGCTATGAAGCATTAAATTGCGAGCTATCAGCATTAAATTGCGAGCTATGTGGGCTATGAAGCATTAAATGGAATGCCAGAAGCATTAAATTGCGAGTTATCAGTATTAAATTGCGAGCTATCAGCTATTAGTATTAAATTTGCGGGCTATCAGTATTAAATTGCGAGTTTTGGGCATTTAAGTGCAAGCATTCAATTTTGACATTAAGCATTAAATTGCGAGTTATGGGCATTTAAGTGCGAGCATTCAATTTTGACATTAAGCATTAAATTGCGTAGCATTAAATTGCGAGTTATGGGAATTTAAGTGCGAGCATTCAATTTTGACATTAAGCATTAGCATTAAAATTGCGAGTTATGGACATTTAAGTGCGAGCATTCAATTTTGACATTAAGCATTAAAATTGCGTAGCATTAAATTGCGAGTTACAGGCATTCAATTGCGAGCATTCAATTTGAAATTAGGCATTAAATTGCGAGTAACTAGAAAATAAAAATTACGTGACATACTACAAATTGTGCACGCGTTTGCACCCATTCGTACTATTTAAAAACCGTTTCATAGAATTTGGCACTTACTTATTCATTAATAAGTAAGAGTGTTGCATTAATATCGATGAAATATTTAGATCATAATTGCACTCAATACGTAATTTAAGTAAAACAATTGTACAATATACTTCATAGTACTTTTGTTAGCCATTTTCTCGACACAAGAATTCACGCTTAGAATTTCACTACGAAATTCTCATTACTTTTCCATTTCAAAAATAATAATCGGCATTTACCCCATAAACTATAAACCACTTGCAAAAGGCATGCACAATATAAGGCAGGGATTGCAGTATATCTCAAAATTCAAGAAATGTATCAGAGACTTCGGGATGACATTGACAGTAAGTTCATCGTTACCATAAGTCCACTGTAACCATCGACTCTCAATGAAGGACACCTTGCGCCTTCCGTAAGCGCAGCCTTGCGTCTTAATTCGGTCTTGATTGCAAGACATTATCGCCTAACAAATTCAAGTCAAAAACAAAATCGTCTCAGGTTCGAGTATCAATCGTTAGTTATATAACCGGCTTCTTATGCGTGACTCAATATTTTGTAACAACATAATATGATTCTCTTATTTGATAGGCAAATACATAAGAAACATAACTTTTTTTTTAATACTATAATACAAATCAAATTAGTTATAAATAAAATTATTTTAGCGAGTAAAAAGGTTTACTTCGTTATAAATAGTTATTAATACTCTTTGATATTTAGTAAAATATTTTATGAAAACAAAAAAATATTTGCATGAGTTTGTCTGCATCAAAAGTGCAATTATATTTTTAAAATAAATGAAAAAAATGTAAAAGCAGTTGAAATTAGATATTATCTATTTTAAAAAGTAATATAACAAGTTAATTACTAAAAAAATAAACGATTCATAGTTAAATTAATAAAATATATACATTATAATATATTTTTTTTAATTTATTTCTTTTTAATTTTATTTCCAAGCTCGTAAACATTACGGCTCATACTAATGACTTGTAAGTAATAAAGCTTTCATTAGCTTTTAGAAACTTTAATGATACTTAAAGCTCTTTAATCCGTTTTGGTTTTTTATTTTTAAAACAAATTACTTTTAGAACCATGTTAGACACTTAAATCTTTTTGAATCGTTTTTTATTTCAAGCGAAGAAGGATTAGGTTTTTAATATCATCAAATCAAAAAAACTTGATTTTTAAATGTTTAATCACCAAGTATGTTCTTGGTCAAGCCTTAATCTGCAACAAATAAAAAAAACGTTTTTATACAAATACTGTAAAGTTGTAGTAATTTAGTATAAGCATTCGTGAAAGCTAAAAGCGCCTCAAAGCTTTTCTTATAGAAATTGCCTTTAAAGCTTTCGTCATGAAAAGCGTTCTCAACTTTTGATACAACTGTAGAAAACTTTTCAAGTCGTGTACTTTAAAAAAAAAAAACACAAGGAGACAAGTATGTTATAGGAAACTCGTGTTTTTCTCATGTATTGGGGCTAAAAATTGATTTTTTTGATTTGTTTCCTTATTGTTAACCAATGTTTGTATATTTCTTTTGTTATTTTGAGTTGTGCCTGTGTTGTTGAATCAAGTTCTTAGTTAGCTCTCTTTTGATGAATCACCAGAAATTTAAAATGCAATACTAATTTGTATTATTTATAAGGAGTTTTTGGTATGATGAATTAGCAAAAACACTAGTAATACGGAAATCAGTCAATATTGTTTATTAACAGTACTCTTAAATCAACCATGACAATCTTATGTCAATTACAGTTAAAAAATGTTTATCTTTTTTATTAATATTTAATAAAATATATAAAATAAACGAACCTCCGTTCTAAACAAAAAGAATTAAAAGGAAAATGCACATTAAATTCAATTAAGTCATTAAATTCAGTCAATTTCCCTATTGCGATTTGGATCTATTATATTATATAACAATAATTGGCATATTTATATGATTTAATTTGGATAAAACTGATTCAATTTATTTTCTGTCTCATTATTAAAAAATTTTTAGTAATCAAACCCAAGAAAACATTTTTAAATTAGTTGCAGGACTTTTGGATGATCTGAACTATACAGATATTCAGAGAGAGTTTAAGAGAGAATTTGTCAGACTCTAATAAAAATAAAATTTAAGTTTAATTTTCATTTTTTGTCAAAGATAAGAGATATAAAAGTCTCTCTCTTGACTCTTGCTTAAAGTAACTATTGAAAAGAGATACTTTGTTAAACATATTATTCGAACCATTTTCGGTATAAGCCAGATGAAGTTTTGGGAAATTTGTCACATTAGTAATTTAAAGTGTTATATTTTTGTTAGTTTACAGTTAAGTATTGTTAATAACTCTTTTTTTACAATAGTGTGATCAACTTTATAAAAAAGTAATGTCAGAGTATGTTTTAAGTACTCATATTTGCAGTTTTATCGATACGTGTGTTTGAAAAATCGTTGACCATTTAACTGCACAATTTTGTCGCAAGGAGTTAAATGCACAGTTTTTTCACAACAAAATATTTTTTAGAATTGGTCACCTATCCATTATCAAACCGCGGTAAAAACTACTTAACATAGCGATCGACTCAAATGCCGGCTACTGATTACGCTAAGACCTGCTCAATTTAATTATCATTATCTTATACTAATATATACAGATGAAGAGTTTGTATGTTTGCTTGAACGCGCAAATCTCAAGAACTACTGGTCCAATTCTTGAAAAATTCTTTCAGTTTTTAATAGCCCATTTATCGAGGAAGGCTATAGGCTGTATATCATCACGCTAAAATTTTTCAACCAAATTTTACGCGTCGTGGATAATAACTAATAATAAAAACTAATTCACCAGATAATAATGTCAAAATTACTTATACATGTTAATTTCAAAGTTAGTTATTCAAGTTATCTTTAAAACCGGGTCCATCGCGTTGCAGAGGAAGGAACCATAGCAGTGCCCGGGACTTGTGACCCAGGTGTAGGTTTAGGAGCGCACTCTTTATAGATAGATATGTTTCTCACAACATCCTACACGTAAAATTAAACTTGGGCCAAGATTTATCTTAGTCTGGCTGAGAAAAATCTGTCCTTACTAAGTATAATCTACCTGCTTGTCAAATTTAATCTTTCAAAGTTTTGGTATATTGTTAGGTGACCTTTCGCTCTTGTAGATGTTTATAGATTTTTGAATAGTAAAAAAATATTATTTCAACATAGAAAGATTATAAATTGCTCTACAAGTATATCAATTATTATAAAAAAGATGAAGAAAAATAATAAAAACAATATTCTGCTCAGCTTGTTGTATCCTCTTCTAGGATTAGATATGAAGATCATTTCAAAATATTGTAACTAACATAATTAAAAAAAGAAACAGACTGATATATTCAAGCTGAAGAGCTTTTTTTTATGAGAAGAATATTGAACAGTTGGTGTTTTATTGATCCCCATCAATATAACCGGAAAAGACACCAACGTGTCCGTTACAATAATAGTCACTTTTTAATATATTTTTGTACACAATAATGTAATCGTCATTATTGAATATATAATTGTATACAAAAATATGTTAAATAATCACGATATTAAACAAATTTACATGTTTCTAACTCTACTGTGAAGTTGGAAATTTGGGGTTACAACAGTTTACGTAGGAGATATCGATTTTTGTCTTCTTTTTTTTTCTTTTTTTTCATTTCATTCTTCCGCCATTAAACTACCTCCTTGCCAAATTTCATTTTGTACGTCCCGCGCCAAACTTAGTAGTTGCTTAGAAGCCAACGTTCGGGCAGGACAATGTCTGTCAGGTCCACTACTTTATACAAGGATCTCACCTGAGGTATTGGCCAAGATGTGATCAAAAATTCTTTAGTAGATATCTTCCTAGGATTTCTCAGAAGTCTAATAGGATTCGTACTCGGTGTTAACACTATACCATCCGGTAGTTTGATTAGTGCCACGTCAAATACAGGCTTACTGTCATCAAAATAAGGGTGTATTTCCAGGTGTTTGATGGGTGTGAGATAGCCACCTTTCTTACAATTGACACTGCCCAGTCTCACTCGAAGGAGGCGAAAGGATTCTCTTATTCTGCAAAGAACACATTTCAGCAAATATTATATTTATTCAGTCTTTTACAAACACCCGTGAAAGTTGTTTCATGCACAAGTAATACTAAAATGAAATATTGAATCTAATTACCTTTGACCCAAAAGCTAACAGATCTCGGTTTAAAGGATAAGGTTGGTTATCCAACGAGGCAACGATGTCCTCAATCACATGGACCAAATGTCAACTTTTTTTTTTTTAATTTTTAGTTACAGATTTGTATACAGTCATTTTTGTAAAGAAAGCCAAAAAAAAACTCATCTCCGCTTCACATTTACGGACCCACTCCCAAACGTAGAATTATTATTATTTTAGAAAGCCCAAAATAAAATCTACACGCAACACATAACTAATATTCACAATAGTTGAAGTTAGTTAGGGCAGACAGACAGACGGACTAAGCAAACGTTTAAGGATCCCTTATCCCTACGGAACCCTAAAAACATCTTTTATACTTACAAAAATAAAGAGTCCGCATCTGTCAGGACCCATTTTTCGTCTATCAGCGCTCCTGCACTGATGTAAACTGACTTTTTCAAAATAGCCACCACATATGGGTACACCTTTATATCGGTCACTATTGCGTCCTCTTTTAGAGATTTATCTCGTGTACTATTTTCTTTTATGGCAGCATTTGTGACATACATAAATATGGTTAATGTAATATAAAAATTTCCTAACATATTATTTGTTATAGCAATTACTTTTAAAACTTAATTTTGACTGAAATTATGTAAAAAAAAAAAAATTGGATGAATATTTTTTAACGTCATAGGAAAATAAATTAAAGTGACTTCTAACACCCTATTACGTAACGATTATTAATTAACAAATGAAAAGTTATTGGTTTTGGTATTTCTTGTTAAATTTTCTAGATAATTAGTTTTGTTTCTAGAAACAAATAGTCGTATGTTGAATGCACTATCTTTCTTATAAGGAACAAGTTAAATTGGGTATTAGATTAAGAGACGCAATTTTGAATAATATAATATTTTTCAGCAATTCTATTAAGCAATTATTTTGTAATCTGCGACAGCGGTGGAACGCATCTATGCTAATATATAAAGCTGAAGAGTTTGAAAAATTCTTTCAGTATTAGATAGCCCATTTATCGATGAAGGATATAGGCTATATATATAACACGCAAAAATTTTTCACGTGTAGTTTTACGTCGCGTGCATAGCTAGGTAACGATATTTCTTTAGAAATCTAGTATGATTGTTAAAATGTATTCCATTTCAAATAAAATACGGAGCTTTTAGACAAAAGCACGCCTGGCTAAAGGTAAAATATTTATAATTTCAGCACGTTAAAGTTTTAACACAAAAATTGTATTTATCGTCCCAAAAAAGTACAGAAGTGTCCTAACATATTTCGCTTTGAAGCAATTATTAAAATGTACTGAATTTCAAACAGCTTAAAACTATCACAAACTCTGCTATCCAAACTGTTAACCAGTCGGTCTGTGTATTCCGGTGAACAAGTTACTTTGATTTGTATTGGCGACCGATATTTGAAAGTTTACAAACTCCTTGCTTTGTGTTAATAAACCAAACACACTGTTGAATAATTAATAAATGTACTGTAATCCCTCAAATAAGACGTAAGATTTATTCCGCGCTATAGGAAAACGCGTTGTAGGAGTATTCTCGTACAAAGCGCTTATACGACCCCAAACGCGTATTTAATTTAATATTATAGTATTTTATAGGATAAAAAAATCGTCAACTTAAATGGCGGTATTAGGGAGTAGAAAAAACAGAATGTCCTTTTTCCTTAGGGTCTTGGGGCGGGAGTTTTAGGTACAACGACTTCTAGTCCAGTTAAAGTTATTAATGTGTTATATGAGTATCGTGTTATATGAGGGATTACAGTAGAATCAAAGATTAGCAAATAACATCTGTTGGACTATATTGAAGCTTATAGAGGAGGTTGTAGTATCAGTAGCCCGTATTTGAGTCGATCGCTAAGTTAGGCAGTTTTTACCACGGCCGAGTGATAGATTGGTGATCCATTCTAACTCAATGTTACTGAGTGATATTAGTCTTAAGATTATAGAGATTGTGTGGGTTCAGAGGATGATGTCGGACGGCAGTCGGCCATCTTAATTCACCCCGCACACATATCCTTTATAATTTAAACGGACAGTAATTGTAATTTAATCAGACCGGGATAAAACTAGGAAGAAGAAGAACGGTAGAACTAAATCTATACTTAATCTATAAAGCTAAAGAGCTTGTTTGTTTGTTTTGATTTGAAAAATTCTTACAGTTTTAGATAGCCCTTTTATCGAGGCTACATATCATCACGCTAGATTTGAATGCATTTTTGTACCAAATTTTACGCGGACAAAGTCGCGACCACAGCTTGTAGGACTACAAATTACAAATAATATTCGTTAATGTTTTATAGAGGAAACACGCTATTTTTATTACAAAAAAACCAAAACGCCTGTTAATATTTAATAGCAAAAGTTATTTCAGACACTTAAAGAATATTTGCTATTACTGCGTTACAGGCGTAAACTTAAGCGTAAACCTTAAGGGATAGCAAACGTTTATGCATATAAGTTCATACTACTTTATAATAAAGGCGAAAGCATTTCTATTTTTAATAAATAATACATAGCGGCTGTAAATCATTGATTGTGAAACCTTTTGCTTTATAATGAATGTATTTATTACACAAAACGCCTGTAAAAAGTTATCAGCAAGAAAACCGACGACGCTTGCTAATTAAATAACCACAATATAATATTATTTAATTCGAAATAGTACATTTACAAGACAACTTTAAATAGGAATAAAACAAGTTCTATCCGAAGGAAAAATTTAGATAAGACCTTTCAAAGACATTTTATTGTCAAAAATAAAAAATAGAATAGAGAATAAATAGAGTGTATTAAATTTAAAATAAAATGTATTACATTTATTTTTCCCCTCCTACTAAATTTAAATTAAAGTCTTATTTTGGGAGTGGCAACATTCAAGTGGCGTCGGGGTTTGAGCCATTTGAATGCTTCATAACATGATGGCTTATATAACAAAGGAAATTACACAACTTAGCAAAACAATAGGCGGCCCGTATCAGAAAAGGTTTGTAAACTTGCGTGTTGTGTTTGAACTAAACACAATTTTGTTGTAATAAAGAATATGGGGAATATTCCTAGGACTCAAATGCCGACCACTGATTAGGCCACAACCTTAACAATCCTTTTGATAGGAATTTAAATCTTATTCTGTGTTTTTTTCTATTCTAAATTTTTTGAACTGATCTCTCCTATTGGAAATTAATAAATAAAGTAAAAATTATACTTTTAAAATACAACTTGTTTCATTTTATCGATAGGCATTATTTAGGATCCATTATAGGCAAAAAAGGAGCAACAGTTTCAAGAATAAGCAGAGATACCAAAACCGATGTTAAAATTCCTAGACAAGGAGAAAACAAAGATGTTGTTATTTATGGACCCAGTGTTTCGGTAAGATTTTATTTATACTATCCTATCCTTCTTCTTCTTCTTTTCGTTTCAATGGTAAAACTATATTTTGGGGTAAGGGCCTATATTTTCAAAGCCCAAAAAGTAGCTACATCAATTACTTGACCTGAGGCGGCCATCAAGTCCTCTCAAGGCATGCAGGTATTGGTATCCTATCCTTTATTCAAAGACACTAAAGCGAGCAGTACTTGTAGAGCTTATCAAATATAGACTTGTAGTTGAAATAACGTTATTAAACTTAAGAAAGTTTAGTAAGAAATTTTAGTTGTTAGTGAACGAAAATGTCTTTAAAACATTTTGGAAGAATAATGATTATCTTTAGAGAACATAATGTTGGCGAATATGGATTTTGTTCATTTATAATTACCTCAAGCTCATGTTGAAGCTCCAATTTCAGGTTCTATAATTTTAGCTGCTATTACACTAAAATTAGGGGGATATGGTCTTTTACGTATTATAATTATTTCTCAACAAATTGGGTTTAAAATAAATTTAATTTGAGTTATTATTAGTTTAGTGGGGGGATTTTATATTAGTTTAAAATGTTTATGTCAAGTTGATATAAAATCATTAATTGCTTATTCTTCAGTATGTCATATAGGAATTGTAATTTGGGGGATTATAACTATAAATTATTGAGGATTTATAGGATCTTATATTTTAATAATTAGACATGGATGATGCTCTTTAGGTATTTATCAATCATAATTCACGATCTATCTGGCTATGGATTGGATAGATTGATCATTATAACGATGATTTCCAGAAGAAAATTGTAATTAATACAAAAAATCAATGTTTTACATCATGTGTTAGATTCCATAAAGTAGTACATAATAGTTACATCGTTTATTGATAAGCAATTTTTTTACATGTATTAAAAGGGTTAAAGAATATCATTATCTATGGAGTAGCCAACTATAAAGTTATGCTTATCTAATGACTGTTCTGTCTAACAATATTGTTATATTTTTATATCAGTATTTTTATAATATGTTTTATAAAACCAGATAATTGTGAATAATGTGAGTGTAAAGTCAAATAATGAATTTGAAAATCCACTCAACTCAGTATACATAGTAATTTAATCCTTGTGTAGCAATAATAATAATTCATCTAACATTCGATTTTACAATGGAAATAAAATCGTTATTTCCCTTTATACAGGGCAACCTCGATTTAACAAATTATAGGCGTTATTTCTATAAAAAGTAGTCATGTCTACCCATCAACGATAAATCACCTTTCATAAAAAAATAATCCATTAGGAAGAAATAAAACTCAAGTCCATCAATCTGAAAAGCATTCTCATAGCGCTAACGCTCATCGTAAGAAATTAGAAACTGCCCAGAAAATTGAAAGATTTTTTTTTTTTTAATTTAGTTCGAGCACCTGTCATAACTATGAAATAACGGCTGGCCTCATTAGTCACAGGATGAAAAGAAAGAACGGTGAATGAAATATTCAATTTCTCGTGAACATTGTATGTTGACGAATTAGTATACAGCATAAGAATTGTGGTTTATTAATATTCCGAGTAAGTACTATTGATTGGTACGGAATGAAATAAAAACACGGAAGAGGTGTCGCTTGAATCATTGTCCCAACGTCCTTCCAAAGACTTTAGTACGCATTGTACAAGTATCACCTAGTACATAATGTATCGTTATTACGAGAGAATATACAATCAATTAGTAATTCGGTGATAAAATTTACGACTCAAAAGCTAAGTTACAAGGATTCCTCGCGCCCTGCATTCTATATTATACCTATTGCTACTACATTTTCCTTTTAATCAATCATTTCAATTTTCAATGATTTATTTATTATGCAGAGAAAAAAGTTTTTATTGACTTAAATATATTCTAATACAATATAGCTAATAGCTATGCTAATATAATATTTTATTTATATCTCTGTATTATTATTACTATTATATCACATATCCTAGTGAAATAATTGATACAGCTAGTTCAATAATATGATCTGTGTTTAATATTTAGTTCTAGATATTCATTGTGTGATTAAAAATTATGACAAACAGATTTAGAAACTCTAGTATATTTGTTTATTTTTTGTCTCATAAATCATCGATCAATCAATCATGAATAAGTTATGGTGATCCCGTCCCTCCAATTGTAGTGTAGAACGCTATCACATCTGATGAATTGTGATGCAGACGAGTGATTGCTCATTCTACCCTTTTTCCTTCTTAGTTAGTTACTTCTATTTTAGAGTAAGCGTTTAAGTACGAGTTTTCGTTTACACAAATCATGGACCAGTGGCTTTGCCAGGCGCTGTCTATAAGACAAATTCATCCTTGTCTTGCATCTTGTGGAAAGAAACTACAAACGAGATATCTCGTCCTGTACTTCTCTAGTAATAATAACAATAATAATCATTCATTTTTTACACATTATGTGCTACAACAAGATGTTTTTACAATTTTAATTGCAGCTACAACCTACCAAAAGCGCGCGAATTTTATTTAATGTAACAATGATAAGAATAGGATATTTTCAATACAATTTAAGCTAATGTAATGGTAATTTACCACAAACTCTAATTGCCATAAAATAGACATTATTTTTCATAAGACACAATTTTGTTTTTGGCAAAATAAGTTTGCTTTTATCTTGTTTGCTTTTGAACCGCAAGTTTCAAAATAGGTGTGCGATTTCACTGCACCCGAGTGTAGATTTGATAAATAAATCAAAACTTACTTATGCTATTGACAGCTTCAATTGTTCTCTTAATATTTTTAAGAACATTTAAATTCAACATTTTTATTCTGAGAACTATTATTTTTATAATATTTTTTGCGCCTCTATATCATTTTAAGTTATAAAACAATTATCATTAAGCCATTTTTACTAGTTTGTAATTTTATTAACATCAATGAAAAGGTTTTTTTAGGAACATATACACCCACATTTGAACAAAAATTTTTTTTTTTTCGAAAAAGAAAATAAATTTTTCGAATTCGAATAAAATTTCAAAAAATTTATAATTTCAAAAATTGGTTAATTTTTACTACAACGCTTTTAACAATGTTACTTAGACGATGTTTACGCTTCAAAATAAATAATTAAATAACTTGACCGTCACTGGAAGCTTTATACTTGAGAGAGCACTTCCGTTTCCGTCTGAATCTTATCAGTTTTAAGACCGCCCTGTAATACACCTAGAATCGAGGCGAGAATCGAACCCACGACTCCTGGAGTTAAAGGCAGGGACATTGACCCCTCCGCCAACGGGCCAGTGACAGTATAATAAGGATATATGATGCAATATTACTAAGGACAAATATTATAAACGTAAAAGTACCCAGGCTTACGTTTTCACGCCTAAGCCACTGAATTGATTTTTATAAATTTTTGGACCTTTAAGATGGATATAGGCCACTTTTTGTCGCGGTTTAAAGCTAGTAAATTAATATTATGAAAGTAAGAATCCAAAAGAAACGAAATTACTACTTAAAGCTGTTCATTAAAATGATAATATTTTTCATGTAAAATCGTGTAAAATAATGTTTGAGGAAAAATTTAATTTTTTTTTATTTTTCATAATAGAATAACCTGTGAAAGAGGTTTACATACATAACATTTCTCCCCTGTAACTAAAACTACATTTTAAAATATTAAAAATAATCCTTATAGGATATTAAGTAAAAATATGTGAAGCGTTGTTTAGGAAGTGGTAACTTTCGTAATATGTGATTTTGTCTTATTTTTTGATATATAGCAACGATAGAACGAATGCGTTTAAAATAAACTGTAAATAAAACTAATGCGGAATATAAAAAGAATTGAAATAAAGATTAGAACATAATGTGAAATAATGTGAAGCGTTGTTTAGGAAATAAAGAGGTAACTTTCATTTTTTTTTAAATATAATATACTAACGATAGAACGACTACGTTTGAAATAAACTTTAAATAAAACTAATGCGGTATGTAAAAAGAATCGAAATAAAGATTAGGATATTATGTGAAAATATGTGAAGGGTTGTTTAGGAAATAAAGAGGTAACTTTGTAATAGGTAATTATGGCTTATTTTTGTAAATAATATATACCAACGATAGAACGACTTCGTTTAAAATAAACTTTAAATAAAACTAATGCGCTATATAAAAAGAATTGAAATGAAGATCTATGGTGTATTTTACAGGTTCTTTCGTATAGAGACTAAATAACTCCGATAATGACTATTCAAGGTCTATCCTTATTAAACTCTCTTCGGAACTTAACTTCCATAAACAACTTTAAATTGAAATATAAATTACACTTATTTAATTTGCAAATACAGAATTAAGGATGTATGTAGAATATTTACATTTATATTTTAAACTTCCCATTTCTTAGTCGATATTATTATTAAAAATCTCAAGGTATATTGTGATTTATATTTATGTCATATTTTTTTTTTCCAACCTTTGTTAACATATAATATTTGTAAAATTAGTCCACCAATTCTTTTCTTCTTTTTAATACTCTTGCCAACATGACGTCACTTAAATAAAAGCTGCGGCTGAAATTCAGCGCTGCGCGCAAAGATTTCTTATGATATACCTCTCATAAGATTTCTATTAATTTGACAAAGTCACTGTAATTTTTATTTGCACATATTTACGGATATTGATTTTTGAATATTATTAGCTTTTTTAGTAAAAATACCTATATATTTTGTTCATTTATGATTACCTAAAGCTCATGTTGAAGCTTCAATTTCAGGTTCTATAATTTTAGCTGCTATTATATTAAAATTAAGGGGATATGGTCATTTACGTATTATAATTATTTTAAAACAAATTGGATTTAAAATAAATTTAATTTGTGTTATTATTAGTTTAGCAGGGGGATTTTATATTAGTTTAAAATGTTTTCGTCAAGTTGATATAAAATCATTAATTGCTTATTTTTCAGTATGTCATATAAGAATTGTAATTTGGCTTTCGCTATGTTACGCGGACGAAGTCGCCGAAAACAGGTAGTACAGTATACTATGACTACAGTTATAATTGCATTCATTATTTTTAAAAATGTATATATTTATATCATTTTTCGTACGTGATTTTTTGGTCAAAACAAGCGGCAAAATTCATATGCCCTAATGAGATGTAAGCCACAAAAAGAGAGTATATAAATATCGTCCCCATAATGGTCGCCCACCCCCACTATTAGCGCGGCATTATCCGTAACTGGCAACACTAATCGCTCATTAGCGAGTTCCGGAGTGTGGGGTTGCCACTTACCGCACCACGATATGAATAAAATTGTAGGAATAATTGGGGGCTTAAAGACCGCGCGTCTTGTTAAAACTATTATGGGATTTTTTCTAATTGAGCTCACAGTGAGTACGCGGGACGAAAGAGTTTTGGCGAATTTATAATTTGTTTTAAGTGTCGCTTGGACTTAACTAGTGTTTTTGGCACTTTTTTTGTTTGTTTTATTGCAATCTGCTCTTTCATCTGATACTATTATTAGTATTAGGTAAAGTACTTTTTGCACTATATTCAGAATCAAGTTCTGACGTGTGAGGTTGCCAATGACCGCACCACGATATGAATAAAATTGTAGGAATAATTGGGGGCTTAAAGACCGCGCGTCTTGTTAAAACTATTATGG